>CM076672.1:34494206-34934206 GCA_038501925.1 Xenopus petersii
GATGCATCCCCGGTGTCACCAAAACGTTCTCTAAGTCTTAATTGCCTGGCAAACTTATAGTTATCTATGTAATGAGAAAATGAGTTGCCACTCACCATCGGTACATATCCAAGGCCTTTCTGTAGCAGTGATCTCTCTGGGTGCGTGAGCTGGTGTGAGGATAGGTTGAATATCAGGTCTTCCTCCTTGTCTGTGTCCGCTGTCGTTGTGGACGGGCGTCTGCGGATGCATTTGCGACCCCCGCGACGGGGGGCCTTCCTGGGTCCTTGCTGCTGCCTTGGCGTTCCCCTAAAAAAGAAACCTGCGGACTTAGAGATTCTTGCGCGCTGATCTCTCCCTCGCTTTCCGACGCTGCACTGGTTACCGAGCGCGCTGGGGATCTCCGTGCTCTCCATTCCACTCTGCGTCTTCTCACTTCCGTTCCCTGCTGCCAACGGTGTACTGTGTTTTCTTTATAATCTTGGATTACCTTCAGACGCTTGCCGCTCTTGAATGCTAGGAGTTCAGCTTTATACTTGCCGATTTGTTCTCCTAGGCGTCCCAACCAGTCTGTCTCCTTGTCGTTCTGGAGGGTCTTTAGATGCGCCTTGTCAAAGCTGGCGATATCACTACGGATTATTCTCAGCTCGCGGCCTGCTTCTTCAATCACGAGTAGCATCAAATCCAGGGAACATCTGTCTATCACCTGGCACCATCTCTTGCAGAAATCCGGGTTATTCCTTCCAAGGGTAGGTGTATTGCTTATCCTAAATCCCCTGGGTACTTTATTCTCCCTATAATAGTCTGATAGGGAGACTCCGTGTAAATGGAGTTCGATCTCCTTCCTTTTAAGTCGTAGTAGTTCGTGGTAAGCTTCTTTGGCTCCTAGATTGCCGAAGGTTTCCTCATAGGTTTCTGTGAACAGAATCCTCTGGATTTCCTCCCTCGTAAAGATTTCCCCTTGTGTGTTTACAGTCCTGGGGTTGTTGTCATCCATATCCCTTTATTCTCGGGATTTACTGGTTACAATGGGGGGGTGCACGGTACAAATTAGGAGAATTGGATCCCCGTACATATAAATGTTCACAAAGTACCTGCACTCCTTCCTTCTCGACGCGAGTGGGTGCCTGGTCAGTCAGGGTATACACGTTCAAAATGGACCAGCACTCCAAATTTTCAATCAAAAGGTGTTTATTTCAACATCACTCAAGTGTCCAACGTTTCGGCCCACATTAGGGCCTTTATCAAGGATAAGTGTGAGTGACCGTGTGGGTGTTTAAATACAAACAAAAGTGGGCGTCAGGATGACTTCATTACCAATCAATTAATGCAAATGAGTATCATAATACATACAAGTGAATATTGTGTTTCAATTCCAAATCCAACATCTAGGTGTCAGCATTGTACTAATTACACCATTTTGTTTTTTATAATAAACTCTGTGGTTTGCATTCTGTGGGAATTTTGATATGCTCATGTGTGCTTAAATGTATGTGTACAATGTGTGTCAATTATAAAAATATTAAAAACAATAAAAGAATATGTTGCAAGAAATTCTTTTAGTCTCTTATTGGACTGCTTACTTTGTCTCAGCTCGGTAGAATTACACACACCATCTAAAAAGAAAAGAATATGTGTCAATGTTACAACTATTATCAAATCTGCTGATAAGGGAGGTGGGATAGTGATCATGGACTATAGTTATTATAGACAAGAACTACTATCCCAATTATCTGATACATCCAAATACCAGAAGTTAACGTTTGATCCGACTGAGAAGTTCAGCAGTGAGCTGAGCATAATTTTGGACATGGCTATGAACAATGGCTGGATTACAAGGGACATGTGTAAATATTTTCTGCCTCAATACCCCATACGACCGGTCATTTATACACTACCCAAAGTGCATAAAGATGCCCTAAGGCCACCTGGACGGCCGATAATTTCGTCTAATGGATCACTTAATGAGGGTATAGCCGAATATGTGGACTATGTATTACAGCCATGTATCCAGAACATTTATGGTTATGTAAAAGACACCAATGATTTTTTGCATGTTATACAAAGTATTGATTTAGATATAACACGAATGATATTGGTCACAATGGACGTACAGAGTCTCTACACCTGCATCCCACATGATGCCGGTGTAGAGGCTGTCCGAGAGCTGATAACTCAAAATCCATTGTACAAGGGGCCTCCAATCGAATTTTTGCTCACACTGATACAATTCATTCTACACAAGAATTATTTCAAATTCGAAACCAATTTCTACGTACAGTGTACAGGGACCGCGATGGGGTCAAAGGTAGCCCCGGTATATGCAAATGCATACATGTACAAGTTTGAAAATGACCACATACTGAACCATCCCCTATTTAGACAATATGGAGCCTTCTACAGAAGGTATATCGATGATCTGTTTTTCTTGTGGTTGGGTCCTTCCAGAGACCTAGATGAGTTTGTAGAGCAACTAAACAGATTGGACAGCCCCATAAAACTTACTGTAAAGTATAACTCACAATGCATGAACTTTTTAGATGTAGAGCTGTATAAAGATAAAGAGTCCCTACAGACACGCATCTACACAAAACCTACAGATAGGAACACCCTGGTACACTATCACAGTAACCATCCTAAACATTTGTTAAACTCCCTCCCAAAGTCACAAATGTTGAGGGTCGTGAGGATAGATAGTGATCGTACCAAGAGAGAGGAAGATCTGTCGGCCATGCAGGACAAATTCCTGAAGAGGGGGTACCCAGCACAATTACTATCGGATACTAAGGATTGGGCACTCTCCCTGAACCGCGCTGAGGTTATGGGCGAACAGGGGAGACCAAAAAAATGTAATGAAACTAACAGGAGGGAAAATCTCTACTATGTTAGTCAATACGATGTACATAGTGTGTCTATCAAAAAAAGTGTGGTAGAACATTGGCCCATAATAACCACAGATGAAACTATCTCTAAGTATCTACCTCGGAAACCGAAATTCAGTTTCAGAAGAGGTAGAAACTTAAAAGAAACTCTAAGCCCCTCTGACCCTGTGGACAAATACCTAAAGGAGAAGGCACAGCATTTTTTATCTGAGCGACCAGGTGTGTACAGATGCACGGGCTGTATAATGTGTGGAACACTAATACAAGGGACACATTTTCTCCACCCACAGACAGGCAGAAAATACAATATACGACAAAGATTAACGTGCGACTCAACGATGGTGGTCTACATAATAAAGTGTCCGTGTGGGCTGGTGTACTGCGGGAAAACCACTAGGCGTTTGAAAGAACGCATAGCAATGCATAGGTCAAGCATAAGAGCAGCTCTTGATCCAGACAGATTACAAAAAATTAAGAGTAAAAAACAGGACATTTCACAACAGCCTGTAGCCAAACATTGGGCCGAAGCAAGGCATAGCCCTTCGGCATTCAGATGTATGCCGATTGACCAGATCCCCAAAAAAGTGAGAGGAGGCGATTACAATGAACTGCTTCTAAAAAAAGAGGCATTCTGGATACACGAGCTGGACTGCGTGGCACCAAAGGGTCTAAATGGGCAGCTAATCCTTAACTGTTTCCTTACCTAAAAAAATTTTTTTCCCCCTCCATTCTCAAATAACAGTGATTAGTAGTGACATGAAACATAATGAAGAAACAATGTAACCAGATGCAAAATGCAACATAAATAGTAATAATAGTTGTAACATTGACACATATTCTTTTCTTTTTAGATGGTGTGTGTAATTCTACCGAGCTGAGACAAAGTAAGCAGTCCAATAAGAGACTAAAAGAATTTCTTGCAACATATTCTTTTATTGTTTTTAATATTTTTATAATTGACACACATTGTACACATACATTTAAGCACACATGAGCATATCAAAATTCCCACAGAATGCAAACCACAGAGTTTATTATAAAAAACAAAATGGTGTAATTAGTACAATGCTGACACCTAGATGTTGGATTTGGAATTGAAACACAATATTCACTTGTATGTATTATGATACTCATTTGCATTAATTGATTGGTAATGAAGTCATCCTGACGCCCACTTTTGTTTGTATTTAAACACCCACACGGTCACTCACACTTATCCTTGATAAAGGCCCTAATGTGGGCCGAAACGTTGGACACTTGAGTGATGTTGAAATAAACACCTTTTGATTGAAAATTTGGAGTGCTGGTCCATTTTGAACGTATATATATATATATATATATATATATATATATATATATATATATATATATATATATATATATATATATATATATATATATATATATATATATATATATATATATATATTGCACGTGGTACCGGCACTCACAGGGTTTGCATGAAAAATCAATATGGTTAAATAGGAAAAAAGGTTTATTGAATCCGACGTTTCAGTTCCCCACAGGAACCTTTCTCAAGGGCAAACCTATATATATGTATATATATGTGTGTGTGTGTGTGTATGTATGTGTGTATATATATATATATATATATATGTATGTATATGTATGTGTGTGCGTGTATATATATATATATACACGAAATCCAAAGGTGCACTCCGTTAACTCAGTCAAGTCCTGGGTGCCAGCCAAAGTGGGTAAGTATTTGCAGAAAAGAGCGACACTCACAGGTTGTTTTTCAGTGCAGATAAGTTGTGCTTTATTCCACTCGAGTAGATAAGTTGTGCTTTATTCCACTCTAGAGCATATATATATATATATATATATATATATATGTTTATACACTGTATATGTATGTATGTGTGTGTATATATATATATATATATATATATATATATATATATATAGATAGATGTATGTGTACACACACACACACACACGTATGTGTATATATATGTATATATATATATATATGTGTGTATGTATATATATATACACATACATACACACATATATATATATATGTGTGTGTGTGTGTGTGTGTGTGTATATATATATGTATATATATAAAATATTTATTTTTTGTTTTCTTACATACAAGCGTTGTATACGAATCTTCATATTTTGAAGGAAGTTTTTTTTGTTTTTTTTTTTAATGACCCTGCTCATAAAATATAAATATAAGGAATGAGTTTAGTTAGATTATGCCATCTGAAGTCTGGCTCATAATGGAATTTCTGTAGCCATGCTCTTCCATGAAAACTGTGTTGCAGGTATGATATCTGAGAGCTGTCAACAGCATTCTAGTTTTTACTGGATAAACACAAACATCCCAAATCAACCAGACATCACTGGTATTCATCATTCACAGGTATTTTAATTGTTATTTAAAAGAGCTCTGTAATTGTATTTGGCAACATGTGTCTTTATCCAGGAAGTCCTACTACCCATCTAGTCTGTATCTTAATTCCAATACTAAAAATGTAAATGGGTGGCTATAAATTCCCCAATCTAATATATTAACTGCTATATCCAATATATAATATATCCACTCTAAAGGCAAATGATGGACGACTGGATCAAGAATGTTTTTTTATTTTTGTGCTCTTGCCTCCTCTGTCTTAATACTGTGCAGTGTTACAGAAGTATAAGATCATTGTTGCAGTCACCCTGCTTAAAACAAAATTAGCCAAATCCTATTTTATCATGTTAGTCAAGCAAAATGAACTTTAATTACATTGTATAAATTATTTGAATATTGTTTCCATCAGTCTGGGAACTCATAATTATAGCAACCAGGAAGGAGCCATTTTGTGGACACTGTTATTAAGACAAGCCTTGTATCATCTCAGAATCTTGTTTGTGCACCAGGGAACAGGGACCCAATGTCCATCCCCATGCACTGGTTACACAATTAAATTGTTAAGAGAGCTGGAGGAATGTAGGGAGAGCAGTGACATCTAGGAAGTGCTGAATGGAAAGTGAAAGTGATTGCTTACCCCGCCTCTATGCTTAGGCAATATTTGATTGACAGCTGATATTTTTAAATGAGTTTACAACAGCTATGAATGCTTTAAATAAAAAAAAGAAATTGGATCTCATATTTAATTTAATAAGGACTTTTATTATACAGATTTTTATGTCTGGTTGACAGGTCCACTTTAAGCCCCAGGAATATTCTGGACAGAAAATAAGTGGTTACTTTTCCACAAAAATAAGTGCAGAATGGACTCGGCAAAAACCTTTGTAAAGTGTGGGGGAGCACAGCAGTGCAAGTCTAGGAAACTTGTAGACAGCAGCATAGTTCATACAACTGTGTAAAGATGCTTATCTTAACTTCACTATTTTAGTTTCTAAGCAAGTTTGATTAACTAATACAATCGGGATCATTTATAAACACTGGGCACATGTGCACCTGGGCAGTAACCCATGACAACTAAACTGATATTTACTTTCATTTTTCTACTTGAAGCTGACTGAAAAAAAGGAAAGGAGAAGGAAAGCTGCCAAAGCAGTTTATTGCCAATAGATTAGCTACACTAATGCAAGCTCTAACACTATATTTATTCTGCAGAATGCTTTACCATACCATGAGTAAACAACTCTAGAAGCTCTCTGTTTGTTTAGGATAGCAGCTGCCATATTAGCTTGGTGTGACATCACTTCCTGCCTGAGTCTCTCCCTGCTCACGCATAGCACTGGGCTGAGATTACAGCGGGGAGGAGGAGGAAGGGGGAGAGAGAAGCAAACTGAGCATGCTCAAAAAAACCAATAATGATGTCCATATGAAACATTTATTATAGGGATAGGGATGCACCAAATCCACTCTTTAAGATTTCGCCAAACCCCAAATCCTTTGTGAAAGATTTGTCCGATTACTGAACAGAATCCTAAACATAATTTGCATATATAAATTTGGAGAAAAGAAGGTAAAAAAAAAAAAATCTTCACTTCCTTGTTAATGTTATAGGTCACATGATTTTTTGGATTCCGCCGTATCCGAATCCTGTTGAAAAAGGCTGAATCCTGGAGTTGGTGCATCCCTAATTTATTAGAACAAAATGCTTTATAAAACATTAATTCCCATATGTAATTAAAGGCACAAAGTTGCCCAGATGCAGTAACCCATAGCAACCAATTCGATTTTTGCTTCTAAACAGGTAATCGATAAATTCTACCTTCCGATTGGTTGCTATCGGTGATTAGGTCAGTTTTTGCTAATTATCCCATAAAGGTGAATTTGATTTATTGATCTGTGCAAGAATTGATCCACTCCACCGCTGTTTTTATTCTACAGTTAAATGAACAATATCCCCAATTAACAATACAGACTTGCACTTTGATATGGGTTCTGAGGGGTTGGACTGCTTCTATATTGAGTGATACACTTAGGGGTATATTTATCAAGGATCTAATTTCGAAGTAAAAAAACTTCAAATTCGACCATCGAATTTGAGTACTTCGATAGTCAAAGTATTTTTTTCAGCGAAAACGGCCGTATACGATCTAAGTAAATTCCTGGGATTGAACGATTTAACCCTTCGAATCGAACGATTCAAAGGATTTTTTTTAAAAAACTTCAACTTCTCAAAACTTGCCCAAAAGCTTCAGTTTTAGGAGTTCCCCCATAGGCTAAACAGCAATTCGGCAGGTTTTAGGTGGCGAAGTGTCAACGTTTTTTAAAGAGACAGCACTTCGATTTTTGAGTGGTTGAATTTTCGAATTTTTTTCAAATCAAAGTCAAATTTGGCCTAATCGATGGTCGAACTACCTAAAAATTACTTCGAAATTCGAAGTTTTTTCATTTGAAAATTCACTTCGACCTTTGATAATTCTGCCACTTAGTTCTTGCAGTATAAGCATTTGTGTAAGATCAGAATAAAGATGTGTAAAACCTGTTGTGAAGGATCCTGTGGGCTATTGATACAAATTAATTGTCAAGATTTTGGCTGCAGATTAAACCAAAGGTGTAAATGGCTGACTTTGAAGTTTTGCAGGGGTTTTATTTTAACCTTTCTCACCACATCCTGTAGTGGTATATTTCCCATTAGCGTTTGTGAGGTTTCACTCAAAAGTCGTACATTTGCACTAATGATCATTGCTGATATGGGCAGAGGAAGAAGGACATAGTTATAAAACAACCTAGTATGTTTCTCTGTGTTTGCCTGCAGAATGTCTGTATGGGGTACAAGGGTCCACAAACCATTTGCTTGTATAATTTATACTTATTATAAGGACGTTCTTTTTAAGAACTAGAGAGTTCTTGGTGGCAATTGGTTTATTCCTAAACTGTTGGGAGTTTGAGTGTTTGGATTCTGTCATGTCGTTTTGATTTTAAATTACACTTTTTACACTGCAAATAATTCATTCCATGTAAAATTTCATTCCTAACCCAACAAGTGTATATATTTTTAGTTGTAATATTGGTGTGAAGGCACCATCACAGGTCATTTTGCCTGGTCATGTGCTTTCAGAAAAAGCCAGCACTTTAGGATGGAACTACTGTCTTGACAGGCTGTTGTTTTTCCTCTATGTAACTGAATGTGTCACAGTGGGACCTGGATTTTACTATTGAGTGCTGTTCTTAAATCTACCAGGCAGGTAGGGAGCTGCTATCTGGTAACCTTCCCATTGTTCTATTGTTAGGCTGCTGGGGGGAAAGGGAGAGGTTGATATCACTCCAACTTGCAGTAAAGAGTGACTGAAGTTTATCAGAGCACAAGTCACATGACTGGGGGCAGCTGGGAAACTGACAATATGTCTAGCCCCATGTCAGATTGCAAAACTAAATATAAAAAACTCTCTTTGCAGAAGTCTGCTGAAGCTGCACTATTAACTGATGCGTTTTGAGAATATATTTTTTTCCCATGACAGTATAACACCTCTAACTGAACTCTTTAACCGATCTCGCTTGACGAGTGGTGCCAGAGGATTGCAGAATGCCAGTGTAATACCACTTCATTACAAGGAAGCAAATTATATGGTGACTATAGATCAGTGAGTCTGACAGTATGAGGATAAGATAACTGGCTGTGTACAAGTTGTAAAAGAATCCGTGTGCTCTTTAACATTGTGGGTTTTCCAAAATTAGTGGATACATAAATTTAAGTAAACGTGAACAATATTAAGCAAAGCATAATCTGATTTTAAAATTTAATAGGAAATATTTTGTTTGCAGTATGTACTTTTATTAAAAAAATGCTTACTGTTATAGCCACATTTCTGGTTGCATATTTTATATTACAGTGGGCCTGTTTTTTTTCTTTTCAGCCAGTGTTATCCAGGAAATAGCGATCTGAAATTCCATTGTCGTGCTTTATAAAATATAGAGTAGTAGTAGAAGAGAGAATGAAATAAAAGCAGTAAAAATAGTTCTTCGTTTTCAGATAAACTTTACCAATTTGCTATAGCTGTTATTGTCTGTCAATTTCACCACTGCTGAGTGTCTCCATCTTTTTGAGGAACTCACGTGTCCGTTCTCCCTCTCCCTCACTTAAGGCTCGCCTCCCACTGTTGTTAATTCCTTTACACGCTGGTCTCCACTCCAGCCATTAGCAATCATGTATCCAGGAAAGAAGTTCAGGAATAAGTCCAAGCAGCGGTTCCTTAAAATCAACAAGGTTTATTCCAGGTTGCATTCAAAAACAGTGGACAGGGCTTCGCAAGAAACATACTTGTTGGAAGTATGATTCTTGTGAAGCCCTGTCCACTGTTCTTAAATGCAATCTGGAATAAACCTTGTTGATTTTAAGGAACCGCTGCTTGGACTTATTCCTGAACTTCTTTCCTGGATACATGATTGCTAATGGCTGGAGTGGAGACCAGCGTGTAAAGGAATTAACAACAGTGGGAGGCGAGCCTTAAGTGAGGGAGAGGGAGAACGGACACGTGAGTTGTATAGGAATTGATCTCCATCTTATTGGCCTGAATGAAACCAACTGTCAGACGGATCAGGCCTTTGATTCACTCCAGTGGACGCTAATGTGATCAGTACATGAGAATTATTGCATAGAGTGCTAGAGCTCCTTAAAACGCAATGTATTTTAAATATGGAGGGCAAATTCTCGCAAGATAGATTACGCAGATACGCTCTTACCGCTTACTAGACCAGTGACGTAATTACGTTGCGTATTGACAGTCTTGGCTTTAATTCTTCCGCAATGTCTTACATCAAGGCATTTTTTCGATACAGAACGAATGATCATCCTAATTGAGGAGCAACCAAGTGTTTGGGATGCTCGGTGTTCCTCATATCATGATAGAGTTAATAGAATTATCAGGAACAAGAAGTGTATGTTGGGAAAAGAAACCTACTTGCTGAAAAATGCATTTTGTCTTTCATGCATGGTTTCAGTGGCGTATTTATGCCCAAGCCCGTCTTTTTAAAAACGTATCGTAAAACCGACACGTCTGTCCTCGCACTTAAATCCGCTCTTTGCTGACAGGCTGTTCCTGTGAACACACATACAAGGTTCAGACGGCAGAAGATTGCCCACAACATTTTTTACCCGTAAGCAACATTCAAATGTAAAAAGAGTTGGGGAGCAACACAAGCATGATTGGCTATTTGGTAGCCCTATGTGGACTGGCAGCCTACAGAAGACTGGCAGTAGAGTCCTGCATGGAACCAATTTGTTAAACCCAACCCGCAAACTTGGACCCACTACCTGACCTGACCCGCAAGTATCTTATCCGCAACCCGATCTGCGAGCCGATGACCATCAAGAAGCAGGAAGGTCTGTCATTGTAAACCGGAAGTGACATCATTAGAAGTAGGTGTGATCAGGAAAAAAAGGCGTAAAACAGGAAGAGCTGTCGTAAACCGGAACGTGACATCATTAGAAGTAGACGTGGTCAGAAAAAAAGGAGTAAAACTATTGGGAAATGTGTGTTGCATGAAGACATCCATGTTTTGTTATCAGTCACTATTTTTATAGTCTTTCTGACATGTAAAATGTAATGCCGTAGTTCCCTAGTTGTGAGACTGTCCCACTTTATGGGGGCCTCACAGCAGTGACTTGGGGGTCAAATTTAAAGACTTTGTCTCCTTCCAACCATCATTTTGTCACTGATCACTTGACAGGAAATAATGCAGGTTCTAACTGTAACAGAAAGAAGGATGAGTTTGACACACCTGTGTCCATTCATTGGCTGATGTAAGCGGCCAAATTCCCTTCCTGATTAGTTGATCAGGACCAATGTTTCTGGGGTTCCTTTTGACCTGTCACACTGCCTTTTTATTGTCAGAACATGGCAAGGCAAGATAAAACGGCACTAGCAAACAAAGAGTTATACATGCCTCACAAAAAATACTTACTAGTTTTGTGTCTGAGGACATATCCTTGACTTCCATTATTATTTTAAGTGACCAGTAAATGTCTTGCTTTCTGTGTGTAGGCTACTGTAAATAAATGAACAGTGCACATCATGTGAACAATTGTGCCATCTAGTGGTTGTGTTAAGTAACTGTGCCAGTGTAGATACACTAAGAATGAAATAAGTGTATGTACTTGGGAAAATGAAGGGGCAACATCAATTAGGGTTTCTACATGCTTTTAATAAGATCTGGGGTCATACATGCAACAAGTCACAAGCTAAAATTAAATTTTTTTAAACTCGGACGAATTTGAACAACCCGAAAATTTGATTTGAATTTGATCAAACTCAAATATCTGAAATGCTGCAAACATCTCCAAATTGATCCCTGGACCTCTTCTCTTTAAACAGCAATTTGGCAGTTTTTAAGTGGCGAATAGTCGAATTCTTAATGGGCCAGAGTATGATAAATCTCGAAATTCAAATTACATTTTTTTTTTTTTAAAACTCAAATCAAATTTGGATAACTCTCTAGTTGAATTTGACCATAAAAAAAAATTTGAAAATTCAAATTTTCAATTCGACCCTTGATAAATCTGCCCCATAATGTTACTAATGTCCCTCAAAAAGCTCAGAGTGACTGGAATGACAAAGATTCTTTAGCAGCAAGGAAGGAAACAGCGTACACACAATCTCAGATCCACATTGGTTTGTCTACTCAAGCGACTCATTTAAAACTTTTGTAAAAAAAAAATATATATATAATTGTTTCATAATGTGTTGTAGCTTATGCTAATCATGTACTGCCTACTGTTGTGGAGTTGACACTACTAGAAGAGCATGTAAGGGATACCAAGCACATCTCTCACATCTATTCTCTTTGTGACATTAGCTTCCATGCAGTGACTACTGAAAAATTCCTTCCTGTCCGCTCAACCTTGTTTTTAACTTTGAACGTCTTTGTCTTGCAGGTTTTTTTGCCCCCCTCCCTGTGTCTATCTCATGGGCAGCGGATGGAAGAAAAAGAAAGAACAGATGGAGAGAGATGGCTGCTCAGAGCAGGAATCCCAGCCTTGTGCTTTCATTGGCATTGGAAACAGTGACCAAGAAATGCAGCAGCTGAACCTTGAAGGAAAGGTATGTCCTGAGAGCATGGAAACAACTCTGTCTGGGGTTTGTTATTCACCTTAAAGTGGACCCGTCACCCAGGCATTAAAAGCTGTATGATAAAAGTCCTTTTCAAACTAAACATGAAATCCAAGTTCTTTTTTTTTTATTAATGCATTCATAGCTGTTGTAAACTCATTTAAAAATCTCAGCTGTCAATCAAATATTGCCTGCCCCTCCTCTATGCCTTAGGCAGGCAATTACTTTCCCTTTCCATTCAGCACTTCCTACATGTCACTGCTCTCCCCACATTCCTCAGTTCTCTTTACCATTTAATTGTGTAGCCAGTGCATGGGGATGGACATCAGGTCCCCCATTCTTGTGCACAAACAAGATTCTGAGATGATACAAGGCTTGCATCAATAACAGTGTCCACAAAATGGCTCCTGCCTGCTTGCTATAATTACGAATTCCTAGGCTGATGGAAACAAGATTCAAATAATTTATATAGTGTAATTAAAGTTCATTTGGTTTGACTAACATGATAAAATAGGATTTGGAATCATTTTTGTTGGGTGACGGGTCCCCTTTAAAATCACAAACATTCCAAATAAAAATTGTTTTTGTTTGGTTTACAGGGAAGTTGTGCACATATAGAAAAAGCTTTGTTCAATAGTTATCCTGGATCAAAATCATTGATCCCAAATACATTTTAAGATCATCCACCTTTACTACTTTACTTCCTCAGATTACATATGATCTTTCCAAATAAACCTCCCTCCTACCCCGCAGCTGACCTCGCAGCTGACTTCTTACATGTAATATGGTCTTGTCCACCAGTTGAAAATTTTTGGTGGAAAGTTATCAAATGTCTCGGTGTAAGCTGGCTTTGCCCCACGTCATCTCTCCCGAAGTGTGCTTGCTAGGAGTAGTCGATGATCTAGTTCCCTATGCTCCTGTCAGGATACTTTACTGTACTCTCCTATTCTATGATAAAAAAGTCATTATTTTACATTGGTTTGAAACAAAACCTCCATTACTCATCTATTTGCCGAATTTAATAAATCGTATGTTGCTGCTCATAAAACTTACATACAAAGCACATGGCACCCCAACTTAATTTTAGATATGGGAGAGCTGGCTTGAGGTGCACCCTATATCCATGGACTTATGGATATAGTTCCTAAAAAAAACCCTGGAACCAGAAACAGAACCGCATAGTTTCTTTTCTAAGAGTTAAAAATTCTGTGTAGGTTTCTAACAGATCATGTCCTATTAAATCAAACACACAGATAGTGTATGCAGTGTGATGTGTGTATGTGTTGCCATTGTTGGGTGATGCATCCTTTTCTCTCCACAGAACTATTGCACTGCCAAAACATTGTACATATCAGACTCAGACAAGAGAAAGCACTTCATGTTATCAGTAAAGATGTTCTATGGCAATAGTGACGACATCGGTGTGTTTTTAAGCAAGAGGATTAAGGTCATCTCCAAACCATCAAAAAAGAAACAGTCACTGAAAAATGCTGACTGTAAGTACAACGTGGTGGTCTTCATTAATCATCACTCTTAATGGAATGTGAAGTTAAAATGTCTGTAGTCTTGCCAGGATCTGGTTGCCTTTTTCACCCTCTGGGACAGTTTCTGCACCGTTTGACTCGTTACATATTTAGTTAATACGCCTGTGAATGTCTTTGTTTGCACACCTCCGTAACCGCTCCATTCCCAGAAGCACAGCACTCCGTGTGCATGATTTGGGAATACATTGAACCTGTGTGCCGTTATGCAGCCTTGCTAGTCGGAATCTGGTGCACCTTCATAGATATTTAAAGGAATGTTCAGTATAAAAATAAAAACTTGGTAAATAGAAAGTCTGTGCAAAATAAAAAAAAATTGATATAGTGAGTTAGCCAAAAATTTAATGTATAAAGGCTGGATTGACTGGATGTGTAACATAACAGAACACAACTTCCTGCTCTGATTACCAGGCAGTAACCAATCAGTGACTTGGGGGGGGGGCACATGGGTCATAACTGTTGATGTTGAATCTGAGCTGAATGCTGAGGATCAATTGCAAATTCACTGAACAGATATGTCCCATGTGGCCCCCCTTTAAAGTCACTGACTAACTCAGAGTTAGAGAGCTGAAAAGCAGGAAGTAGTGTTCTGTTATGTTACACATCCAGTCACTCCAGCCTTTATACATTACATTTTTGTAACTAACTATATTAGAATTTTTTTTTTATTTCGCACAGCCTACAAACAAACTGTTCCTTTAAAGACCTAAAATGTAACTATTAGTATGATTGATAATCAGAGAGTTAAACAGCATTCATATTTGTTTTATTTGTCTGCTTCATTTTAACATTTTTTTGTGCCGCAGGCCAGACTAGAAAATAAATTCTGACTGCGGCATTTAAATGAAGCACAACAGCCAGACAATTAAAACAAGGTACCAAAGGTGTCTCTAGGGACTAGTAAAGTATCTCTTTTTCCCCAGCCTATAGATCAGATAGTCTTATACAGACAGATAAACAGGACATGTGCATGCTACTCCTGCTTGGTGACTGTTGCACCTAAGCCTGGGAATGTAAACTTGTTTTTGTTAGCAGCAGTTTTTACTTAAGCTTTAGTGATAAATGTGTTTGAACTTCTTGACCTATAGCAGCACTGTGTGTTTTTCAGTGATAAGTATTTGCAATTGGAATGGGGTTGCTTTCTGGAGCTCTTACACTAAGGGCAGAGACACACGAGCAAATTCGGGGAGATTAGTCGCCACGAATCTGCCAGTGTGTCTCTGCTCTAAGGAGAGCTGTGGCAGTTGGTGTTGTTTTCAATCAAGAATGCTGCTGTTTATATATAGAAAAAGGGGTGTTTTTGCTCCCCTGAAATGTTTTGTGTTGTATTCTGGTTTGTTTTATACTTGAGTTGCAAAGCTGAGCATTATTTTTCATTATTTATTGTTTCATACATTAGTGGGAAAAGATTTGTAGGCCGTTATATTCAACAGAAATCCGTGGAGTAAAAAAAAAAAAAAAATCTAGGTAGTTAATATACCGTATACTTGGCTGCCATCTTTCAGGTTTATATTTAAAGGGAAAAACTTAATGAGGGCTGTGGAAAGAAGCACCTTTTTAATGGTTGTTTATATACCATGAAACATTTATCTATTCAGCTATTTTGATATGTTTTATATTCCAGTATGTATTGCATCAGGGACAAAAGTGGCACTATTTAACCGGCTGAGATCACAGACAGTCAGCACAAGATATCTGCACGTAGAAGGCGGCAACTTCCACGCCAGCTCTCAACAGTGGGGAGCTTTCTACATTCACCTCTGTGAGTAGTCATTGCACCTAAGCTAAACTTGATTATCTGTTGTTGGAATACAGCCTGTAGAATCAACCTGTCCCTAAAGCATTGATTTGCAGTCTTTTCTAATTAAAGCCACCATTGAGGGCAGAGACACACAAACGAAGATTCGGGGAGATTTAGTCGCCCGGCGACAAATCGCCTCTTCTTCCCGACGGCTAGAATCTAAATCGATGGCGGGATGGCACTTGGAGCGCCTCGTTTTCCGAAGCTGCCTCACAAGGAAACTTCGGGCGTCTTCGGAAAACAAATCACTCAGAGTGCCATACCACCATCGATTTAGATTCTAGCCAGTGGGAAGTCTTTTCTTCTCGTGTGTCTCTGCCCTTAAGGTATAACATTTGTTGAGGGTCTCTTTCAGTTGATAATTTGACGATTAGCTGTAGCAGCCATTCAGATATAGCTCTAACTGTAACTAGGAGGCTGAAAATATAAATACACCACGTCTCACCATAACTGAACTTCAAGGAATTGTTCAGTATAAAAATAGAAACTGGGTAAATAGGCTATGCAAAATAAAAAAATGTTTTCAATATAGTTAGTTAGCCAAAATTGTAATGTATAAAGGCTGGAGTGACTGGATGTGTAACATAATAGCCAGAACACCAGGCAGTAACCAATCAGTGACTTCAGAGGAGGGGGGGCACATGGCCCATAACTGTTGCTTTTGAATCTGAGCTGAATGCTGAGGATCAATTGTAAACTCACTGAACATTTATGTCCCATGTGGCCCCCCTTAAAGTCGCTGACTATCTCAGAGTTGAAAAGCAGGAAGTAGTGTTTTGGCTATTGTGTTACACATCCAGTCACTCCAGCCTTTATACATTACATTTTTGGCTAACTAACTACATTAGACATATTTTTTATTTTTCACAGCCTATCTATTTAATCAGTTTTTATTTTAAACTGTTACTTTAAAGCTGGGTATCTTGGGGCATAAATAGGAAAAAGCAGTAAATGAAATTAGTTTACAACACTGTACTGCAGGAAACCATGCATATAAATAAATTTGCCCACCACGTATAAGAGCCCTAATACTCCCAGCTGCATCCACTATTGATTGAGTGACTGAATCTGACCTCCTCATTCTTGATCGTGTGTTCTATCTTCTCTTAGTGGATGATGAAGAGTCTGAAGGAGAGGAATTCACTGTGCGTGACGGCTACATTCACTATGGACAGACAGTGAAACTTGTATGTTCAGTAACCGGCATGGCACTCCCAAGACTGGTAAAGTTTTTGTTGTTTTTTTTTTTTTAAAGTAGAAACAGATCAGAATATTTTAAACAGTTTTATTTATTCCTGTGGTGTCATAAAAAAGTCAACACTTTAGCAATATTACATTTTACAGCCGTTGAAAGTATTCTTCTGTAATTAAAGGAATTGCTCAGTATAAAAATAAAAACTGGGCAAATAGGCTGTGCAAAAAAAAAAAAAAAAAAATCTAATATAGTTAGCCAAAAATGTAATCTATAAAGGCTGAAGTGACTGTATGTATAACATTGAACAGAACACTACTTCCTGCTTTGCTGCTCTCTTCGTTTCCACTGATTGGTTACCAGGCAGTAACCAATCAGTGACTTGAAGGGGGGCACATGGGCTATAATTGTTTGCTTTTGAATCTGAGCTGCATGCTAAGGATCATCCATTTATGTCTTCTTTTGTGCTGCAGTGTGATTTAACACAATGGCAGTTAGAAATAATACAATATTTAGGATATTTTATTCTTATCCTACAAATGAAAAAGAAGCGTAGTTCAGATCCAGCCAAACAACTTAAAACATTTGGCTAAAAACCAAACCCTAACCCTTAAGTTGTCCAGAGTGGCAATGCATTGTGGGTAATAATTACTCAACCTTAGGGTTTGACAAAAAAAATGTTGCATCTCTAAAACACAATGAAAAAAAAATGTGACAAAGGCCTTACCGTTTGCAGACTTTCACAGTTTATTTTTTTTTATTGTTTGCAGATTATTCGCAAAGTGGATAAACAGACGGCATTGTTAGATGCAGATGATCCTGTTTCCCAGCTCCATAAATGTGCGTTCTATCTTAAGGATACAGAAAGAATGTACTTGTGCCTTTCTCAGGAAAGAATTATCCAGTTTCAAGTGAGTTTCTTTTTCATATATTATTGCGCAAAAGGATTTGAGAGTGTGAGAATTTCGCTGCTCTGTTACGTTGTTGGTTATGGACATCATTGCTGAAATTATGTCTTCCCTAGAGGTAGTCTTAATGAAATCAACTATAGCTTGATTCCACTAGTATTCACCCTTGGGATTTTAATGGTGAACAATCGCAAAAATTTAATTTAAGCTTCATCATACTGAAATAATAAGCTTTTTAAAAACAATCAATTAAAAAAATCTCTACTCTTTCTCAAATAATCAAGTTCATCTTCACTGTTCCTCTCTTAGCATCTGTTTCTCTTCATTCTCTCTTCATGCAGCAGTTGGGTGTCAGATAATCATTGACAGTTAGACCCAATATATCTTATAGGTGGGCTCCTTTTGCCTAGAAGATGTATTGGAGTTCACCAGAAATCCTGTTTCTCTACATGCAGGATTTGTGCAAAAGGCAGGCTGACACCCAACTGCTGCATGAAGACAGAATGAAAGAAACAGATGCTGAGAGAGGGATAGTGAACATAAACTTGATTATTTCAGAAACAATGCAGAACATGCAATTAATTGTATTTCAAAAGTTTCTTATTTCGGTATGATGAAACTAATATTACATTTTTTTTAGTATTAAATTATTGTATATGTAAAGTATATAAACTGTTCACACATTGTATTTTAGGCCACTCCATGTCCCAAAGAACCAAATAAAGAGATGATTAACGACGGTGCCTCTTGGACAATCATTAGCACTGATAAGGCAGAATACACTTTCTATGAAGGCATGGGGCCAGTAAATGCTCCAGTGACTCCAGTGCCTGTAGTAGAAAGTCTTCAGGTAAAGTAAATAGCATTTGTATGGAATTCAAAGAACTCTCCCAGCAATTAAAGTATTTTACTCATTTAAAGGGGTTGTTTACTTACCAAACACTTTCTTTCAGTTGTATGCAGATTGTTCACCAGAAATATGGACTTTTTTTTTTTTTTTTTAATTACTCATTTTTTATTTTCTTTACGTTTTTTTGAAATTGAAAGTTTAATGGTAATAGTCTCAGGTGTTTAGGTCTGGCAGCTCCGTAATCCAGGTGCAGATTTTGAACTTTTACAGTTTGCTACATTAGTTGATACATTTCTCCGCAGCATTTCACATATTGGATCAATTTTAACAGCTGCCTTAAATGAAACTCAAGGATTTTGCTAAGCAGGGACAAATAAGAAATGTATCAAATAATCTATTAATTTGGAACAGTTTACAAAAGTTGGTGACCCCCTTCACAGTTCTGGTTTAGAAAGACATAAGAAAGTTAAAAATCAATCTTCAGTATTAGAAAAATGGTCACAAATAAAAAGTAATTGAAAAAAGTGTTTTTGGTGAACTGTCTGAAAACCGCTCAGCTGGAAAAAGTGTTGGAAGGTGAACAAGCCCTTTAATATCAGTTCAAGGATTTCATATTACTGTTAAATTAAAGGTCCTTTGCTAACGATTATAACTCACGTGACTTCTTTGTATTTTTGAAGAAACCCTCACTATTAGAAAATGGTGACCTTGTAATCTAATAAAATAAGTCACAGGCCATTTCCACAGATAATCAAGTACTGGATAAAAATAACTGAAATCTCAACAGTAGTAAAACTAGTAAAGGCAAAAATAAGATTTCTTTCTAATAGATACTCCAGATTAAAATAACTCCAGTTTAGTCATTTTCTCTCATGACTAATTGGCTAAAGAGATAATAAAGACCCTAAATATATATCACCTTGCATTCTACCCCTGTTGTTCCTGTCTGGGAGCTAACATTTTTCAAGTGACTCCTATTTACACAAGGTGTAAAGTAAAACATAGATTTCCTGATCATGAGATGGTGATAAAAGTGGGGTTCTGATGGGTCCAGAGTGAAAGTAAAGATCTGCACTTGGAGCCAGAGAGGACCCCTCCCTTATGAGTTCACTTTCACGTTTCTGCAGCTTTATTAATTATATATAATTATGTATGTATTTCTTGTGCAGCTGAATGGTGGAGGAGATGTAGCAATGCTGGAGCTCACAGGACAGAATTTCACTCCAAATTTACGTGTTTGGTTTGGCGATGTGGAGGCTGAGACTATGTACAGGTACATGAATATTTTTAAATATCACTGTTAAAGGGGAATATAAACGGAGGGTGGAATCAGCTATAGGGGATTGAGAAGCTGTAAAGCAATTTCATGACCCATCTCATTGCAAGCAGAAATAGATGAGTGAACATATCTGATAAAAAGCAGGCATATAATAAACAACTCCAAGTTGGGCCTAAGGTCATGGTTTACTATTTACAGTAAATTCTTGCAATCGGGCGCTCCACCAATGAGGTGAGGCCAGGGGCAGCAAAAATGGCTCTCCTGGTAACTAAGAGCCAAATTTCTGCTTTTCAACCTGGAAATTCGGCTCTTCTAGTGCGGGGAGCGCAATTGCGTTCTCTGCCCTAGCGACGTGGACCACCCCTGACCCATCTGGTGCAACGTGGACCACCCCTGACCCCCTTTGGGCACTGAAGAGGTGAGTGCTGTGGAGAGGGGTGGGGGCAGCAAAAGGAAGGTTGCCTCAGGCGGCAAAATTACCAGGATCGCCCCTGCTTGCAATTATTTTTATTATGTGTGGAGATGCACATTTATTTTCTGCCTTTCACCATATTGTTTGATGTTCTTCCCACTTGTGCTGCAGCAGGGCCCCCTATCCACTCTAGGATGTAGAGTGAGGCAAATCACATACATTCACCTTTAACAGAGAGGCTCCAGACAACAGTGCCCTATTATTTGTATATATTTTTTTTTTTTTTACTTATCTGTGTGGCCAGGATTTCTTCCTTTTATCTTCAAGTCTTTAATTAAAGGGAACTCTGACTTCCAAACCAAAATTTGATAAAGAGGCCCACATAACACAGAAACCCCTAATATACCCATCACAGTTATCAATTTCTTCAAAAAGTATGAATAAATGCCATTTTCTATGCTGAAATCCAACTGTGTTTAACAGTTTTTCTCTTTCTGCATCATTTGAAATCCTGGAAGGGAAGGAGGGACTAAACACTGATGTTACAAATTGTAACTTCTCCACAGCTTACAGACAGCATGCAGGAACTACATAACCCACAATGCATTGCACTGTGATGTTCTATTCCTTATTGAAATCATGTGTGCAGGGAATTGTGGGGTTTGGAGGATGCAGGCTAAGGACAGATGGCTGTTGATACAAAGTAACAGTGGTCAGCCAGCTCAGCAAAGTAGTCAGACAGATCAGCAGGAGAGCAGAGGGCTAGGCTTAGGGAACGGTTTCAAACCATTAAATATCATGAAAAGTCTGCATATTTTTTAATTGTATATTGCAAAGTTGCTTGAAATTATGTTTACTTTTCAAGAAGCTTATGTTATGCTTGTGTTCAGTTCCTCTTTAAATTCATGCTGATTTTTATATTTAATTTTGAAATCTGTCATGGGGCTGGACATATTGACAGTTTCCCAGCTGCCCCCAGTCATGTGACTTGTGCTCTGATAAAATTCAGTCACTCTTAAGGGTAAGTACACACGGGCAGATTCAGAGAGATTAGTCTCCCCAAATCAACTTGGGGCGACTTTGGAAAGCAACGTGAGTGCCACCCCGCTGTCGATTTTTCATTATAGCCAGCGGGAAGGCAGTTCAGGGAGATTGTTGCCACTGTAGTGCAAGTTGGAGTGATATCACCCCCCCAGCAGCCAAACAACAGAAAAATGGGAAGGTAACTAGATAGCAGCTCCCTAACGCAAGATAAAAGCTCCCTAGTAGATCTAAGTACAGCACTCAATAGTAAAATCCAGGTCCCACTGAGACACATTCAGTTACATTGAGTAGGAGAAACAACAGCCTGCCAGAAAGCAGTTCCATCCTAAAGTGCTGGCTCTTTCTGAAAGCACATGACCAGGCAAAATGACCTGAGATGGCTGCCTACACACCAAACTGGAAAAAAAAAATACACTTGCTGGTTCAGGAATGAAATTTTATATTGTAGAGTGAATTATTTGCAAGATAAACCTTAATAACAAATGGCAATTTTTAAAAAGAATTTCAAGCCGTGCTTCTCAAGTGCAGGCAGCAAAAGTGTCTATGGCTTAAATGAAAACTATACTTGTGCAACAGATAATTTATATCAAATGAAGTGGCAAATTAAAGAATCTTATCAAACTGGAATATGTATTTAAGTAAATCTTGCCCTTTTACGACTCTTGCCTTGAACCACCATTTTGTGATGGTCTGTGTGCTGCCTCAGAGATCGACTGACCAGAAATACTACAGCTCTACAACAGGAAGAAGTGTGAAAGCGAAAGACACAACTCTGTTAATTGGCTCATGTGATTGAACACGTATTGTTTGTTTGTGTGCACCGTGAATCATACGATCCAAGGGGGTGGCCCTTATTTTTTAAAATGGCAGTTTTCTACTTAGCATAACCCAATGGCACATACTACTAAAAAAGTATATTATTATGAAAATGGTTTATTTACATGAAGCAGGGTTTTACATATGAGCTGTTTTATGCAATAATTTTTTTATAGAGACCTACACTGTTTGAGGGGTATAGTTTTCCTTTCATACTGGGATTGCATTAAAAGAGACGTGTTTCCTTGCAGGTGTGCAGAAAGCATGTTGTGTGTTGTTCCTGACATTTCCGCATTTCGAGAGGGTTGGAGATGGGTTCGCCAGCCAGTGCAGGTGCCAGTTACGTTGGTCCGGAACGATGGTATAATCTATTCAACCAGCCTTACGTTCACATACACGCCAGAGCCCGGACCTAGACCACACTGCAGTGCAGCTGGAGCAATCCTACGAGCCAATTCAAGTCTCCTGGCCTCCAATGAATCCAGCACAAACAGCGAGGGAAGTTACACAAACGTCAGCACAAATTCAGCCAATGTCACATCATCCACAGCAGCAGTAGTGTCCTAACCATAAACTTTGGACTTTTACATGGAAGGACATGTATAATGGACATTTGATTTTTTTTTTTTTATGTGCTTTCATGGGAAAAAAAAAAAAGGTTTCTCCATTCTAGTTCATGTTGCCTGAACCATGTTACCTGCAAGTGCCGAGCAAAATGTAGAAGCCACAATAATAAAATGGAAAACAAAAAAAAAAAACTCCACCGTAAATCTATTTTCGCTGCATTTTTATTTTTCACAAAAATGGGCAAAAAATAGAAAACGTGGCTTGGGCGAAACCTTCAGCAAGCTAAGAGAAGCCTGAAGATAACAGTTTTTACGGACCAAGGAACTTGCATAAGCTTTAGTCAAAGGTACATTTTCACCATACCTTTTTATATCACAACATATAGTACAACTTTTGTTACCAAATAGATTTTGTTTTCTTTGTGCTCTAAAGTATGGTTAGGCCCCTCAAGCCTGCGCATACTTGTATAATCTAATAACCATACTCTTCCAGTTAAAAAAAAAAATGGTATATATATATTTTTGGTCAATGGCTGGAACTGTTTTTTTTTTGGGGTTTTTTGTTTCTTTTTTCTCTTTCTTAACAGAAGTCTTTTTTTATGAACTGAAAACAATGTTTATTTCTGCATCGTAGAACCTTGTAAAGGCCAGCATATTTTTTTTAAGACTATATGAAGAGTCTCTGCAAAAGCTTTAAAAAAATTGCCTCTACCTTGCCTGCAATACAAACTGCGTATGTTAATAGTGCTGTGTTCAGTCGTCGTCTAGTATATTCTGTTTTTCATTATTTGTTCTACATTTTTTTTGTTGTTGTTTTTTTTATTTCTTCCCACCACCGGCAAGGAAAGTTTCACCAACTTATATGTTACACTTAATTTGCTGTGGAATTATCTGCATTTCCCATCCCTGGTCCATTAGTATGATCTGAGCGGGGGCAACGGTAGGATTTTTTTTGACTGTGGTTTCAGCACCTGTAATGCTGTTTCTGCGGAGTGCGTCATGCATAACCGCCAATCACATGTCCAATGTGTAACCGAGCGGGGCATTCAAATGTTAGCAAGTTGAAACATGTTAACACACACAGCTTAAAGGAACAGTAACCCCAAAAAATTAAAGTGTTTTAAAAGAATAAAAATATAATGTAGTGTTTCCCTGCACTGTTGAAACTTGCTTCAGAAACTCTACAATCGCTTATATAAACAAGCTGTGTTGTAGCCATGGGGGCAGCCATTCAAAGCTGGAAAAGGAGAAGAGGCACAGGATACACAGCAGATACCAGATAAACTCTGTAGTATACAATGGGATTCTTCAGACTCTGTTATCTACTGTGTATCCTGTGCTTTGAATGGCTGCCCCCATGGCTACACAGCAGCTTGTTTTTTATATATATATATATATATATATATATATATATATATATATAGTGTTGTGTTTCTGGATCAAACACACCATTTTTACAAGTGCAAGGCAACACTACATTATATTATCTTTTTTTTTTTTTAAACACTTAAATATTTTAGTGTTACAGTTCCTTTAATGTAAAATAGCTTGGGGTGCTCTTCTAAGCACACTTGTGGTTACATCAGTTTTTTTTCCTTTGTTTTCATGATATCAGTTGATTAATTTTATAATGAATGAAAGTTTTTTCCACCCCGGCTGTTCTGTAAAGGCTCTTAAAAAAAAAGCTCTTAAATTACTGATGCAGTGATCACCTCCTGGGGTTTCTCTGCTCATTTCTAACATGTTAGCAGTGGGTTGGTCTCCTACACATGACGGGTGACGCTTTAATTCATTAATTATATTAGTGGTTGGCTAATATCATAAAAACAAAAGGAAATAACAAAGAGCACTACTATATAAATGAAGTTGTGTTAACATGGGGGTTTTGTCCTTTTTACTGTGCAATCTTTTCTAGGAACAAGCAAGAAACACTGTCAGAACTGCTGCTTCTGTTTGGGAAAACCTGTTTGAGTTTCCAGCTGTTTTGTTTGTGACTTTATTGGGGAAAGCAAGCTCCTGGAACTCTATATCGGAAGCATTATAATCTCTAGCATCTTTTGCATCGACGATGCAGAATGCTTGCAACCAGTCAGTCTGAGAGCAGGGATCGTGATGCATGTAACATCACAGTAGCTGCCTCTGGTTCTCCTGCTGATTTTTTTCAGTAATTTAAAACATCTAAATGCTCTAAATCCTTTATTCTAAGTGTATATTAAGTGTAACATATATTTATATATTTTCAGTTTACTTTCCCTTTAACCTTTTCAGTGGCTCATTACATTGAAGAGGTTAATTTATTTATAGAGACTTCTCTTGGTCCTTAACGTACCTTTAAAAAAACGTACATTTAAAAAAAAGAAAAATCACAGCATTTTAAACAATCACACTCATTTCTTTTTAACCCAACAAATATGGATCTTGTATTTAATTTCTTTTGCAGTCAGAATTCATTGAATGTTTGAGGTTCTGATGAAGTGTTTAAAATCTTGTATATATCTTGTATTAAGTATAAGTTAAGCGTTTTTATTACATTTTTTTTTTTTTTTTAAAGGTAAATTGTTCCCAATGATGTTTTCTTTTTCCACAGGACTTAAAAATCTCAAGACCCATGCCAATAATAGAACTGTTGAGGTTTTGTTTACTGCCAAGGCAGGTTTTAGTCGGCTAGTTTTAATGGATGGAGTCTGTGTATTGGATAGTGCTTATTAGGGATGCACTGAATCAGGATTTGGTTTGTAATTCGGCCAGAATCTTTTCAGCAGGATTCTAATTCAGCGGAATCCTTCTGCCCGGCTGAACTGAATCGGAATTCTAATTTGCATATGCAAATTAGGGGCGAGGAGGGACATTTCATGACTGTCACAAAACTAGTAAAAATGTTTTCCCTTCCCACCTCTAATTTGAATACGTAAATTAGGATTCGTTTCAGTATTCACCAAATCTTTCGTGAAGGATTCGGGGGTTCAGCCGAATCCAAAGTAGTGAATTTGGTGCATCCCTAGTGCTAATATTACACGTTCGTTAGGACCGGTAGAAACAAGTGCGTCGGCTGAGTATCTTTTTCTGTTACAAGTTTTGTGCTAAGAAGCTCCGGATACCTTGAGGGCCATCTTCTTGGATGGCTCAGATTTAATTGTTACACACTAAAGTAGGAAAGTAGATTGCACTGCTGCTTTTCATACATTCTGATCAGATTCATTGACTGAGTATGCCTTTCAGCTGGTGAAAACAAGCAGAAATATCACTAGGTATGCACCAGGGGTTCAAGTCTGCCCAGGGTACCTTGTGTTCTTGAACTATTCTTGTTTCAAACATAAATAATCCCTTGTCTGCCTGGATCTGGACAACCCCATCCTTAAGGTGGCCATACACAGCCCGATAAAAGCTGCCGTCAGACCGAGTTGTTGGTCCGTGTGTGTGACCCTCCAACGGGCTTCCCCAATCGATATTTGGCCGAAAATTGGGCATATGTTGGTCGGGCAGGTGTAAAAATCCAGTCGGGCCGCATCTGACCGTCCGTATGATCCAATCGTTGGGCCCTAAGGCCCACGATCGGATCAGCCCGATATCGCCCACCTCAAGGTGGGCATATCGGGGAGAGATCCGCTCGTTTGGCGAAATCGTTTAGGCTGAGGGATGTCATCATGGCTGTGGATGCAGGAAAAGTGATTTTATCTACGTTTAATCACTAATTATAGAAATATACCAAACATATCAGCTAGTTTTCTTGCATGAACATCCATCTGAGGGAGAAAGAGCAAGGTGCATCCTGGGAGGATTATACTCTCTAGAGCAAATATATAAGACAGCTAAAAATAGCCCTTCTTTAGGGCACTGGCACACAAGACATTCTGATAACTGCAATCACCCAATTGGAAGCCAAAGCGAAGTAATCTCTGCAAATTTTCCTTTTTAAGATTACAATTTTCACAATGTCTAGTGTGTTATTAGTGTTGAAAATGCTGCATATATATGCTACATACAGTATATCTTGAAGACAAATTCTTATGGATGCTCTTTAGAGCACTTTTGCAATTTACTTTTTTTTTTTAATTAAAAAAATTGACAGTTTTTACACTGCTGATATCATGAAGGTGTAACCTGAGTGCACCATATGTTTATTCAGTAGAATGCTTTACCATACCTGAGTAAACAACTCTAGAAGCTCTCTCTTTTTGTTTATGATAACAGCTGCCGTATTAGCTTGGTGTGACATCACTTCCTGGCTGAGTTTCTCCTGGCTCACTCATAGCTCTGGGCTCAGATTACAGCAGAAAATGGAGAGGAGAAAGGGGGAGAGAAAAGCAAACTGAGCATGCTCAAGTCGTAGCCCTGGAGGTTTCTGCTGAAAACAGGAAGTCTAATACAGAAGCCCATGTGTGCAAAATGGATGGAAAGAAATGCAGTGTTACTTTTGACAGAGGATTCAGAGCAACATTACTTTGAGGATTTACTGGTATATTTATATAGACCTTTCTGATAAAACTTACTTTGTTTTAACCTTTCCTTCTCCTTTAAAAAAAATACGCTCTTGCTTTTCTGCCCAGCCTTCGTCTGGGCCAAACAGACTCCGGTTGCACTTTTGTAGTTTTGGAAATGTGAAAATTGCTAGTAATATCTGGAAAAAAAATGGTGTAAATTGCAAAAGTGCTCAGAAGAGCATATATTCTATGGTAGCAAATGTATCCTCCTTTTAATGCAGCAACACCACAGATCATTGTAAAATGAAAGTAGGTCTTAGATCACTGTCCAATCACCTGTAAGTTCCTCCATTTCCCTAGCGCCAGTAGCATCAGGGGCAGTGTTTGGATTATGTAGATTCATTATAAATGAGAATTCGTTTATCTAGAAAACTGAGCCCGATTTTCATCCCCTGCATTTGTCTCGCAGGAGGCACGTTGCTATGTATTCACATATAGAAATGCCAAAAGTGTGTGTCCTTGATCCATCTGTAAGTAGTTGTATATCTTCAATGTCACCCGTTACTCTTGTAAGAATTTTTTCGTTAAAAAAAAAAAATCAAAACAAAAAAAAACATTGTAATTCAGTTTATGTAGATCTGAGCCTAAAATTTTAGCATCATGTGCCTTCCAGGTTTACTTCTTTTGTAACATTAACCAGCAAAATGTTTTTAGTGCTCAAAGAGCATTTTGTGTTCTTTTTTTATGCGTCTCAAAAGTCTTTGTTTTTTATTTTAAATTGCAAATGAACGAATTATTTGTATTTGTTTCCTCGCTGATTCATTGGCTTTTTTTTTTCTTTTTTTTTGCTCAGCCCCAGCCAAACACTATGGGGGTTATTTACTAAACTCCGAATGTAAAAATCACAAAAAAATATTTTATAAAATCAGACTTTTAAAAAAATCTCGAATTTTTCGGAATTTATTAAACCTCGAGGATGATAAAAGTCCGAATTTGAAAATCCGGCATCTCAGACCTGTCGAGGTTGCATATAAGTCAATGGGAGAAGTCCCAATGATTTTTTGATGTGCTCTGGGTTTCTGGCAATAGCATGAAATTTTCAGAGTTTTCGGGTGAAAGATCTGAAGAAATCGTGAAAAAACCAAAAAAAAAATGTGAAAATATGATTTTTCAGGATTTTTTTGGATTTTTTCCTGCAAACAGAATCTTCAGGAAAGTTTATTAATAAATAAGCCCAAAAAACCTGTGTGGATCTGGTCGAGTAATTTTCAGAAAATATGGAGATAAATTCGGACTTTGATAAATAACCCCCTAAATATCCATGTACTCAGTGATGATCAGAAAAGTACCCTGAAAGCTTGGAGTGTTTTCCTTTATTTTCTTGTTTGCCTTTGTAACATCTTGTATTTTTATATGCCATTTGTATAGAAACGGAAGCTGTTTTTTCGCTTTTAGAAACAAAATTGCCTTGCCTCATCTCCGTCACTGACCAAGAACAGAATTCATTGTGGCCTTATATCTTGGTTTTCCTTGTACGTTGTTTACTGGAATTAACACTCTGTTTCCTCGTCTCGGCCGTCTTTCCGATGTGCTCGTGTTGTTGTGTTTCGTGACGTCCCCTTTTGACCTGTGCCGTGTCACTGTTTCAATCCCACATTTTGGGGGGTTTTTTTGTGTCTCTAAATCGTGGCAATGAAATTTGCAGTTACCAAAGTATCATTTAAGCATTTAACAGTAGTTACCTATAAAGTGGTGTTAGGTCGGTGGAGCTGGAAGAACTACCTTGTTCTTGGTTAAAAGGGAAATATCAATGTTTATTATTGTGAAATAATGACAATTTTTGGGGGTCTAGAAGCAGTTGGTGGTGTGGTAATTAATGAGTAAGCTTAATGAACCTACGGTTCAGGCTCCCAGCCAATGTTTGAGATATTTAGCTTCAAGGATAATGTCCCAATGGAGGATGTCCTGTGAGATGTTCCATCAAGAGCATGACTAATCAGGCTCAGGCTGCTTCATCTCAAACTGGAGCCTCCACTTGGTAGCCACATGCATATTAAGGATGATCGAGGCAGTTTTCCTCAAACTGGAGGAGGGAGTCTATGTAGGGAGATGGCTAGGGAGGTCCATCCTGAAGGCCAGCAGATAGTGAATGTGAACATGCTCTCCTAGATATTCTTGGAACTGATAAAATCATCATATCTGTAAATATATCTGCAATTGTGTTGACAACCACTCTACCGAGGCAGTAGTGTAGCCTGAAGAAGTGCCTCTTCTCCCATGTGATTTTTCCATTAATAGGAAGTACCTAAGGGGCAGATTTATTAAGGGTCGTAGTGAAAATTCGAGTTTTTTTATCTATTTTTTTGGTCAAAACTCTCAAATTCGAATTGTGAACTATCCAAACTCGATTCGAGTTTTAATTTTCAAGATTTATCATACCCTGGCCCTTTAAGAACTCGAATGCGACTATTCGCCACCTTAAACAAAAATAAAGAAAAAAAACCTCACATAAATTCGAAATTTCGACCCTTGATAAATGTGCCTCCATGTGTTCCTTGGCCATCCAATAGACATGGGCCGTTCAAATACAGACAGACCCTATAGCAGCTCCCTCACCGTTGGTGTTCTTATAAATCACCAAATGTGCGACACTTTCATTTCTATTTGATACGATGATTCCAAAATATTTCCCTTTAAACCCAGAGAGCTTACAGGTCCGCCTCCAGTGTTGATTATGTAAGTGCCCATCCAGTTCCAGTGCCAGAAGAGCTTGCCCACTGTTTCATACGGTTCAAACACTACAAAACCGCCTTGTGGTTTCATCCATTTAGGTTTTCTTCAATGACCTCTAGTCTTCCCTTCAGATGTCTGTACATAAATAGCCCTGTTCTGTTTTCCCACTGTGTATTAGAATTGCATAAGTCTTCTACTGTACTGTAATAATGTGCAGCCATTTCTCTCAACTTGTCACCCAACGTTTCCATACCCGTTTCAGCGGTCACATAACAAAATGGGGGGCACGTTTTTTGTTTCTGTTTCCCGTATTTTGTACATTGCGTTTGCACTGCTGCTGAAATTGTCTAGGAATCCTGGTATTTATTTCTTTCTCTTTTAAGGCAAATGACTAGTTAAGTTCGACACCTGCTTTATGAAGGGAAAATATACCCAGTTTCAATGGTTTTCTTTTGTGAGGATTCTGCTTACTGTGTGCACAATGGATTTCTTCATAAATGCCCCCTGCTGTTGCCTTGTAGCCATTTTTGCATTTATACCAGCAAGTAATATGGCAACTTCTACTTCTTGTAGCTGCAGTATGGCACGTTTGTGAACACGGTAAGCCATGACTTCATACAGGTATAGGACCTGTTATCCAGAATGCTTGGGACCTGGGGTTTTCCGGATAATGAATCTTTCCATTATTTGGATCTTCATATTTTATGGGGCAGATTTAGCAAGGGTCGAATTGAAAATTCAAATTAGAATTTTAGTGGTTTTTTTTATGTCCAAAACTGTCAAATTTGACTCGTTTTTAAAAAAATTCAAATAAGATTTTCGAGATTTATTGTATACTGGCCCTTTAAAAGACCAGTGACATAAAACATTTTTTTTTTAAAATGAGTTTCTACATAACGAAAAAAAAAATAAACTTTTAACTTTAAAGTGGACTTGTCACCCAGACACAAAAATCTCTAATAAAAGTCCTTTTCAAATTAAACATGAAATCCAATTTCTATTTTTTATTAAAGCATTCATAGCCGTTGTAAACTCATTTAAACATCTCAGCTGTCAATCAAATATTGTCTGCTCCTCCTCTATGACTTAGGCAGACAATTACTTGCACTTTCCATTCAGCACTTCCTAGAAATCACTGCTCTCCCCACATTCCCCCATTCTCTTCACAGTTTAATTGTGTATCCAGTGCATGGGGATGGACATCAGGTCCCCCATTCTGGTGCACAAACAATATTTCGAGATGATGCAAGAATTGCCTTAATAGCAGTGTCCACAAAATGGCTCCTGCCTGCTTGCTGTAATTATGAATTCCCAGACTGAAGGAAACCAGATTCAAATAATTTATTTATGGGCCCATTTACTTAGCTCGAGTGAAGGAAAAGAAGAAAAAAAACTTTGAATTTGGAATGTTTTTTTTGGCTACTTCGACCATCGAATGGGCTACTTCGACCTTTGAGTCGAACGATTCAAACTAAAAAACGTTAGACTATTCGACCATTCGATAGTCGAAGTACTGTCTCTATAAAAAAAAAAACTTTGACCCCCTAGTTCACCACCTAAAAGCTACCGAAGTCAATGTTAGCATATGGGGAAGGCTTTCTAAGCTTTTTTTGGGTTTTTTGCCCCTTAGTGTAATTAAAGTTCATTTTGCTTGACAGATGTGATAAAATAGGATTATGAATATTTTTTTAGGGTGATGGGTCCCCTTTAAATTCGCAAAGTCTTTATTAAGAAATAACTTCTTATTCTCTGCTTGCGCTCCTCTGCAGAATCGGCGACAGGGCGACGATCCATCGTGCGGCGCTCAATTTCTCCTCCCTGCCTTCTATAGGAGATAGCGAGGGAGAAGAAATTGAACGCCGCACGATGGATCGTCGCCCTGTCACCGTTTCTGAAGAGGAGCGCAAGCAGAGAATCAGTAAGTTATTTCTTAATAAAGACTTTGCGAATTTAAAGTTGAAAGTGTCTTGGCTTTTTTCCGTTAAGTACAAACAAATTAAAAAAAAAAAAAAAGTTTACATTTTTTGTTACTGGTCCTTTAAGAACTCAAATTTGCCTGTTTGGCACCTAAAACCTGCCGAATTGCTGTTTTATTCAATAGGAGACATTGTGGGATCAGTTTTGAGTTGTTTGCAGTCTTCCTGACAGCCTTCGGAGAAAAAACTCAGATCAAGTTTTTAAAACATGAATCGAATTCGATTCAAGTTTTCGGGTTGATGCTATTCACCCGAGTTTAGGAAATTTGATTTTTATATTTTTTTTAATAAATTTAAAATTTCGAGATTATTAGTTTTTAAATATTCGCATGCGTTCAAAATTCGACCTTTGATAAATGTGCCTCCCCGTCTACTAGAAAATCAAGTAAACATTAAATAAGCCCAATAGGCTGGATTTGCTTCCAATAAGGATTAATTATATCTTAGTTGGGATCAAGTACAAGGTACTGTTTTATTATTACAGAGAAAAAGGAAATCGTTTTTTAAAAATGTGGATTATTATATTATAATGGAGTCTATGGAAGACGGCCTTTCAGTAATTCGGAGCTTTCTGGATAACGGGTTTCCGGATAACTGATCCCATACCTGTACCTTTAAAAGAATAAAACGGAAATCTTGTATCTGTGGTATATCCCCCCCCCCCCCCGGTAAAGTGATGATGTGTGTAAATGTGTTTGTAATCCTAATAACCTACACCGGAAACTCTGTTCATTATATATAACCAACCGTGCATACCAAATAATTCTGCATTTGACTGCAGCTGTGTTTATTGTGAGTATTGAACAAATGTAAAATGCCTTTTTGTGCCAGATTTATTTCCTTTTGTCGTAAACACTTGGTTGTGGGATTGAACGGCAGCTTCCTTAATCACATTAACTTCATAGGTGCCAACGAAGGCCCCCCCTGGGGAGTTGGTAAGATCCCCCCGCTTTTGTATTTGACACCTGCAGTTAATGGGTGACCCTGTGAGAAAATGATTTCTTGTCTTGTTCTCCTGATTTTGTGTGTTTTATTGCGGTTTCTTTTAAATGCCTTTGAATGTTTTAGGGATTCCTGCAATCGTAGCACATATTTGTTCTTTTTTTTTTTTTGTAATGAAACCAGCTTGTTTTTTTCAGACCATAAAAGGGGTGTTATGTACTAATGTGCCATCTGGTTTCTTAGCAATAAAATAGAAAATTCAGCCACTTTTTACCATTTTTTTTTAAACCTGTTCAGTTGCTGTTTCATCAATAGAAGAAAAAAAAACTTTTCACGCAGTACGGGCAGTTTCAATAAATAAAAATTGAAATGCAAACCATTTTAAGTGTCTTATTACTTACCAGGTGAGCAAGGAATGTATTCTCCAGTGAGCAATACCGGAGAGAACACAGTAGCTGATACTTACCAGTATATGTCACCCCCTAAAAAGGACCCTAATGCATTTTTAGTGCAATGAGCTATAGCAAAGGATGCATTCCATTCATTCTAACAATACTAGACTAGTAGATGTCAACTGCTGCTTTTCTGCTATATGCTACTGTACTTTGTACACATTGCCCATATACTACACACCATCATGGGCAGAAATATTGGATTTTCTTCTAAATGATGCACCAGTTCTGCCAAAATAATGTTATTGCATTCACATTAGGGATGCACCGAATCCAGGATTCGGTTCGGGATTCGGCCAGGATTCGGCCTTTTTCAGCAGGATTCGGATTTGGCCGAATCCTTCTGCCTGGCCGAACCGAATCCGAATCCTAATTTGCATATGCAAATTAGGGGCAGGGAGGGAAATTGCGTGACTTTTTGTCAGAAAACAAGGAAGTAAAAAATGTTTTCCCCTTCCCACCCCTTATTTGCATATGCAAATTAGGGTTCGGATTCGGTTCGGTATTCGGCCGAATCCTTCGTGAAGGATTCGGGGGTTCGGCCGAATCCAAAAAAGTGGATTCGGTGCATCCCTAATTCACATATGTTTTTATTTGCAGTAGAACAACACAAGCTGTAAAAATATTATTGTATTTCACGCAGAGACCCTAAAATGAACAGGGAAAAATTAGTGACACCTTTTAGAAGTTCTAAATCTACTTTAATATGTATGTATCACTTGTAAAGTGCTGATAAGTAGCCACAGCACTGTACAATATATAAAAGTGCAATGCATAAATGTACAATATATCAAAGTACAATGCATAAAAGTACAATGCATAAATGTACAATATATAAAAGTACAATGCATAAATGTACAATATATAAAAGTACAATGCATAAAAGTACAATATATAAAAGTACAATCCATACAAGTACAATATATAAAATGAAAATGCATAAAAGTACAATGCATAAAAGTACAATGCATAAATGTACAATGTATAAAAGTACAGTATATAAAAGAACAATCCATACTAGTACAATGTATAAAAGTACAATATATAAATGTACAATGCATAAATGTACAATATATTAAAGTACAATGCATAAAAGTACAGTCCATACAAGTACAATATATAAAATGAAAATGTATAAAAGTACAATATATAAAAGTACAATGCATAAATGTACAATGTATAAAAGTACAATGCATAAATGTACAATATATAAAAGTACAATGCATAAAAGAACAATATATAAAAGTACAATGCATAAAAGTACAGTATATAAAAGTACAATCCATACAAGTACAAAATGAAAATGTATAAAAGTACAGTATATAAAAGTACAATGCATGAAAATACAATATATAAAAGTACAATCCATACAAGTACAATATATAAAATGAAAATGTATAAAGTACAATGCATAAATGTACAATGCATAAAAGTACAGTATATAAAAGTACAATCCATACAAGTACAATATATAAAATGAAACTGTATAAAAGTACAATGTATAAAAGTACAATGCATAAATGTACAATATAGAAAAGTACAATGCATAAAAGTACAGTATATAAAAGTACAATCCATACAAGTACAATATATAAAATGAAAATGTATAAAGTACAATGCATAAATGTACAATGCATAAAAGTACAGTATATAAAAGTACAATCCATACAAGTACAATATATAAAATGAAACTGTATAAAAGTACAATGTATAAAAGTACAATGCATAAATGTACAATATAGAAAAGTACAATGTATAAAAGTACAATGCATAAAAGTACAGTATATAAAAGTACAAGCCATACAAGTACAATATATAAAAGTACAATCCATACAAGTACATTATATATAACAGTACAACGCATAAAAGTACAATACATAAAAGTACAACGCATACAAGTACAATATATAAAAGTGCAATGCATAAAAGTACAATATATATATAATGTATATATAAAATATATATACAAAAGTACAATATATATATATAAAAGTATAATATATATATATATATATATATATATATATATAATATATAAAGAGTACACACAGGGAGAGCAAGTCACATAAATACAATAAATGTGCACAGCTTATATACAGTATGAGGACATAGAGATTAAGTGCTATGTGGTAAGAAATAGGAAGGAGGTCCCTGCCCTTTAGAGCTTACAGTGTAAGTGGGTGGATAACTAATACACGGGCCTATAAAAGCTGCTGACAGACCAAGTCGGCAGCTTATCAGCACATGTGTGGGCCCTCCGACGGACTTTCCCGGACGATAACTGGCAGATGCCGATCGGGCAGGGTCGGATTGCGGCCGAATCTTTTAGTTGATGCGGTCCTGCGATCCAACCGCCCGTTTGACCTCCATTCTGATCCAATAGCTGGGCCCTAGGTCCCACGATTGGATCTGCCCAATATTGCCCACTTCAATGTGGGCATATATCGGGGAGAGATACGCTTGTTTGGCAACATCACCAAAGAGCGGATCTCTCTGTGTATGGCCACCTTAAGGCACAAATTGGAGGGAAAAATTGCACAAGGTAAAGGCATAGGTACCAGGCTTAGACTTCTAGTGCTCCAAAAGTTTTTTTCTTGAAGAGGAGGAATTCAGGGATGGAATTCCAAAGGTGAGGAGCAGCAAGATAGAAAGGTTTTAAGACTAGAGATGGCAGTGGATGGTGTGAAAAGATGGTGGCTCTGAGAGGAGTGGAGAAGATGACCAGGAACATAGAGAGAGACAAGTGAAGAAATGTAGTGAGGAGCAGAGGAGTGAAGGGCTTGGAATGTTAGCAGAAGGAGTTTATATGCTACCCTTTCCTTAATAGGCAACCATGCTAGGGATTTTAATTGGAGTTAGAGAGGTTCCCTCTTAGGAGAGAGCAGGAGGATCCCAGCAGAAGAGTTTAAGAGGGAGCGGAGAGATGGAAGTCATGAAGACTGGTTAGTAAGAGATTGTAATTGGGATAGGATGAGGGCATGGATTAGTGTTTTGGCTGTTATGTGTGGAAGAGAGTGTTGTATCTTGGCTATATTGCAAAGGAATAAGCGGCAGGTTTTGGCAGTAATCTTAATATGATTAGAGAAGGACTGCTCAAAGATGACCCCTAGGCAGTGTGCTGAATTAACAGAGTTAATGTTCATGCCATCAATAGTAATGGTGAAAAGAAGAGAGAGGCTAGATTTAGGTGGGAAAACCATGAGCTCCGTTTTAGCCAGGTTGAGCTTGAGATGGGGTTGGTTCATCCATGAGGAGATAGCAATTAGGCAGTTTGTAATCTTGGTCTGAACGTTAGTGAAGGGGTGTCTAAATATAACTGGATTTCATTAGAATACAGGTGATATTTAAGGTCAAATGAAGATCTAAGGACTCCTAAAGAGAGCGTGTACAAGGAGAACAACAGAGGACCAGGTACAGAACCCTGAGACACCCCCCCCCCACACACACACACTAAGCTCTAAGTAAACTTGCCTGTGATGCTTGCACTTTAAGAAGCAACGTGTCCATGTGCACCACACTGAATATGGAGACGATAGAAAATTGAAGAATTGTCAGAGGAGGGGGGGCCAAAAACTGCCCATCTCCAGAGATGGACACAAGTGAAAAATGATCAGTAGGGGAGGATGGCTTGGAACGTAAAGGATTTTCAATAAACGGCTAGATAGATTCAAGCTGACCTTTAGGCACATGCTAAAACAGTCTTGCACCATTGACAGCTCAGTGAAATGGGATTGTATGGTAGGAGATGTAAGAAAACAACCAGCACTTGCCCTTACGATTTTATTCGTGGATATAGCTGCTGAGCTAGGGTGTGGGAGTGTGGTCTCTTCTAGACACATTGTATAGTAGGAGACTTGGGAAGACCCCATTGCTGACAAAGACTCATAAGAACAAACAAAAGGCCTTCTGGGAGATTGAACTATGAACAGACAAACATAGAGCTTTTTGTCAAAGCATTTCCAAAAACTGACTTCTTTGACACGTCAGCATTGGCCCAGTGCATATAGAAACTACTGACGCATTTCATGCCCCATGGATCTTCCTCAGAGTAGTTGCTATATGCACTAGGCCAATGCTGACATGCCTTTATGTATTTTTAATAAATAGAATAAACAAAAGGAACACCAAGAGCCCCAATAGTGTAATATGTATTGGTAAGGGATAATGAAATAATAGTAGATAACATATATTCACAAACCAAGGTTACCAATAGGCAACCACTGTAAAGGCAGGTGGGGAGATTGTCCTGACCCCACTCAGGATTAAGAAGTCGCTCTCTGTAGATAGAAAAGGGGTATCAACCCTCCACTCAGGGTGGACTTAGTATTGTATAAAAAGAACAGAGGCGCCAAAAGAAGAAAAGGATATAAATGAGTTTAAAAACCAAAACTTGGTAATCAGAGGAGGCAGTAGTGGACTTACCTCCTCCAAGCAGACACAAAACGACTGTAATCAAGCAGTCAAAATTTATTAACGAACTCCAATCAGCAGACCCGCTTCTTCAGGCAATAAACATAGGAGTTACAGCTATGAATTTCAGAGACCAACGTGACAAATAGTATGCTGTTTTGATGAATAAGCATACAGCATACTATTTGTCACTTTGGTCTCTGAAATTCACAGCTGTAACTCCTATGTTTATTGCCTGAAGAAGCGGGTCTGAGCCCGTGAAACGCGTTGCACTGATTGGAGTTCGTTAATAAATTTTGACTGCTTAATTACAGTCGTTTTGTGTCTGCTTGGAGGAGGTAAGTCCACTACTGCCTCTTCTGATTACCAAGTTTTGGTTTTTAAACTCGTTTATATCCTTTTATTCTTTTGGCGCCTCTGTTCTTTTTATTTAATAAATAGAAGAATTTATTAATCCCGGAAAAGACATGTCAAAGAAGTCCCTTTTTGTCCAAGCACATCATGTCTGTTCATGGGAGAGAATACAATTAAGCCGTCAAAGAAAAGAACAATAACCTTAAACCCAAACATGGAGGACATTCACTGATGTTTTTGTGGTGCTTTCCTGCTCCTGGCATGGGGTGCCTTGAGTGTAAACATGAAACCGAGAAATCAGATGATCAAGGAATCACAAGAATGGCTAAAGACTGGACTAATCTGAAATAGGCAACAATGGGCCAGGTCTAAATCCTATTGAACGCTTCTGAAGATCTGAAAACTTAAGTCGTGGAAAGACATCCGTCAAATCGAGTAGAATTGTAACAGACTGCAACAGAAGAGCCCAGACCCTCAGTAGAGAGATGTAGAATTCTCATTTATGACTATAGTATTGATTTATGTTATTTATCCCAAAGGGCATGTGCCCAAATATAAAGTCACTAATTTAATACACCAATGGAAGTTTCCTTGATTCTGACTGGATTTAAGTAAAAGATAAATTCATCACTATCAAGCCATTTTAGGAGTCAGGAGATAGATATCAAGGGGAAAAAAGATAAGATTTCCACTTTCCAATTTACAGTAGAACCCCCATTTTATGGTTTTAAGGGGACCAGAAAAAAAAGAGATGGAGGAATGAGACTTCTTGAGTTAGATCTCAAAAATCATGGGCTCTGGATCACAAAAGCTGATATCACAATTGGGTTTAGCTTGCTATACATGCTATATTATACACAAATCTCTATCCCTAAGTGTTGAGGTCTGTGTCCTGCGGAGCATACAATACATATAGCAAGTGTAAAGTGATACTAAGACGTTTCTTTGAAAATCAACTCCTAACGTGTCAAGAAGACATTACTTTGAATAGAAGGGCCATGATGATCTTTATGCACATTACTGCCCAGAGCTTAAAGATACAGGTATGGGATCTGTTATCCAAAATGCTTGGCGGCTGGGGTTTTCAGATAATGGATCTTTTCGTAATATGAATCTTTATACCTTACATCTACTAGAAAATCATGTAAACATTAAATAAACCCAATAGGCCGATTTTGCTTCTAATCAGGATTAATTATATCTTAGTTGAGATCAAGTACAAGCTACTGTTGTATTATTACAGAGAAAAAGGAAATCATTTTTAAAAATCTGGATTATTTGGATAAATTGGAGTCAGTGGGAGACAATATAATCAGTGTCTCAGGCCATCTCCTCATATAAGCCATGTTGGACTGTTGGAAGCTGCTAAGCACTGGGTTGGTGGAATTCCTGTGCAAGAAACCTAGACCCTGCTTAGCGGGACCACCCAGACCCTGCTTAGAGGGACCACCTAGACCCAGCTTAGAGGAGCCACCTAGACCCTGCTTAGAGGGACCACCTAGACCCTGTTTAGAGGGCCACCTAGACCCTGCTTAGAGGGACCATTTTTCTACCGGCCTTGCATCTAGTTCTACATAATCCCTAGTTTTAGGATGAGGTTTTTCACTCAATTTCTTTTATTCAAGCAGTAGATGAATAATGCAGGCACACCAGCCCATTCTACACTGAAATATAATAAACAATGTAGGTCTCTATAAAAATATAATGCATAAAACAGCTCATATGTAAAACCCTGCTTCAACACCAAAAGAAAAACAAAGCAATGTGGTATACGGGGTCCAGTATAGCGAGGAGTGCACAGATCTATACATTGGGGGAGACAAAACAACTGATCTCCAAGCGAATGGCTTAGCATAGGAGGGTGAACTCTACAGGACAAAACTCAGCTGTCTTTCTACACCTAAAAGACAAGGGACATAGCAAGGTCCAAATCTTGGTTAAAGAAGGCTGTTGGTTTGAACGAGGCGTGAAAGAGGCGATTCATGTCAAGGTGGAGAAACCATCCCTGAACAGAGGTGGGGGCCTTCGACACCACCTGTCTGCTACATACAATGCTGTTCTAACATCTGAACCCCACCTGTTTCAGACCACTTCACACATCCATTCATGCAACTCTCACAAGTAACATCTGTATCTAGGAGTTGCATGACACATTGGCTAATCCTATCACAGTAACTACACAGAATCAACACCTCTGTGAATTTCTTCAGATGTCAGTTCTTTGAAGAGTTACAATGTGCCATTTTGATTGGATTAGTGGAAGAGTTTATATGATGAGAACTTCCCACAACAGTCAGTTGAACTGAAGAAGCTGCTCGGATGAGTAGTGAAACGTCTTCATTGATTACTCAGCAAGTCCAGTTGTTTTTTAGATTGACCTATACTAGATATACCATGACCTGGATGAATGAAAATCTTCATAGTCACCTGCTTCATAGTAGTACGTGCCAGTGGGTAATTATAAATAGAAAATTTACATTTTAAAAAATAAAGGCCACCCCCTGGGATCATACGATTCACGGTGCACACAAACAAACCATACATGTTAGGTCACATGAGCCAATTAACAGACAGAGTTTTGTCTTTTGCTTCCACACTTCTTCCTGTTACAGTTAGAGCTGTAGTATATCTGGTCAAGTGTAACCTATGGGCCAGGATCCATAAATGGGGCCCTATGCAGTTTAGGTGGGTCTTCCTGGTCCCTTAAAATAAGAAATAGATTAGAAATCTTGTACATTATGTTTTGTACTTCCGTACCAGCCAAAGGCAACCACAGCCCTTTAGCAGTAAAGTCCTGTGTCTCCAAAGATGCCCCAGTAGCTCCCCATCTTCTTTTCTGCTGATTCGCTGCTCATGCTCTGTGCTGCTGTCATTTACTGAGCTTAGGGAACTACTCACAATAAACTGTACATTATATAGTGAATAAAGTACCCACTCTTGTAAAATATAAGGATATTATATGTTAACAAGGAGTTCCATGACCATATAAAAATAAGAGGCAGAAGATCCCTAATTACCATGTCCATTTTACAAAATTTGGCTGGTTATGAAACACGTTTCTGTGGTTTTAATGTGTTATTACAGTTTTACTAATGAGGGTGAATTGCCCTTTAAAGGAAAACTATACCCCCAAAATTAATACTTAAGCAACAGATAGTTTATATCATATTAAGTGGCATATTAAAGAATCTTATGAAACTGGTCTATATGTTTAAGTAAATATTGCCCTTTTACATCTCTTGCCTTGATCCACCATTTTGTGATGGTCTGTGTGCTGCCTCAGAGATCACCTGACCAGAAATACTTCAACTCTGACTGTTACAGGAAGAAGTGTGGAAGCAAAAGAGAGAACTCTGTCTGTTAATTGGCTTATGTGACCTAACATGTATGTTTGTGTGCACTGTGAATCGTACAATCCCAGGGGGCGGCCCTTATTTTTTAAAATGAAAATTTTCTATTTATGATATTACCCAATGGCACATACTACTTGAAAAATATGTTATTATGAAAATGGTTTATTTACATGGAGCAGGGTTTTACATATGAGCTGTTTTATGCAGTATCTTTTTTATAGAGACCTACATTGTTTGGGGGGTATAGTTTTTCTTTAAGCTGCAAATCCCAGTTTCCCCAAGAGACCTGCTTATCTTAAATTGTCACAATTGCTTCTTTGCTTATCTTAAATTTATCTTAAAGTTTCTATTCTGGGCTCTCTGCCAAAAGTCAATTCAGTTAGAAACATTGTATCATTTTTCTAGCTGTTCAGTGCAGGAGATCAAAGAAAAAGTCGGGACATTTCAGTAACAAACCTGGGACTGCGGGTTGAGCTGTCAAAATCGTGACTGTTCCCGCTCAAACGGGACAGTTGCCTTATGACCTGAGGGCACTGTCACCTGAGGCAAATAAATACATCAGCACACGGGAAGGATTCATTAAAGGTTGCACCAAGCACAGTAACTTATAAATGAGATGTAGAGCAGAATTTCTGTGCTTGAAGAGGAGCCACTAGATGGCACTATGTGTATGTAAGAAGTCACTCCTGTGTGAGGCCCATTAATCATGTTGGCAGTGTCGTTCTCCTGTCTAATCCAAAAACACCAGATAAATAATCTTCCTAGGGTATTTTTTTTTTTTTTTTTAGAATAAAGTATTTATTAAGGCGCGCAGCATCTAAAGCTTTGAGTGTGAAGCGTGCGAGATAAAGGCTGAAGGTCAGGCAGGTGCACAGAATCACATGGATGTTGCAACAAGCTGAAAAAAACTCACAAATATTGATTCGCTTTCAAGTGCAGAGCAAGGACAAGGGACCAAATATTCTCTACTCCTTCTGCATTTCTGGGAATGAATCATACAGATGGAAAAGCCAAACAATATTGAGACAAAGAGCTAGCACTTGTCCTGCTATACAGACTCATTGTGTGCTCTCCATGCCCCTAAACACCCCCAGCCCTCACATGATATACGTAATTGAACAATTAATTACACATAATTTGGGACTCTGATAACAGGTTGTAGTTTTATCTTTTAGATTGTAAGCTCTTTTGGACATGGTCATCTTTGGCTCTTGTATTGGTTATTTTGTACATGCTTGTATGCTTAATACACCCATTTATTGTACAACACTGCAGAATATGTTGGTGTCTCTATAAATACTGACATAGCCCTTTGCAAGGTGCCTGTATGTTGTGCTGAATGTTTTTATTGTACTTTTTGCTTTAGCTTTGCTTCACAACAGAAGGCGGGGCTTCAGCATAGAGCGTTGTAGGTAATGCCGTAGTGATGTGCTGGCTGACAAAAAGTCAACCTGGAGCTAACACTAACGGGCCCCCATACACTGGCAGATTTACAGTAAGCTACAGATTTGGGTCCTTTAGATGGATTCTGCAGCTTATCTGCCAGTTTATCAGGCCTTCCTGATTGATATCTGGCCAAAAACCAGCCAGATCTATCTCAATTGGGAATTCTTGATTTTCCTGTCAGATTATCAGCTCATTGATGTTGTCCTCGCTCTGACTTTTCTCATCCCCTTCATTGTAATGAGATGGCATTACCACAATATCGCCCACCCAAGAGGAGAGTGGCAGAACAAAGATTTGCTCATTTTCAACCTCACCAAATCTTATAGTGTATGGCCACCTTAACCTGCCCCTCCACCACCCACACCCTAACCTGACCTGCAGCCACCCTCCTCTGACAGAAGGGGCAGGGCAAGCTGGTGCGAATCTATAAAAAGTGCTGACTGGAGACAGAAGCCGGTACAGTAAGATTGTGGCCTGGGAGAGCAAAAGGAAAAACTCAAGCCAAACCCGCCAGTGACTTGGCCATTGTGTGCAGAAGTCGGGAAACCTCCAACCCGCAGGCTTTGGGCCGGCCGCATATCACTACAATGATGTATGTCCTGCACATGGATATGTAGGTGAGGGTAGTAGACAGGTCCGGACTGAGAATCAAAATAGTCCCTGGCATTTCAGGTTCCCAGAGGCCCAAACAGCCTCCACCAGTCCACTAAATACTGACTTTTTTTCTAATCCAATGGAACCCATGACCTTGTTCCGTTGTAAAGTGATGAATTCTGGGACTTGAAGTCCTTGCACTAACCAGAGAATCTGTCCTCCACCCACTATGGAAAACAGAGGGACTTCAGGTCCCAGAATCCATCACTTCACAATGGAACAAGGTGAAGGAAGGGGTTTGATGGTCTGTGAGCCTTAAAGGGGAAGTAAAGTCTAAAATAGAATAAGGCTAGAAATGCTGTATTTTGTATACTAAATATAAACATGAACTTACTGCACCACAAGCCTAATCAAACAAATGATTTATGCTTTCAAAGTTGGCCACAGGGAGTCACCATCTTGTAACTTTGTTAAACATCTTTGCAAGACCAAGACTGTGCACATGCTCAGTGTGGTCTGGGCTGCTTAGGGATCGTCATAAATTATCAAAACAGCACAAGTCAAATAATATCTGCCAGAAGCCGATACAGCAAGACTGATTAATAATCAGAATATGCAGCCTGCACTGGGTCCTGTGTTGTCATGTAATCTAATGTGGATTTTATAGTTTTTCTATTGTATAATATAAACTTTCTCCAACTCTGCAGAACCAGTGGCTGCAGCAAAATAATGCTCCAAATAGAATCCCAGTTTATCTGTTTAAATCAGGCTCCATGATCTTTGACCCTGCAGCTGGGGATGTAAAGCCAAAATAAAATCACTGACTGCTCTACAGGGAAACAAACAAAGCTGCTTGAGTTCTGCATGGCTGTGAAGTAAGGCGGGGGCTCCCCCTGCTGTTCATAAGTATGGTTGTTTCCCTGCAGAGCAGTTAGGGACCGTCTGACAATTCCTATCCACAGCAGTAAATGAAGGGAGAATTTCACAGGTTTCTTATTAAAACAGTATACATTTTTCTCCAAAGTATATTGGAGATAGGTTTCTTTTTCATTAAAGAAAGTAAAAATGGGATTTTATTTTTTTGCCTTTACATGCCCTTTAAGGGGGCAGGGAAAGTAAAGGCTAACAGAGTAACTGTATTTGGCCAGTGTGTAAAAGGAGGATTATTGCTTACCTCCTCAACAGGTCCGAGGCCTTGCGTCTTTCTTATCTTCCCCACTTCCACCCCAGGGGTAACATCCCCTTAAATTATAACTCATCGGCTTTGTGCTGTATAAATAGCCATTTAAAACTCCTGCTTTTCCCTTATTCTCACAAACACCACATCCCAGTTGACCAATGCAACTATGGAAACCCTTATCCTGGAATCCACTATCCAGAAAGTACAGGAATGCCTTCTCCCATAGACTCCATTTTTCAGCAAATAATTCTAGTTTAAAAAAATGATTTCCTTTTTCTTTGTAATATTGAAACAGTACCGTGTACTTGATCCAAACTAACCTGCACGAATCCCTATTGGTGGCAAAACAATTTAGGGGGTTATTTATCAAAGGTTGAATTTTAGAGCTATTTTAGACCTTGAATGAACGCAAAACTCGAATGTTTTCTAATTTAAGAAAAAACTTGAATGGAAAATACCCAATTTAGTGAGTTCAGGGTTAACACCCCAAAAACTTGAATTAATTGAGTTTTTGGTGAAAAAGAACTAGAATTGCTCGAATCGATCACATTTTCATCGAAACATCGAACTCGATCATTATGAAGGCTATTAACATCTTCAGATGGTTCAAGGGACCTCTGTCATTGACTTGTACATGACCGTGACAGGGTTTACATGGTGTATTTTCAGATTTAAGTTATTTCCTGGGTCGGGGGTTATAATAAATCTCGAAAAATTCATGTTTTTTTCTTAACCCGAAATGTCACATGGACTTCGCGATTTCCTAACGGGTGCAGGCGTCACTTCGCTAGCGAAGGAGATAGACGTTAGCATTGCTTCGCACTCTAACGCCAGCGAAGTTTTGCTCTGGCGAACGGACGTAACTCCACAAATTCACTAAAATGCGGATTTTACTGAACGTTACCTGTTCCGCCAGACTTGTCTTCAATGAAATGGCGTGCATAGGACTTTCTCAATTTTTAGTGCAGAAAGTCCCAAAAAACGCTGGCGTCTTTTCCTTTTTTCAGGATGACAGCCTGCAACGGTTCCTAAATTTTTTTTTGGGTAACCAGGTTCCCCCCAACATTTCCTAACATACGGAACATAAACTATACACTGGACTCATGTGTAGGGCAATATAACAACTTTATTTTAATTTATTAAGGTTCCCTGGACTTGTGTAGTGTAATGTATTTGCTGCAACATATACGTCCATTCAACTTTATCATTTCCCGCCGTATGCTAATTAGGAAACAATAGCGCATCTTCGCTCTGATTGCCAAAGTAACGCTAGTGAAGCGTTTGGAGCCCTGGATGTAACTTCGCACTTTAGTGAATTAACGTTATCCTAGCGAATTTACACCTGCCGAAGTGTTGCGATGGCTGCGAAGCCGTCGCTGGCACATTTCTGCCGGTTAGGGAATTTGCACCTTAATGTTTATATGGCTATAGGGAAATTCTAAAATACCTTATGCGAAAAGCCCCAGGCCCTGAGTATTCTGCATAACAGGTCCCATACCTGTACTAGCCTTCCTTGTCATATATTTTATTGTTTTATCTTTAGTCATTAGAATGATCTAGGGTTGCCACCTTTTCACCCGGTGCAATCCAGCAGGGGGCAGGGCCGTGATGCGGCGGAGGAGGGGCAGTGATGTCAGGGGCAGGGCTATGATGCGGTGATCCGCAATTGGCTGGTCGCCATGTCAATCATAGGAAATCCTTAAAAAATTAGCTGTCCGGGTCAAAACCTGACAGGTGGAACCCTAGAATGATCTATTATGCAAGTTTTTTTTTACTTTGTTTATGAACTTTTATTTGTTTACCCTGGTTATGACTAGACCTAAACAGAACAATTATCAGTAAAACCCATTAGACTACTTGGCCTTATTTTCTGGCCTATAGTTTAGTCTTACAGCCTGTCCCAGTAAAACACTTCTCTGTCTCACTAACTCCCCAGTTCAGAAGTCCAGGTACCAAAGCAGCTGATATAATGTGTCCGGATTTACACAAATGTGACGTTTGTTTTTATTCGTATACTGACAGCTGGAGAAACCACAAAGGTTATGGTCGGCACACAGAGCCAATGCATTAACAACATGACCAAGCGCAGGAAGGGTAAAGCACAGAGACAAACACAATGCTCCTTTACTGTGACAAGAGAATTCGGCAGCAAATCACAGACGGTTTAAACATTTCACTGAGAATTTCATTGGAGCTTATATATACTGTATATCTTAAAGGGGTTGTTCACCTTTGAGTTAACGTTTAGTAGGATGTAGTAAGTGATATACTAAGACAATTTACATTTGGTTTTCATTTGTTGTTGTTTAGCTTTCTTCCGCAGCTCTACAGTTTGCAATTTCAGCAGTCTGGTTGCTAGGCTCTGAATGACCCTAGCAACCATGCATTGATATGAATAAGAGGCTGGAATATGAATAGGCGAGGCCTGAACAAAAGGTTGAGGAATAATGTTGTTGCAATAACAATACATTTGTAGCCATCAGAGGCACATGCTCAGATTCTGGGAGATTTAGTCGCCGGACGATAAATCGCCTCTTCTTCGGGGAGCTAATCACTGCCTCCCACCAGCTAGAATCTAAATTGCCAGTGGGATGGAACTCGGATTGCTTCATTTTCAGAAGTCGCCCGAAGTTTCCTCTTGAGACAACTTTGGAAAACGAAGCGCACCGATTGTGACTAATCTCCTTGAACTGCCTTCCGCCGGCTAGAATGTGCCCCGAAGAAGAGGATATGTGTCACTCGGCGACTAATCACCTTGAATCTGAGCATGTCTCTGCCCTTACAGGGTATTATTCTTTTAGATGGGGTCAGTGACCCCCATTTGAAAGCTGGAAAGTGTCAGAAGAAAAAGGCAAATAAAAAATTATAAAAAAAATAAACAATGAAGACCAATTGAAAAGTTGCTTAGAATTGGTCATCCTATTACATACTAATAGTTAATTCAAAGGTGAACTACCCCTTTAACATGTTTGTTAGCAGGCCAAAGCCGGAGTATATCTGGGTCTATTTCCAACCAGCAACCCTCCAGCAGTTCTTGCGATACTACAAGTATTACAGTATTAGACTGGCAATACTATTCCTGGTGTCCTCTGGAGTCTGGAAGTTGCAGTACAATATAAAGAGGACGACTCGTTGGACAACCCTGATGTATAGATTGAAAATAGCTAATCAATATTCAAAGTATTTTCTCTCATTGGAACCCCAAACTGTGCTTGAGGCCTGGGGCCCTAATAAGTATAGAATGAAATTAAAGTGGACCTGTTACTCAGACATTAAAAGCTGTATAATAAAAGTCCTTTTTAAATTAAACATGAAATCCAAATTCTATTTTTTATTAAAGCATTCATAGCTGTTGTAAGCTCATTTAAACATCTCAGCTGTCAATCAAATATTGTCTGCCCCTCCTCTATGCCTTAGAGGCGGGGCAGACAATTACTTTCACTTTCCATTCAGCACTTTCTAGATGTCACTGCTCTCCCCACATTCCCTCATTTTCTTTTACCATTTAATTGTGTAGCCAGGGCATGGGGATGGACATCAGGTCCCCCATTCTGGTGCACAAACAAGATTCTGAGATGATACAAGGCTTGTCTTAATAACAGTGTCCACAAAATGGCTGCTGCCTGCTTGAGTTCCCAGACTGAAGGAAACAAGATTCAAATAACTTATATAGTGTAATTAAAGTTCATATTGCTTGACTAATGTCATAAAATAGGATTTTGAATAATTTTTTTGGGTGACGGGTCCCCTTTAACACAGTGCAATGTTAAATTTACCCTATATGCAAAACCTGTTATCCAGAATGCTCGGGACCTGGGGTTTTCCAGATAAGGGATCTTTCGGTAATTTGAATCTTCATACCAGAAGTCTACTAAAAAATTATTTAAACATTAACTAAACCTCATAGGATTGTTTTGCTTCCAATAAGGATTAATTATATCTTAGTTTGGATCAAGTACAAGCTACTGTTTTATTATTACAGAGAAAAATTATTTCTTAAAAATTAGAATTATTTGGAGAAAATGGAGTCTATGGGAGACGGCCTTCCCGTAATTCAGAGCTTTCTGGATAACGGATCCCCTACCTGTATTTTGGATTTGGCCGAACCCCTGAATCCTTTGCAAAAGATTCGGCCGAATAGTGAACGGAATCCTAATTTGCATATGCAAATTAGGGGTGGTAAGGGGAAACATTTTTTACTTCCTTGTTTTGTGACTAAAAGTCACGAGATTTCCCTCCCCGTCCCTAATTTGCATATGCAAATTAGGATTCGGTTCGGCCAGGTGGAAGGATTCGGTGCATCCCTACTTTACATACATATATATATATATATATATATATATATATATATATACACACACACACATGCCTTAGGGTTACCTGACCCCAAACATTGTTATGTTTCACAATCACTGAACCCCACAGACTGGACAACAAAAAGACACCTGAATGCACCAGAGCCATTAGCCAAACTATAGCGATAAAACATCTGCTCCTAATAAAACATTTTCACACCACCAGGATACAAACAGCCAGTGTGTCAATTAAAAGGAAATACACAACCTCAAGTTGTGCTCTTATGAGCAGAGATATTTTGGCAGATTTCATATCCTGTTTGTTGTTTCCAGCCGATCAATAAATAAAGTGTCACACATATTGTTCACTTTTTTCTCCAACTCTAAAGCTGCTCAGTGCTGGCTTCTGACTCCCAGCTTTATCGGCAGCTTTTTAGCCCATGTATGTGGCCAAATAGATGGACTGGCTGGGGGCGGGGCAGATATCTTAAAGGGATTCTGTCATGATTTTTATAATGACGTTTTTTTTTCTAAATTACACTGTTTACACTGCAAATAATTTTATAATGTTATTCCTGAACCAGCAAGTCTATTTTTTAGTTGTAATATTGGTATATAGGCAGCTATCTCAGGTCATTTTGCCTGGTCATGTGCTTTCAGAAAGAGCCAGCACTTTAGGCGAGAAATGCTTTCTGGCAGGCTGTTGTTTTTCCTTCTCAATGTAACTGAATGTGTCGCAGTGGGACCTGGATTTTACTATTGAGTGTTGTTCTTAGATCTACGAGGCAGTTGTTATCGTGTGTTAGGGAGCTGCTATTTGGTTATCTTCCCATTGTTCTTTTGTTTGGCTGCTGGGGGGGGAGGAAGGGGGTGATATGATATCACTCCAACTTGCAGTACAGCAGTAAAGAGTGATTGAAGTTTATCAGAGCACAAGTCACATGACCAGCGGCAGCTGGGAAATCGACAATATGTCTAGCCCCATGTCAGATTTCAAAATTGAATATAAAAAAATCTGTTTGCTCTTTTGAGAAATGGATTTCAGTGCAGAATTCTGCTGAAGCAGCACTATTAACTGATGCATTTTGAAAAACATGTTTTTCCCATGACAGTACTCCATTATGGACATTGGGGCAGCTGTGTGGGAAATGCTGAGAGTAGCAGTGCAACAACTGGAGAACCAAAAAGGATTTATTAATTCATCCCCCTCCAGATGTGGGTGTCAGCTTCCCTGCACTGACCGTGCCCCCCCATATTTCTATCACCAACTCCATGCTACTAATTCTATCATCAGAAACATTAGGCAGTTGTTTAATGTGTATAGTTTACTGTACAATCAATAACATCACTATAGAGATGTATGAGCACCTCATTCATCAGCGTTTGGTAGGGTTGCACAAATGGGGCTCATTTATCAACACTGGGCACATTTTGCACTTGGGCAGTAACCCATGGAAACCAATAACATTTTTTTGTTTCCAACATGCTTTGGGTAACTACCCAGATGAAAATGTGTTGACAAATGAACTGTTTTCTGGAATAAAGTACACAACACAAAAAACTCATACAGATATGGGATCCGTTATCCAGAAACCCATTATCCCGAAAGCTCCAAATTACAGAAAGGTTGTCTCCCATAGACTGCAAATAATCAAAAATGTTGAAAATGATTGCCTTTTTCTCTGTAATAATAAAACAGATAGGGATGTACCAATTCCCCTATTTTGGATTCGGTCAAACCCCTGAATCCTTTGCGAAACATGCAAATTAGGATTCAAATTAGGTTCAGTATTCGGCCGAATCTTTCGCAAAGGATTCAGGGGTTTGACCGAATCCAAAATAGTGGAAAGGGGAAAACATTTTAAATCCTTGTTTTGTGACAAAAAGTCATGCAATTTCTCTCCCCGCCCCTCGATTTGGTTCAGCCAGGCAGAAGGATTCGGCCAAATCTGAATCCTGCTGAAAAAGGCCAAATCCTGGATTCAGTGCATCCCTAAAACCAGTACCTTGTACTTGATCCCAATTAAGATGTAATTAATCCTTATTGGAAGCAAAACCAGCCTATTGTGTTTATTTAATGTTTACGTTATTTTCTTGTAGACATAAGGTATGAAGATCCAAATTACAGATAGATCTTTTATCCAGAAAATGCCAGGTCCCGAGCATTCTGGATAACAGGTCCCATATCTGTACATACAACAGTACAGTTCCAGGACACAGAAAAAAATCTATCATTAGCATTTCACAGACATTTTACAATGCAGTCAGTCCCAATAGCACACATATATTTTTAAAGTCCTCCACCCAAAAAACATTTTTATATTAAAGACTTCATCAGCTTCATCAGCTGGAGTCAGAACCAGGAGAGCAGAGAATATAATTGCTTAGAATGACATTTCCTTCCACAAACATTTAAAAAAGTGGAGAGCTCAAGTTCTCAAGTTTCTTTAGCCACCTATGAAATGCACTTAAAGGGGGTGGTTCACCTTTAAGTTAACGTTTAGTATGCTATAGAATGGCCAGTTCTAAGCAACTTTTCCATTGGTTTTCATTATTTGTTTTTTATTGTTTTTGATTTATTTGCCTTCTTCTTCTGACTTTTTCCAGCTTTGAAATGGGGGTCACTGACCCATCTAAAAAACAAATGCTGTGTAAGGCTCCACATTTATCGTTATTGCTACTTTTTATTACTCATCTTTCTATTCACTCCCTCTCCTATTCATATTCCAGTCTCTTATTCAAATCAATGCATGGTTGCTAGGGTGATTAAGACCCTGGCAACCCGATTGCTGAAATTGCAAAATGGAGAGCTGCTGAATTAAAAGCTAAATAACTTAAAAACCACAAATAATAAAAAATGAAAACCAATTGCAAATTATCTCAGAACATCCCTCTCTACATCATACTAAAAGTTAATGCAAAGGAGAACAACCACTTTAAGCGCTGTCTAAAAATAGTTTTTTGAGCGAATGTATCGGCCACTTATTCATGTTCACAGCCAGTTTGGTAGATAGTTGACTAGTAAAGTACAGAATTATCCAGATGAATGTCCCTCTGGAGATTGTTGATAACGGGAGGCCAACTAATAATTTAACCAAGTTACTTTAATTTCGTTTCCTAAGCACTGGAAACAATCCATCGTTCATCTATTTTGTTTCTGGTTTAATTTACTCTCAGTATCATGTTGGGGCTGTTGCAGTGGTACAAAGACTGATATTGGTGTAGTTATATCGGGAGAGAGAAGCCCCAGTGGTCCTCCCCTCTTCATCGGCTGCTCCTGGGACCATCCTCCTGCCCTGAACTCCTCTGTTGCTGCAACAAGTGAACGTCGCCAGGAAGCTCAGGCGGAAGCGCTTGTTCATGAAGCAGTAGATGATGGGATTGACGCAGGCCGAGGTGTAGGAGAGCAAATGAATGAAGGAAATCGGCGCGCCTGATAGACTGATATCTGCTGTATCCGTGTCAAAGGCTCTCCAGGCATTGACGCTGAAGACAGGGGTCCAGCAGATGAAGAACAGGATGACAATGACGATCAACATGCGGATGACTCTCTTCTTGGCCATGAGATTGGCGGCTGAGCTGTTGCTCCTCACTCTTTCGATCTTGGTGCTGTGAGGGGTGGAGAACTGCTGCATCTCTAGCTTCTTCCTTCTCTTGGTCCTTTGAAGGTAGCAACCGTCTCCATGTTCATACCGACTGCTGCTTATGCTGCTCGTTCGCTCTGTATAATAATAAACATGAGATCAAATTTAACACAGGGTATTGACATGCCTCAAAACCAAAACTGAAAGCACTTAAAGAGCATGTAAAGTCTAAAATAGAATAAGGCTAGAAATGCTGTATTTTGTATACTAAATATAAACATGAACTTACTGCACCACAAGCCTAATCAAACAAATAATTTATGCTTTCAAAGTTGGCTTCACCCTCTTGTAACTTTGTTAAACATCTTTGCAAGACTAAGACTTTTAGTATGTTATAGAGTGGCTAATTCTAAGCAACTTTTCAATTGGCCTTCATTTTTTATTTTTTACAGTTGATTTGCCTTCTTCTTTGCCCAGCTTTCAAATGGGGGTCACCAATCCCTTCTAAAAACAAATGCTCTGTAAGGCTATACGTATATTGTTACTGCTTCCCTTTATTCCTCAGCTTTCTATTCAGGCCTCTCCTATTCAAACCAAGCATGGTTGCTAGGGTAATTTGGACCCTAGCAACCAGAAATTGCAAACTGAAGAGCTGCTGAATAAAAAGTTAAATAAGTCAAAAACCACAAATAATAAAAAATGAAAATCCATTGCAAATTGTCTCAGAATATCATTCTCTACATCATATACAAGTTATTTTAAAGGTGAACAACCCCTATAAGGAAGTGTATTACAATAAACCCTCATTTTCAGGGGACCAGAAACAAACGGTGTAAAATCCAGGGAAATGTATTATGCATAATATATAGGTGGGATCACAAAACAATGTAAAATGAGAGAAAACTTAAAATCAGGGGATGTAAAATTGAGGTTTCACTATAGTAGATATGGGTCAGGATACAGAAAAGCTTATCTCCATGATTTTGTCTGTCTAGTTATAAGTTTTCTTTTCAATATTTCATGTTTATACGCACAGTTATTTCATTACTTCTGAGCCCATATTTTCCATGTAAATCAAAGCACTGGCTCCAAAGTGTCTGTCATTCCCTGCCTCCAATAAACTCAGAAATGTCATTCAGCAATAAAGCTTTGCTAAAGGGGACACAGACAAATATGGCTGCCAGTCCTTAATCTGATAGTGTTCCTGGATTGTAAAAAAAACCATGCATATTACATAGGGAATGATAACTGTCGTATTGTCTGGGGCTGTATGTTCTTGTATCACCTATGAGGGTGCAACACTTTTTTTTTTTCCTGCTTTTTTATTCCTGCGCGCATATATGGGGAAAGGGGAACGAGATTTTTTTTTTTTTAACAGATCATTTTCATTGTTATATTTTAAATTTAGAGGGTTATTTATCAAAAGTCGAATGTTAGAGGTTTTTATACCTTGAATGAACTCACAACTCGAATAGTTTCTTATTTGCGAGTTCAAGTTGTGAAAACCGAAAACTCGAATCAATAGAGTTTTCCGCAGGAAAAAACTCAAATTACTAGAGTTTTCAGGAAAAACCCTTCCGAAAAAAACGTAAACATCATGCAGGCTATTAAAGGAGAACTAAACCCTAAAGTTAAAAAACCCTACCCTCCTACCCTACAAAGGCCTCCCCCCAGCCTAGCTGCCCCCCTGGGCGAATGCCCCTAACTCTTTACTTACCCCTCCGTGCAGATTCTGTTCAGCGGAGTTCACGGCAGCCATCTTCAGCTGCTTCAGTAATCTTTGTAATGAGACTGGCGCTTCGGGAATTTCCGTGAGTTTCAGCGCATGCGCAGTGGTTGCGGAACAGAAAATTGCTCCAACTACGCATGCGCTGATTCGCCGGTCTCATTCCGAAGATTACCGAAGAGAAGAAGATGGCGCCCATGAACTCCGCTGGACAGAATCTGCACGGAGGGGTAAGAAAAGAGTTAGGGGCATTTGCCTGGGGGGGGGGGCAGCTAGGCTGGGGGGGAGGAGGGAGGGGGGTCTATGTAGGGTAGGTGGTAGGGTTTTTTTAAATTTAGGGTTTGCTTCTCCTTTAACATATTCAGATGGTTCAAGGGACCTCTGCCAATGACTCATACATGACCAGGACAGGTTTTAGATGGTGTATTTTCGAATTCTAGCTATTTCCAGGGTAAGGGTATAATAAATCTTGAAAAATACAAGCTTTTTTTTAACTTAAAAATGTGAGTTTTGACCAAAAAGAAATCAACCCAAAAACTTGAATTTTCATGGAAAACACAACTTCAACCTTAATAACTAACCCCCTTGGAAAGAATCAGTTATCTGGTAACCCATAATCCAGAAAGCTCTGAATTACAGGAAGTCCATCTCCAACAGACTCCATTTTAGTCAAATAATTCTAATTTTTAATAATAATCATATAATAATAATAATCTATAATAATAATAAAACAGTACTTGTACTTGCTGGTAACTGAGCTGCATGAATTCATATTGGAGGCAAATCAATCCTATTGGGTTTATTTACTCTTTAATGTTTTGTGCAACACAACAGATGCTTTGGAGTCAGACCTTATCTGACAGGTCTGTACAGGCCCCCATTATGATCCAATGTCTGCCCCAGGGGTCACACCTAGGGGCAGATTTATCAAAGGTCTTGGTGAATTTCCCAATGAAAAAAAATTCAAATTTCAAGCTATTTTTTGTGTACTTTGACTAGGGAATAGTCCAAATTAGAATCGAATTTGAAAAAAATGAATATTGAAATTTATCATGTACCGTCTCTTTAAAAATTCAACTTTGACCATTCGCCATCTAAAACCTGACGAAATTCTGTTTTAGCCTATGGGGGACCTCCTAGAACCCATTTGGAGTCAATTGGTGGACTTTGAAAAATCCAAGTTTTTTCGGGAAAAACTTTGAATCAAATTCGATCGAATGCGCTATTCCTTCGATTCGTACGAATATGGACCTATTTGATCAAAAACTGACCTATTTGACCAAAAAAAAAACTTCTACTTAATTTCGGTTGGTCTTTTTGAATTCAAATTTCGAAGTCTTTTCAATTCGAAATTCGACCCTTGAGAAAGTGGAACTCTCGTGAAAATGAAAATATAATATAAACTTCATTATACTGAACTAAAAAAAAACTTTCTAAATACAATCAATTAAATATTCTGAACTGTTTTTGAAAAAATCAAGTTCATCTTCACTGTCTCTCTCAGCATCTGTTTCTCTTCATTCTCTCTTCATGCAGCAGTTGGATGTCAGATATTCATTGACAGTTAGATCTTATAGAGGGGCCTCTTTTCCTAGCAGGTGAATTAGAGCTCATTCAAGTAACTGATTCCAGTACAAACAAAATCTAACAAAATAACTGCCTTTTGCACAAATTCTGCATGTAGAGAGACATGATGTCTGGTGATTTTAATAGAGTGAACTCTAATACATCTTCTAGGCAAAAGGAGCCCCCCTATACGATAAATTGTATCTAACTCAATGATCTCACTCAATGATTATCTGGCCCCCAACTGCTGCATGAAGAGAAACAGATGCAGATAGTGAACATAGTGGAGGAATAGTGAACATAAACTTGATTATTTCAGAAACATACAGAATATTTAGTTGATTATATTTAGAAAGTTTCTTATTTCAGTATGCTGAAGCTTATATTAAATTTTCATTTTTGCGATTGTTCTGTTTTAAAGGGACATGATAGGAATGGAATTGTGTCTCTTTAAATTCATGGGAGATCACAATGTGAGTCAAACCAGGGGCACAAAGCTGTCAGGGTATTTGGGTACAACCGTATCTGGAGGGATAGGGAGATAAAAGACATGATCAACTCTATGTGGTTTAACAGCCTCAGACAAACTTCATTTTACCTTTTCTTTGACTGACTTCAAACTTGATCCCTTTGTAAAGCTCCATGGAGATTAAGCCATATGCTATAGTCATTACAATCCCCGGTACCAGGAACAGCAGGAGCAGCAGGAAAACATACCTGAAACACACAGACGTAGCAACGGGATTACTGTACAGAGAATGAAGCGATAAATAACAAACGCCTACATGTACTGACATTTAAAGAGGTGGTTCCCCTTCAAGTTCATTTGTAGTACGTTATAGAATGGCCAATTCTGAGCAACTTTTCAATTAGTCTTTGTTTTTTTGATTGCCCTTTTCTTCTGACTCTCTCCAGCTTTCAAAAGGGAGTCACCGACCCCATTTAAGCAACAAATGCTCTGAAAGGCTACAAGTATATTATTATAATATATAATATTGTTATCGCTACCTTTAATTGCTCATCTTTCTATTCAGGACTCTCCTATTCATATTCCAGTCTCTTATTTAAATCAATACATGGTTGCTATGATTTTTTGGATCCTAGCAACCAAATAGCTGAAATTGCAAACTGGAGAGCTGCTGAATAAAAAGCTAAATAACTCAAACACAACAAGTAAAGTAGCTGAACCACCCCTTTCAACATAAATAAAATAAAACCCGATAGAATTGTTTTGCCCCCAATAAGGATTAATTTTATCTTTATTGGGATCAAGTACAAGGTACCGGTTAATTATTACCGATAAAAAGGGAATTTTTTTTTTTTTTTAAAAATTGAATTATTTGATTACAATGGCATCTATGGGAGATGGACATCCTGTAATTCTGAGCTTTCTGAATAACGGGTTTCCAGATAACTGATCCCATCCCTGTACTTTTATGAGGCAGCCCCAAATTAGCAACCTAAAAAGAGCAGGGTTATTTGAAAGTGCTGAAGAGATTTGGGTGGATTGAAGTCAAATTAAACTGAGCCTGATTTGAAATGCTTTATCAAATGTCCCTGATACTTAGAGGCACATTTATCGAAGGGTCGAATTTCAAATTCATGTTCGTTTTTTAAAACTCCCATAAATTCGAAATCAGACTGGTCGAAATTTATTAATCAAATCAAATTTTTTTACACTCGGACAAATTTCAACGACCTGAAAATCTGAATCAAATTCGATTTGAATCTCATCAAACACGATTTAAGTTTTTTCTCTGAAAAAAACTTGAATGTCAGGAAGGATGCAAACATCTCCAAATTTATCCCTGCACCCCTCCCATTGACTTACACAGTAATTCGGCAGGTTTTAGATGGTGAATATTCAAATTCTTAAAGGGCCAGAGTATGATAAATCTCGAAATTTGTATTTTTGTAAAAACTCGAATCGAATTTGGATAACTCCCTAGTCGAATTTAACAGTTTTGACCATAAAATCGAAAATTGGAATTTGAATTGGTAAAGTTGTGAGTATAACATTGTGCAGTCATACATTACCATAAAAAAGGGACAGGTCTATCAAGGAACAATCTGTGGTTCGAGTGCAATGGAGAGAGACGCTCCAATCTGTTTGTATTTTATGTAAAATGTGCCTGAACCCAGTGACCTGTTTCCATTTCTACATAACTGTATGCACAAAGTGGCAGTCAGCTACTCATGTGCAAGGACTGACAGTTAGCTGCTGCTTTGAAATCTTAATCAGCGCTAGATCCACCCTTGAAGGTCAGAATTTGCATTTTTTCAATATATCAATTAGTATTTTATTAATAATGTGCGTTACAATTATCACTGAACTACACAGTGACTTGAATATCATAAACGAGCTGAAAAATCAGATTAAAAAACAGAATGTGTTTTTTTAAGTACATAAAAACCTGATTAAAACGGATATGATATTTAAGCAACATTCAGCGTTTGCAGCAATAAAAAACGACCAACTTAAATGCCAGGTTGGAATGAGGCAGAATGGATTGACCCGTTACAAGTTTTATTGCTTTACTTTTGTCTCCAAAAACTGTGATTCAGGTGAATTTTGCCTTTGATAAAGAGTAGGGATGCACCGAATCCAGTATTCGGCTCAGGATTCGGCCTTTTTCAGCGGATCTGAATCCTAATTTGCATATGCAAATTAGGGACGAGAGGGAAATCACGTGACTTTTTGTCACAAAACAAGGAAGTAAAAAATGTTTTCCCCTTCCCACCCCTAATTTGTATATGCAAATATATTAAATATATTTATATATGCAAATTAGGATTCAGCTGAATCTTTCACGAAGGATTCGGGGGTTTGGCTGAATCAAAATAGTGGAATTGGTGCATCCCTAATAAAGAATTAGCAATATTTCATGTGCTAAATGAGAATGTACATTAAAGTCCAAGGAAAAAAACACATAGTACAGGAATGGGACCTGTTATTCAGAAGGCTCGGGACCAGGGGTTTTCCAGACAAAGGAATTTATCTGTAATTTGGATCTCCATACCTACTAGAAAATCATTAAGAGGCACATATATCATAGGCCAAATATTGAATTCATGTGAGTTTTTTTTAACTCCAATATACTCGAAATTCCATTGGAAGGTTATTTAATAAAAAAAAATGAATATCTAAAACCTGAACGAATATTACCTTCCCGAAAACTCGAATTGAGTTTTTTCTCCGAAAAAAACTCGAATGTCAGGAAGGCTATTAACATCTTCAAATTGGTCACTGGCCCTCTCCCATTGACTTATACATGAATTTATACATGAAGTTTAAGGTGGCGGATAGATGAATTTGAATTGTTCCAAGGGTCAAGCTATGATAAATCTCAAAATTTCGAATCAAGTTTAGTTTATTCATAATTTGAATTTGAGAGTTTTGACAAAAAAAAAAAAAAATTGAAAATTCAAATTTACAATTCGACCCTTAATAAATCTGACCCTAAATAAATACAATAGGCTGTATTTGCCTCCAATAAGGATTAATTATATCTTAGTTTGGATCAAGTACAAGCTACTGTTTTATAATTACAGAGAAAGAGGGAAATCAATCTGGATTATTTGGATAAAATAAAGTCTACAGGAGACGGCCGGATAACGGGTTTCCGGATAATGGATCCCATGCCTGTAATATATCGTGGTTTGGATGAAATTAGTTAAACATCCGCTCAGGGCCATGACGGGTTTGTAGACTGACAAAGTGTTCAGCTGCTGTGTCTGGAATTGCAAAACATGTATGAAACAAATGGGCTGCATCTCTCCTGCCGGGGTACAGAGGCGCTGAGAGAACACTTGAATTAGCAACTATTTAAACTACAGTAGCTGGAGGGTGGGGGGAAGTGAAATGAATCAGGAAAAGGCACTGGTCCGAAGCATCAGCCAGGAAGCAATTAAATGAGGCTACTGCAAAACAAATGCAGCGCACCAGAACCAGCCTGAATGGAGGCATTGAAGATTATTCTAAACAGTAATTCATCACAATAAGTTCTACAAATAATACATCCTAGAACTTATATATAAAGTTGCACAGCCCACATGTTATATATGTATAGTTTCTAAATGAGAATGATATTAAAACACATCCCGAAGCTCCAGGAGTTTTCAATTTGACCCACACCCATGCACCCCTACAACCACTGCCACCCCTACAACCACTGCCACCCCTACAACCACTGCTCTGGCTCCCACTATAGAGTCACCTCCACGTGATATAGAGGCAGGAGGTTCCTGGATGAAATGCCTTCAAACATACCAAGTTATTCTAATAATGGATTTTGTTTAGTCAAGTGGCACATGGGATATCACTAAGCACTGCCTATGGCATAATAATGATATCATTTGCAGGTTATTGATGGTGTATGTGGTTTATATTGTAACCCTTTTCGACACCCCTTTGCCAGTGTTACACTCCACGTGTGGCGCTTACCTGGTGGCACGGGACAAACCTGAACCACTCGGTAGTGGTATTGGGAGAGACTGGGTACCTGGTACTTAGTAGCACAGTGCCTCCACCTAGTGGGATCTGAGAATGCACCTATGGGTGGCCCCACTAGTAATACAGTAATAATTAGGGATGCACCACTATTTTGGATTCGACCGAACCCCGGAATCCTTCCCAAAAGATTCGGCCAAATACCGAACTGAATCCGAATCCTAATTTGCATATGCAAATTAGGGATGGGGGTTGCAGACACCACCGACTGACATCAACACGTGCGAACCAAAGTGATATAAAACAAATCCATCTTTATTGAACGTATTAAAAATAGCGGGCAGGGGAAACGCTTGTTTCCCCTGCCTGCTATTTTTAATACGTTCAATAAAGATGGATTTGTTTTATATCACTTTGGTTCGCACGTGTTGATGTCAATCGGTGGTGTCTCAACCCCTATTCCCTGGATTGTTGTTTGCCGCGGCCAGAGCGGATCTAGCGGTCACACCTGGCAGGCAGTTTGCTGATGTGTGCTCACGTCTCCGCTTTTGGATCGCTCTCCTTCAAATTAGGGATGGGAAGGGGAAAGTTTTTTACTTCCGTGTTTTGTGTCTAAATTATGAGATTTCCCTCCCGCCCCTAATTTTCATATGCAAATTCGGATTCGGTTCGGTTGGGCAGAAGGATTCTACTGAATCCGAATCCTGCTGAAAAAGGCCGAATCCTGGCCGAATCCTGGATTCGGTGCATCCCAAGCAGCGCCGATTCTGGGGCTGCTGCCGCCTGAGGCAGCAGCCCAGATGCCGCCCCCCTCCTCTCCCGCTCCGCATTTAAAAATTAGCGTCGGAGCGGGTTTCAGGGGGCAGTATCGCTAGTGCATTGAGCGCAATAGCGCTCTTTGCACTAGCGGAGCCGAATTTCCGGGTTAAAACCCGGAAGTTCGGCTCTTAAAGTTACAAGAGGCGGCTTTTTGCCGCCCCTTGTAACTGGCCGCACGCTGCCGCCTGAGGCAAGGGTTTCACCTTGCCTCATGGCAGAAGCGGCCCTGATCCCAAGTAATAATACACACACGGTATTGGTTAATCTGAATAATGGTGTATCTAAAAGAATTGGGCATCTAATACATGCAGCACTCGTAACCGGTAGCAATAGGGCCTCATTAACTAATTTGCTTGCGCAATCTGTCAAGGCAAAGTCCTTTAATGTTCTTTCTCCAAACAGTCTCTGTATCTTCAAGCGTTTCTTTAGGGTACTGTCCCTTTAAACAGGATACTCACTCCAAATCCTCTTCAATTGCTTTACAGAGTTCTCTTCAGGCGAGTCCAGCACATTCAGACATACAGTGCAATTACCAGCCCCTTTGGATGCTCAGATAGGAATCTCCTGCTGGTTATTCCTCCAGTCTGAATCCCTTCCACACACTCTGTCCCTCCAGGCACAGTATGTGGCTTCCCTGTGCCAGCCTGATCCAAATGTCTGCTTTTGGTGGAGCCTCTCAGATCTCTGGGCCCACCAGCAGTACTTTGGTCTCTCTCTGACCACCATGTGGTTCTCTGCCAGGCTTTTCTCTTCTGCCAGCATCTGCAACTTCCTCTTCCTGCCAGCCACTCACCAGCTGCTGTGTCACTTCCTGCTGCACTGAGATCACCGAACAGCCTGTTGGGTTTATTGTATATATAATGTTTAAATAGTTTTCTAGTAGAATTAAGGTGTGAATATCCAAATTACGGAAATATTCATTATCCGGAAAACCCCAGGTCCAGAGCATTCTAGATAACAGATCCCATACCTGTACTTGATCCCAATAAAGATAAAATGAATCCTTATAGGGGCAAAACAATCCTATTGAGTTTAATGAATGTTGAAAGGGGTGGTTCAGCTTTACGTTCACTATTAGTACAGAACAGCTGATTCTAAGCAACTTTTCAATTGGTCTTCATTTTTTCTTTTTTTTTGAGTTTTTTGAGTTATTTGCCTTTTTCTACTGACTCTTTCCAGCTTTCAAATGGGGGTCACTGACCCATCTAGAAAACAAATGCTCTGCAAGGCTACACATTTATTGTTATTGCTACTTTTTATTACTTATCTTTCTAATCAGTCCCTCTCCTATTCATATTCCTGTCTCGTATTCATATCAATCAACCACTGCACTAGGATGATATTTAACCTGTGAGCAAAATACAAAAGGAAATATCTTGAGCCCTCAGGTGTAGTGTTCTCCATACGGCCTGTGGCCCAGTCATTGTGATCCGATCAATTGGGCCAAGGTGGGAATATCAGGTAAAGATCTACTTGTTTGGTGACCTCTTGCCAATCTTTCAGTGTATGGTCGTTTGAGAGTGACATTCTGACCATTGGTGGTGGGACTGCTATTTTACACAATGAAAAACTATGGGGAAGATTTTTCAAATATTGGTAATTATTTTCCCCAAATATTCTAATTGACAAATGTATCAAAGAAGATACTCGGGTCACTTAGAATGCGTTTGTGTGCTTTGAGCAATGTTCAGTGGCATCACTCATCCACATACTTGATCCCTCGATGTAATTCACATGTGGGAGAAAGAAATAGTCATCTGCTCTGGTCAAAGAACAAATGGCCACAAACATACTGAGTATGTGAAAGATCACACTGCAGGTCAGTTGCCGGATTTTGTGCGATTAGGTCAGGTGAATGGCTTCAATTCTTTGATTTGATTCATTGACCGCCAGGCCAATTTGGTTAGATGATAAAAAGTGGGTCTGTGATAGACCAGCCTCCATAATAATCCAGATGGGGTAGTCAGTCAATCAAGCTTTACCTAACCATCTTTGATGCATTTCCATTGGTATTTAAACAGCCAACCTGAAACATTTCTCTACAAATACTTAGACAATCACCCTACACTTTATTTGTTTGGATATTACCCTAAGGGTCAGTCCACACGAGCAGATTCAGGGAGATTTAGTCGCCTGGCGACTAATCACCTCTTCTTCTCGGCGACAATCTCCCCGAGCTGCCTTTGCGTGTCTTCCCGTCCACTATAATGAAAAGTCGGCTGCGCTAAAGCACACGCGGGGGTTCGTTTTCCAAAGATGCCCGAAGTTTCCTTGTGAGACAGCTTCGGGTGACTTCAGAAAATGAAGCGCCGCGTGTGCTTTAGGAAGACACACAAAGGCAGTTCGGGGATCGTCGCCCAGAAGAAGAGGTGATTAGTCACCAGGCGACTAAATCTCCCCGAATCTGCTCATGTGGTCTGACCCTAACGGTATGAACAATCAACTTGTATGTCCAGCTTTTGTGAAGTCAATGTCCATAACTCACAAATGTAATGGAGTTGTTTATTTGTTTGTGCTCATCAAACTATACCGCAAGTGATAGATATGCACAACCAGCTGTTTTTGTAGTGTTTTAGGGTGCCAGTGCTCAGGCAGATATAAGTCCTCTTGATGGAACTGCAAGTGATTATCCTCTGTATGATAGACTTCCAAATCAATATTATAGAGGAGCTTATTAACATATGAAGTGGCCAGGCAGAAAATCCCATCAATTGAGGACTACAAATTGGCACCAAACAAGGGCTTTACATAGACATTGCCATGTGATCTGATTGTTGGTCATTATTTAGCCACTCAAGTGCTGATGACCAAAACTGTGTTGTCTTGTGTATGGTCAGCTTTAGGTGGTGTTTATGTTGCTATGGATCATTAGCTTTAAATAAATGGTTCGGAGACACCGGCCCATCTGTAATAAGCCAGAATCATTGGTCATAGAAGCTGTTTTTTCTCTTTTTTAACCAAGGAACAATAAATTGTACAGAAGGTGCCTATCAGCGAGACAGGCAGTAAATGAATCTGATACCGCACAAACCTTCCATTATCACAATCACCTGACAACATAATGGGCCTTGTTTATTGCTTTTTATAAAATGCGAGGGCTTTTGATACAAATAAATATCCCCCTACTCTGACACATACCGACAAAAATAAAATAGAAAGCTAATGGCTTGGAGAAGGTGCATTTGTACACTGATTGATTGTCACTGAGAAGAATTTGGTATGTCAAGCAGAAAATATTGCGCCAAGCAATGAATGTGATAAAGGTTTACACAATATTCTGTAATAGCTGAAGAAAGAGAAGAAGGAATGCTGCTGCAATTTTACTTTGAGTTCTTATGACAAACCTGCCAAATTGTCAGTATTGTCAAACTAGTCACCTTTCTTTCCCTTCACAGGCCCTGACCTTGTTTTAGCTGAGCAAATAAAGACTGATTTTATTGGGAGATTCTGCTGCTGTCCAATTTTCCACGTAAAGTATGGAGGTGGGGGAACGCTTAAGGATCATACAGCCTCTCACTTGAAGGACGCTCGGTGGTGAGCTGGAGCGGCTGAAAAGTACAGTATATAGTGAAGTACACCCTCTTGCAAAATATAAGGATATTATAAGTTACAGACGAGTTCCATGACCATATAAAAACACGAGGCCGAAGGCCGAGTGTTTTTATACAGGTCATGGAACTCCAAGGTAACTTCTAATATCCTCATATTTTGCAACAGGAGGTACTTTATTTATTATAATACACAAGTTTCAGTAAGTCATGTGACAGAAATGACATCAGAAATCACCGTTTATAACTGATGACATCAGAACTCACCGTTTATAAGGATATAATTTACAAGATATATATATATATATATAATACACAAAAGCCATGAATATCTTGTAAATGAGATCCTTATAAAAAAGTGAGCAGTGATGTCATCAGTTATAAATGGTGAGTAGTCATTTTTGTCACATGACTAAAACTTGTATTATAATAAATAAATTACTCCTTGTTGGAACATATGAGGATATTAGGAGTAACCTCGGAGTTCCATGACCTGTATAAAAGCACTCAGCCTTCGGCCTTGTACTTTTATATGGTCATGGAACTCCTCGGATAAAGTGATATCCTTATATTTTACAATGGGGGGTACTTTATTCACTATATCTATATCTCTTCCTTCACAGCTTTACTCACCTGCCATTAGCCCCTCCACATCTGGCTTTATGCACTAACACTGTGTTTGGCCTTAAGGGTAGAGGCACACAATGCTATTTGGGGGAGATTATGATTCGTACGATCGGATCTTTGCATCTATGGCCAGCTTAAGGCCACACGAATGTGGATCTTGGCCTGTGAAGGAACTCAAACTCTCACTTTTTTTTGCCAAAATCAGCAATGTCTGGCTATACACGAGTGGAGACTTTGCTTCCCGGTGTAGCAGACGAAGATCAGCAGGAGAGCAGATTCTCAGCCTATGTTTCTCCATAGGCCAAGATCCACATTCGTGTGGCCCTAGCCTAAGAGTTTAATCATAACAAATCCAAACTCTTATATAAGTCATATGACTTTACAGCTCTGAACACCTGAACATGACAATATTTGGGTTCACATTTAGTTTAGTAGTCATCCTAATCTCTGGCAAAGGATTTGGTCAAAATCTAAGAACTATGGATTCGGTCCATCCCTACATTTTATCTTGATTTGATTTCCTGTGTTAGATAAACACACTAAATAAACACATTTACGTATACTGGAACCAGTTTTTATTTTTTTCAACAGATGATTGGGGGGGATAGTGAATAACTGCATGAAATCACAACAATATGTTGGACCTCTAAAAATACACGTTAATAATAATAATAATAATAATACTAAGCAGAAATATGATGCTGCCCAGTGCTTTCATACAATAATGGATGATTCCTAGTGTTATATTCATATTGATACAATAAGACGCCAATCTTACCACGACTGCTGAGTGAGGTCACTGGGCCACAGAAGGCGACACATATGTGTTGTCCTATTCTGAATCCTGTTCAAAGGAACCAATGAGCTGTAAATTGGGTACGGAGACATGATGGCAAATGAAACACACCATGTTGCGGCGATCACCTTCAGTGCGTGGGATTTAGTCTGCCAGACACGGGACTGCAGGGGCTTACATATAGCGCTGTATCTTTCCAAAGAAATGGCAACCAGGTTAAATGTTGACACACTCACAGAGATGCCTGGGCAGGAACACAAAGAAAAATAAATGTTTCCATTATTATTATTATTATTATTCCATAGCCTTCTAGTACTAGAAGGCTATGAAGAGACAAATGAAACCATTAATTCCTATTTTGTGTGTGTCTCTCTCTCTTTATATAAATTCTCTGTATAAATAGAAAATAATGTAGGAAATAAGGATATTTGAAGTCACATGGAGTTTCATGACATTTATAAAGGTTACACAACTCCACAATGACAAATAGCTTTACAATTCACAGTATTATTTCTTATATATATTTATTTCTCAAAAGAAGTAGAAATACAAGCTAATACCATCATAGTATACTCAGGTCACCCGGTGCCTAAGCATACCCCTGCATGTGATGTCTAAATACCATGGCTTTGCACAACGTAAGTTAATATCATATGATACAAAGATGTACAAATAGCTGAGTCTGAGCATTACCCTGTACAGTAGAAAGCTCAGAGAAAGACAAGTAAAAAGACAATGCTAATAGTTACACTGAAGTATTCAGAGGGAGATCTCCAACATAATTATATGTATCAACAATGAAAAATATATCAGTCATGGGATAGGAGGAAGACCACCATGTAAATGTAAGTCCTCTAGGTTTGAGGTTTAGGCAAAGGCCCTTCAAAGAACTGAGGGTAAAGGAGTCCAGACCACTGATAACCCTCAGAAATTCAAATTCTGACCTGCCAAATAGTCTTCTTGTTTTCAGAAAGAACATTCACATCAGCCAATAATTATCTGCCTGACATGGATGTTATCCATGAATAGTGAGAACACAATGGGGGGGGGGGGGTTCACAAAAGTGGAAATAGCCCATTTTTGAAGTAAAAGTGGTGGTAAACTGGAGTAAAATACTTTCTCCATATTCACAAACAGAAATCTGCCTAAATTCCAACTCAACCGCCATTTGTCATATTTTAGTGAAACACTTTTATAAATTTGTCTTTCAAACGTCTTAAAAATGGTGCAAAAACGACATTTTAAACAACATTTTCTCACGACATTTTAAAAATGGAGTAAAGCTCAGTATAACTCTTCCCCATGTGTCAGATCAATTCTAAGATAAACTGTTTTGCTTTGGTTCAGCGAATCTTCATTTCACACCTCTTGTAGGTGCCCCATTGGTGAATTATTATCATATTAATAGGGATTCGCATTTTATACTCAGGGCACAAGTTTCTGTCTAACCCTATAGGTGTAAAAGCCTCATTAACAAAACAAGTAAAACACTGATTAAACAAAAAATGTATTTTATACAATTTGATTTGTAAAAGTTTTTAACTCACACTTGCATTATTAGTTTTAGCTTAATGAATGAGGCAATATTAGCAATTTGAGTGAATATATTATCTAAAGGAAAAGTAAAGCCTCCCAGCAATTTTTTTTAGTTTTAGCAGCAATTAGACACTTGACCTAAGATAATAAAATATATTTCAGATGCAATTCCCTTTATTATGCAAAATAGCATTTCTTGTATTTAGACCCTTATATCTTGTTACAGAAATGGAATTACACAAAATGTAGGCAGATTAAAAAAAGCCCAGGATATCCTGAAAAATATGATGTATAACTTTCCTAGGTAAAATTAACCCCTCCCCCATATATTCCAATTTGATGGCTGACTGACAGGTATAGTAAGAGCTAAAGACAAATCCAGAAAAAAAATATCTGTAAAATATCGTGCAAATGACAAAATCTGAAAATTGTCTGTTTAAAAGACAAATACACAAAAGTGGAGATAGAGGTTTGTGAATTTGGTGGGAAATCCGACATTTTTATCTCCACTTTTATTTTGTTTCAATGTCACCACTTTTGTGAATTCCCCCCAATTTGTTCATAAAGCCTTTGGGCCTGAAGAAGGCAAGTAACAATCCCCATGTCTAATTATTATTTGTATTGACTTGAGGAAAACAAAAATATCAGGCCTTCTAAGACACAGCCACTTGATCAACGCACACTTCAAGGTTTAAATTAACAACAGTGATGCTGAATATCTGCCTTATCCACAGGAACGTCTCAGTCCTGTTACTGATAAATAATAAAGGCCCTGATGCAGACATCCATGGCAGAGAAGTCCATAACTGTACAGTGAATAACTATTTCCATGGTTACATTTTCATTACCATTTATACGAGCAAAACGAGCCCTGAGCAATTATTTGTATTGACAGGTAACATTTAGTTGATCTAATTATATCACCTCGTAATGACCCCTTTCCACCAACACTCCAATGACTAAACGCTTTAACTGGCTTCATCTTGTGGCTGATCTCTGTAGTATTTACGGATCAATGTTATCACTCTAAAGAACTGCTGCCCCAGACTATTTTCTTCCCTCAAGGTCTTACTAAAAAGATTGATAAAGAGTCAATATTTTTCATTTCTTCCTTGAGTTTAAGCCTCCTGTTTATACATGATAAAGTATTTTCTGGCTTTGAAGACACCGACTGAAACCACCCACTCTTGCTGTCTCGTGTCTACAACGTTGTTCATCTAATCCATTCCCTTGCATTTATGTTCAGGTCAATATTTCATTGCAAATGCTTGCAGTTACTTGCACCCCAAATATTTTCCTCTATGCTGATTAACCTGCCCCCTCCCAGCATAAACTGCTATTTTCCCCTTGGGTAGGAAGACAATTGTGTGATGCTGCCGTGGCTTCTCCATTCACAATATCAGCTATGTGGTTTGGAGAACCTAAAGCCAATCGCTCCAGGCTAAAGCTGTGACTGTGCCCATGAATTTACATTTGCTGAGCAAAAATAGAAGCACTTTTCAAAGGCAACTTCAAGTCTGTTAATGAATAAATGAAAAGCAGAGGCCCAAGGACAGAAGCCTCCTACATCCCTGGTGCACAAGAAATGTCCCACTAATCTCCTCTTTTTCTGCCTTTCAGGCAATTTGCTATGACAGTTTGCCCCAGACCAAATGTTCTACTAAGCTTACAATCTCGACTCTGCAATTCAAAAATTTTTTGGGCAGCTTTGGGGACATTTCAGCAGAAGGTGATATCATGACCATTTTTAAAATTGCTCTTGTTCAGGCCAATGGGAGGATCTCCCTACTGCACACTTGTGAGCCTGCTAAACGTGTCTTGCTATTTGTTTAGGTATTCTGAAAGTATTGCGGAATAACAGGTGTTTCTCCATGCAACAGGGTCACACAAATATACATCTCAGGGTAAAAAAAACAATTTTTTTGTTCCTCTCTGTTATAGCAGCAAGTAAATCAATATTCCACCAATACTACGAAGCTTGTTCTAAAATGCATTATGTTTATCCTGTAAACCCCTTTAAACCACAGCAAAATCTCATTAGTTGCTCAATCCAGGACCTTGGGAAAGTTGATCAGCTTTGTACACATAAACTGAATTTGAGCATCTTTGAGTGCCCGTCTCTTTGAAAACAACAGTTTTTTCACTATATCGGAGTGCCACTGAAATATGTTTTGCTGTTTGAAAAGAACAGTATCACCAAAAAATTAAAGTTTTTTTCTTCCAAGTATTTGAAATATATTGTCCTGTTGGTCTGCACTGGTACAACTGGAGTGCTTGCTTCAGAAACTCTAATACAGTTTATATAAACAAGCTGCTGTGTAGCCATGGGGACAGCCAATCAAAGCTGAAAAAGGAGAAAAGGCACCGGAAACACAGCAGATAACAGATAAGCTCCGTCAGCGTCGGACTGGGCCGACAAGACACCGGAAAAAACCTGGTGGGCCCCAGCCCTCTTGGGTCCTGCCAACCCAGACCCGGTACTCCTGACCACCCCTCCCACCACCCGATCGCGTAATGGTAAGGCTTTACCTCTGGCAACCATAAACTACAGATGCGCTCTCCTCTATACCGGACACTCTGCAGCTTTTGAACCGGCGAGTCTGACCTGGTTTAGATACGCGTAGCACGTACATACTGGCGGACCGCGAGAGGGACAGAGGAAGCATTGCAACTGGGGCAGCGGGGGGCCCTGCCACTGGGGGAATGGGGGGCGGGCCCTTTTGTGCAAGTCCCGGTGGGCCTAAACCCCCTAGTCTGACCCTGAGCTCCGTAGTATGCAATGGGATTCTTCAGAGCTTTTCTGTTATCTACTGTGTATCCTGTTCTTCAATGGCTGCCCTCATGGCTACACAGTAGCTTGTTTATATAAACAATAGTAGTGTTTCTAAAGCAAACACACCACTTTTACCAGTGCAGAGAAACTGTACATTATATTGTCATTCCTTTAAAACGTTTTCATTTTTAGTGTTACTTTTCCTTTCATTTCTGAGCATGTCAGCTGCCAGTTGCTTTGCTTCCTCCACAGTTACTCCTGTCTGGTTCTTGACAGTGCACTGTTTTATTACATCTGGTAAAAACCCATTCATGTGCTGACTGGTACTAAGGATATATTTATAGTTGAGTTTATAATCAGCTGCAGAAGCTAAACAAACTTTTAGACAGCTGTGGACTGTGGGCTACCCATTGACATACCATCTATTTTAGCTACCAATGAGGTCAAGGAAAGGCTCATTATTAGGCACAAATTCATTAGTCAACAGTCCAGTCCACATAGGCACTACCAAATAGCCAATGACAAACCTTATTTGGCACCCCTAGGAACTTTTTTCATGCTTGTGTTGCTCCCCAACTCTTTTTACATTTCAATGGCTCACAGGTAAAAAAAAGGTTGCGGACACCTGCTGTAAATAGTTCCCAAACAAATTCCATCTTCTTCTAAATTCACACCCTAACACTTCTGTGTTCTATTTAAAACCAGGTTTAAAGCCCTAAGATGGACATCCCACATTCCAGCACAGCAGCCATGTCCCCAATCCAACCAGGAGAAGATGTTCTGTTATGACTCACAAGCAGGGCCGCCATCAGGGGGGGACAGGGGGGACAAGCGTACCGGGCCCGGGCATGAAGGGGGGCCCGGCAGCGCTGCATTTTTTGAAGATCCGGGCCCCCCTTACGAGCGCCCGAGCCGTACGTCTTGCCTCTGTGCTGCCGAATGCGGAAGTGCCGAAAAGCCGAAGCCGATGCGCCGAAAAGACCCGAAGTCACGGAAAAAGCCGAAGTCACGAAGCGCCGAAAAGACCCGAAGTCACGAAAACAGCCGAAGCCGAAGTCCTGAAGCAGCGCAAAGACCCGAAGTCACGAAAACAGCCGAAGCCGAAGTCCTGAAGCGGTGAAAAGACCCGAAGTCACGAAAGGAGGTGAAGTTGAAGTACTGAAGCCGTGAGTTCAATTCTACTGAACACCAGTTTGTGTATTTTTTTTTTTTTTTAATCTCCTGGCCACCAATGTATTATTTTAATATTCTATAGGCCCCTGCAACCAATCTTTTTTTTTAAAACATGTTTTTTTGGGGCCCCAATTTTTTTTTTAACTCGTAAGGGGCCCCTGACGCCAATGTTTTTTTTTTTTTTTTCAAAATTTTTTTTTTTTTTTTTCAAATTTTTTTTTGGGGCCCCAATTTGTTTTTAACTTATAAGGGGGCCCCTGCCGCCAATGTTTTTTTTTTTTTTTTCAAAAAAATTTTTTTTTTTTTTCAAATTTTTTTTTGGGGCCCCAATTTGTTTTTAACTTATAAGGGGGCCCCTGCCGCCAATGTTTTTTTTTTTTTTTCAAAAAAATTTTTTTTTTTTTTCAAATTTTTTTTTGGGGCCCCAATTTGTTTTTAACTTATAAGGGGGCCCCTGCCGCCAATGTTTTTTTTTTTTTTTCAAAAAAAAATTTATTTTTTTTTCCAAATTTTTTTTTGGGGCCCCAATTTGTTTTTAACTTATAAGGGGGCCCCTGCCGCCAATGTTTTTTTTTTTTTTTCAAAAAAAAATTTTTTTTTTTTTCCAAATTTTTTTTTGGGGCCCCAATTTGTTTTTAACTTATAAGGGGGCCCCTGCCACCAATGTTTTGTTTTTTTTTTCAAAAAAAATTTTTTTTTTTTTCAAATTTTTTTTTGGGGCCCCAATTTGTTTTTAACTTATAAGGGGGCCCCTGCCGCCAATGTTTTTTTTTTTTTTTCAAAAAAATTTTTTTTTTTTTTCAAATTTTTTTTTTGGGGCCCCAATTTGTTTTTAACTTATAAGGGGGCCCCTGCTGCCAATGTTTTTTTTTTTTTAAAAAAAAATTTTTTTTTTTTTAAATTTTTTTTTGGGGCCCCAATTTGTTTTTAATTTATAAGGGGGCCCCTGCCACCAATGTTTGTTTATTTTTTAGTTTTTTTTACATTTTTTTTGTTGGGGCCCCAAGTTTTTTTTAACTTATAAGGGGGCCCCTGCCACCAATGTTTTTTTTAAAAAAAAAAAAAAAATTTAATTTTTTTTTTTTTGGGGCCCCAATTTTTTATAAGGGGGCCCTGACCATCAATAGCTTTTTACAACTTGTGTGGGGGGGGGTTACTTTTTTAGCGCTGATGTCTGTGTGGTCTTTTAACTGCGATGTGGAGTGGGCGGGAAAATGGGGTGGAGCTTGGTCGTCAGTGTGGGCGGGGCCCAGGGGGCCCCAAAAATTTTGTTGTACGGGGCCCCGTGATTTCTAATGGCGGCCCTGCTCACAAGTATAGAATGAAGAGCCTATAGAAGGACTGATCAATGACTCCTTGGGGAGGGCACAATAATAAGTCATTATGGAAAAGGGTGGCGAGGCAAGGACAACTTTGGCAAGGATAAAACTAACAGCAGCATAGAATATGGGGAAGGTATTGCAGGACAGGAGGATTCCAATGACAATCGCATCAAGAAGTAAAGAAAAAAAAATCTTTTCCTTCAACCACAACTCAATATATTTATAAAAACAGAGAAATGTAATTAGTGCAAGGATTGAAATGACACTTTGTGTGTCACAAGGTCGGAAAATTAATAGTTAATAAATTGCAAAGATTTACTTTGATGTCAATGCCATGGAAAGATGTGTGAAGAGGGGGTGTTGTTTTTCCTGTCTTTATGTTCCAGATAGTAAATGTGTAATGCCGTCCACTAATGGACTGAGCTACAGTCACTCAAAACAAACAGGATTTTCCTACACGCAAATGAAACCATATGCTGATTTATCGGATGCAAGCAGAATAACTGTTTGCTGTTCAGTTTTAGGCTACCACAAGCCAGAAAATTAAGGGTTTAGTTTTTTTTCAGCCTCGGAAATATAGAAACAACACTTTATTAAGTGTTAATTAAAATGAATGGAGAGCAGACTCAGTCTGTTAGCAGTAAATATACATGGCAAATACAGCGCGGCGTTAAGTAAACATGGCTGCTGATCTATATGGCAGGCCCGGACCAAAGACTTTCACAAAGCTTAATTCTAAACATGAAGGCAATATAATTTAGAATCTGTCAATAATTCTGTTCTTTGGTTTTGAGTAGGATATATGTTACTGCAGCCCCTGCAGCCCGTGGTGAGATCAGTGGTGGGACCCCTTCATGATGTTGTCAGTGGGTTAGGAATATAGATAAATTGGGGTCATTTTAAGACTGTTAGGGTCTGTTTTAAGTTGTGTTTTTTTACCCTGATTCAGAACCAATGAGGAGGCAGTTCTAAGCCAGTAATTGGACAGTGGTGTGAAAATTGTAAAGATTCCATTGAGTCAGTTTACCTACAGGTGAAGTAGGTTCAGCCAAAAAATGGACACTTTGGATCAGGTCCGGACTGAGAATTAAAATAGGCCCTGGCATTTCAGGTACACAGAGGCCCAATCAGCCTACATAGAGGCCCAAACAGCCCCCCCGCCAGACCACTAAATACTGACTTTCTATGGCACCTTACAGCAGCCCATCTGGCATTTGCCAGAACCCACAGATTGCCAGTCCGGGCCTGCTTTGGATCCAGGTCAGATGGCGCTGTAAATATTGCCCACTGCAGTGCACAGTATCTGTAATCAGGGCTCCCCATCGCTTACTTCATCACTGATGGAATAGTGTTCCCCAGTGCCTGCCCCCTGACATCTTATGTGATATATTTGGAGGGGGGTATAGATTCGAGTCTACAAGTTCATTTTCGACCTTGGCCCAGGTTTGGAATTACCCAAAGGAGGTGACCACACATGCCATAGAATGGGAAGTTCATGATGATTGCGAAAAATTACCAAACACACGATGGCAAGTGCAGCGGGGCGAACCCCTGCGGGTTTAATTCACGTCAATGATGTAACATTTCAGGGTCGGACCCCTTCGTCAGACCTGAAACGCCTCTGAAACATTACATCATTGACGTGAATTAAACACTCAGGGGTTTGCCCCGCTACACTTGCCATTGTGTGTTTTCCAAACACCGGGCTGAAGAGTTGGAGAGGCTGGGGAAAAAGGAATCGTAAGAAGTTCATGATGATGCCTGCTCATTGTATAATAGCCTGAAATAAATAGCCTGAAATAAAGTTCTTTGATTTCTAACTTCTGTTTGCAGGACACGTTCCTAACCTCCTTTGGCCATTTGGATAATGTCCTGACTGGATCGGAGACCAGTGTGCGGAAGTGCCTGTTATAACAAGAGGTACGCCCAAGTTAAGGGAGACCGCGGGATATGGACATGTATGACTCTCTGAATATGTGTCTAGGTTTGGAATTCACTAAGCTGCAAGGCCACATTTTTGTTACAGGGCCACTATCATAAAAATATTAATAATACATTTGTACTAATGGAGATGCATGTGCAATTCTTTAGAAAGTCACCCGAGAAGAATCTAATTATCCCCCTGTATTAAAGGAAATGCATTATGGGCAACTCCCTGAGGATTTTAAAATGTCTCATTTTCACAGCTCCATTCGTGAATGGCCACTGGCATTGTGCCTTTTAGAGATGACAGGCACACAATGATCAGACAAAGCTACACCATTTTTCCATTGTATCTTATTGTGCCAAGCGTCTCCATTAAATCACAATGAAGACTCAATACTGGCAACTGGGGTTCAGCATAGCACTGAGCTAGCCGTAGGAATGTTGCAGTGGCCCCCAAAGCCCAGCACAGTGATATAACAGCAGGGGATAAAGAGCGCTCTATGCAGAGAGACTTCTGTTTGTAGAGACCTCCTACATGAGCAGCAACAGTCAGTGATTAATAGACATTTATACCTGTACCTGCCCCAGACAGTAGAATCGCTGCTGCTTGTAGTCACATATCTCAAAATTAACAGCTGGCATGAAGGGCCCTTTCTCACTACTGAAAGGAAGAAAAAGCACTGTAAATGGCAAAAATGCCGGGGGCCCTTGATGCTTTTCATTCCCTTTGAGGGGATTAAAGGAAAACTTTACCCCCAAATAGTTAGCAACAGCTAGTTTACATCATCATAAGTGGCACACTGGAATATATATTTAAAGGAAAACTATACCCCTCAAACAATGTAGGTCTCTATAAAAAGATATTGCATAAAACAGCTCATATGTAAAATCCTGCTTCATGTAAATAAAGCATTTTCATAATAATATACTTTTCTAGTAGTATGTGCCATTGGATAATCATATCATAATCATAGAAAATTGCCATTTTAAAAAATAAGGGGATCGTAGGATTCACTATACTCACACACATACCAACAAACCATACATGTTAGGTCACATGAGCCAATTAACAGACAGAGTTGTGTCTTTTGCTTCCACACTTCTTCCTGTTACAGTTAGAGTTGAAGTATTTCTGGTCAGGTGATCTCTGAGACATCACAGAGACCATCACGAAATGGTGGCTCAAGGCAAGAGATGTAAAAGTGCAAGATTTACTTAAATATATATTCCAGTTTGGTAAGATTCTTTAATATGCCACTTAATATGATATGAACTATCTGTTGCTTAAGTGTTCATTTTGGGGGTATAGTTTTCCTTTAAGTAAATATTGCCCTTTTACATCTCTACCACCATTTTGTGATGGTCCCTGTGCTGCCTCAGAGATCACCTGACCAGAAATACTACAGCTCTAACTGTAACAGGAAGAAGTGTGGAAGCAAAAGACTGATCTTTGTCCATTAATTGGCTCATGTGACCTATAGAGTATGATTTGTTTGTGTGCATTGTGAAGCGTAGGATCCCAGGGGGCGGCAAAGCAAAGGAAACAACAATTTACAACTCAATTTATTTATTAACAAAAAAACTGCTCTAATTAGAAATAATGTAAGAATAATACTTATCATTTGTTTCTTCCCTGATTTTACGCCTCTTGTTGTACATGATAGATTATTTTTAAAACTATCCTCTATTTTACTCTAATTCCAATTAAAGGTGGCCATAGGCGTAGAGATCCCCTCGTTTGACGATGTCGCCAAATGAGTGGATCTCTCCCAGATATGCCCACATTGAGGTGGGCGATATAGGGCTGATCATAATGCATCTGATACGGGCGCTCGTATGGGGGGGCCGCATAAACGCACAGATGCGGCCGTGAACCGACAGGATTTTTTAACCTGCCCGATTGAGATCTGCCCGACTGTCAACCAGATATCAATTGGGGAAGCCCAACAGTTAGCCCCACACACAGGCCAATAAGCTGCCTACTCAGTCTGTCGGCAGCTTTTATCGGCCAATATATTGCCTTTAGTTGTACTCAAATATCCACACAGAAATGTTACCTTGACTTATTTTTGACTCTGAAACTTGCTTTAGTGAGGTCACCAGTTAAAAGGCTTTTGAAAAGGTAAATGCAAAGTACCTTCATGGAACAAGTAAGTCTTGCAGGGAACATGAATATTTCATTTCAAAAACTAGTACTGCGTGTACCAAAGTAAAGATGCACGGTTTGTCCTTAATAGAATTATGGAGTTCAAATCATATGTTAAATCATTTCATCCCCTCTCACAGTTAATGGAGATGTACTGTACACTTGCCCAACTCTCCGTAGAAGCCGTTTAGTGCAGGTCAGTGAGTTTGCACTGAAAGTGACGTGTGGAACAATTATGTTTTTCTCTGCTGAAACAGATCTGTGTCATTTATGTGACCTGTTGTGGTCACTCGTAGCGTTCATTGTTTAATTACACAGGTAACGTGACATGACAATTAAGGAAAGCACTTAGACCAATCGAATTCCCAGCTTCCCCATTGTTCCAAAGCTGTTACGTCTGATTGTTAGACTTTGGATGGGAGTAGAGAATTAGGGCAGAGACACACGGTCAGATTCGGGGAGATTAGTCGCCTGGTGATAAATCTCCTCTTCTTCGGGGCTACTAATCTCCGCAAACTGCCTTCCCTCCGGCAAGAATGGAAATCAGTGGCAGGATGGCCCTTGGAGCACTTTGTTTTCCGAAATCGCCCGAAGTTGTCTTATGAGTTAAATTCAGGTGACTTCAGAAAACGAAATTCTCCATCCGTCTGCGATTTTCATTCTAGCCGGTGGGAAGGCAGTTCAGGGAGATTAGTCGCCCGAAGAAGAAGAGATTTGTCAGCAGTCGACTAATCTTCCCGAATCTGTCCTCATGTCTCTGCCCTTAGGGTAAATTTTTCAGGCCCCTGTCTCAAGCTATGGTCAGTTGCTTGTTAAAGCACTGCTTTCACATATATGTACCTTATTATGGGACACCTGAACAAATATTATACAGAGAGGTTCGGGTGCAAAACCTTTGCTCTAGGGAGGACTGGGGAAGGACTAGGCTCAAATACCCAGTCCAAACTACAACCGAAGGCTCCCTTTAGTGGTTGGAAATTCTAGTTCATTGACAGCTGGACATTTAACTTGATGTAATGCTAGGGGCTGATTATTTATTACAAAAAGCACCAAAAATAAAAGTGTTAATAACGGTGAAAACATTCTATTACCACTGGGAATCCTTCAGGGGTCCCCAATTCCAGTTTTGGTAAATCTTCCCTGTATGGGATCCATTATCCATTAACCCTTTATCCAGACAGCTCCAAATTACAGGAAGGCCATCTCCCATAGACTCCATTATGATTTCTTTTCTCTCTAATAATAAAACAGTACGAACATATATGAATAAATAGCAGGTCCCAAATCAAGTAATAACTCCCCACAATTAGGAAGAGGCCCAGGTGCACAACTTGAGCCTTCTGCAAGGGGAGCAGCTCATAGGCCCTATGACTAAGGGCACATTTACTTAGCTCGAGTGAAGGAATAGAATAAAAAATACTTTGAATTTCGAACATTTTTTTGGCTACGACCATCGAATTGCCTACTTCGACCTTTGACTACGAATTTGAATCGAACGATTCGAACTAAAAATCGTTCGACTATTCGACCACTCGATAGTCGAAGTACTGTCTCTTTAAAAAACCTTCGACCACCTACTTCGCCACCTAAAACCTACCAAGCATCAATGTTAGCCTATGGGGAAGGTCCCCATAGGCTTTCCTAACTTTTTTTGATCAAAGGAAAATCGTTCGATCGATGGATTAAAATCCTTCGAATCGTTCGATCAAACGATTTTTCCATCGATCATACGAACGAAGGAAATGAGGTAAATCATTCGACTTCGATATTCGAAGTCGAAGGATTTTACTTCGACGGTCGAATATCGAGGGTTAAATAACCCTCGATATTCGACCCATAGTAAATGTGCCCCTTTAAGTGTTTGTAACCCGAAATATGTAAGGCTATTTTTCTTGACATAATAAGTTTATACTATTTGTTCTTATTCACCTGGTGGAACATTGCCTTTATTTAATTGCCTGCTCTACTCTTTCCTAATAATAAAACAGTACCTTGTACTTGATCCAAAGTAATATAAAATTAACCCTATTGGCTTTATTTAATGTTTAAATTAAATGAAAGCATGGTGATACATTACGGAAAGATCCCTTATCTTGAGCATTCTGGATAACTGTATACCAATCACAGTCAAATAGGGGCAGATTTAATAACAGAGTTGCTAAACCACTGATATCTTCCTTTAAAGGGATGGTTCACCGTTATATTAACTTTTAGTATGTTATAGAATGACCAGTCATAAGCAACTTTTCAATTGGTCTTCATTATTTATTTTTATAGTTTTGGAATGATTTGCTCTTTTCTTCTTCTTCTGACTCTTTCGAGCTTTCAAATGGGGGTCACTGACCCCATCTAAAAATCAAATGCTCTGTAAGGCTACAAATGTATTGTTATTGCTACTTTTTATTACTCATCTTTCTATTCGGGCCTCTCCTATTCATATCTCAGTCTGTTATTCAAATCAATGCGTGGTTGCTAGGGGAATTTGGACCCCAGCACCCAGATTGCTGAAATTGCAAACTGGAGAGTTGTTAAATAACTCACAATATAAAATGAAAACCTATTGCAAATTGTCTCAGAATATCACCTTCTACATCATACTAAAAGTTAACTCAAAGGTGAACAACCCCTTTAACTTACAGGTTGCCATGGGCAGAGCTGGTGCAAATTTAGTCAGTTAAGCCCTAGAAAGATGTTCTTTGAAATAATACAATATAATAACTCCCAGGCACCTTCAGGTATATCTGGCTTGGCGTGACTCAGCTGCAGAGTGCAGTACTTACCCATGAAGTAGGTGGCTGCCTTGCACACGACACTGCCGAAGATGAAGTCTCGCAGCAGGTTGGGAATAAGGGTGAAGGGCATGCAGAAGAGGCACAGCATCAGGTCACTGACAGCCAGGGACAGTAGGAAAATGTTAGTGACTGTTCTCATTCGCTTGTTCCTTATGAGCACGGCAATGACCAGGATGTTCCCCAGGACACTGAGCAGGAAGATCAGGGAGTAGAGCAGAATCCTCACGGTCTGGTGCATATCTGCAGGGATCATTGGTAGAAGAATATCACATGGACATCAACATGGGCATTTCTCCTGAGGTCCCCTTGTTTCCCTTAGTACCAGCTGACTACTTTGGCTTTCTGTGCAGGGCTTATTCCCACACGATACCTGTTTGTATCTGTGTGCGGGCTATTCATGTTTAAAGAACGTGATCAATGAAGGTTGAAAGGGATACTGTCATTGGAAACACTTTTTTCTCAAAATGCATCAGTTAATAGTGATGGTCCAGAAGATTTCTGCACCAAAATCCATTTTTCAAAAGACCAAACATGTTTTTTTATATTTAATTTTGAAATCTGACAAGGGGTTAAAGATATTGTCAGATTCCCAGGTGCTGCCAGTCATGTGACTTGTGCTCTGATAAATTTCAGTCACTCTTTATTGCTGTACTGCAAGTTAGAGTGTTATCACCACCCTCCACCCCCCCCCCCCCCAGCAGCCCATCAGCAGAAAAATGGTAAGGTAACCAGATAACAACTCCTTGGTAGATATAAGAGCAGCACTCAATAGTAAAAATCCGGGTCCCATTGTGACACATTCAGTTACATTGAGTAGGAGAAACAACAGCCTGCCAGAAAGCAGTTCCATCTTAATGTGCTGGCTCTTTCTGAAAGCACATGATCAGGCTAAATGACCTGAGATGGCACCTACACACCAATATTACATCAAAAAATTAATACACTTGCCGGTTCAGGAATTAAATTGTACATGGTAGAGTGAATTATTTGCAGTGTAAACAGTGTAATTTAGAAATAAAAAACACACCATAAAAATCATGACAGACGAAATGCCATAAATAAAGTATATATATATATATATATATATATATATATATATATATATATGCTCTAAATGTGGCTACCGTAGTCTCCCAAAATGTCTCTCTCATGTCTTGTTTGTGTGAGTACTCTGTGCTGTACATTCCTGGCACAATCCCCAATTCAGTCTGATTCAGAGCAGACACTTGTTCAACTATAATTCAGGTCAGAGAGGGTCTCTATTCCCAGAGAATATTATAGTTAAGTGGCCTAAAATCAACAGAAGCTTGTGAAGGATACAAATTTCATGTGAAAGAGGACTTGAGAGAATATTAGCAATGTATGAGTTTCAACTTCACCAACGAGCCTGATTTAGGGGCTTGTGTGAAGCAATTCAGTCCCATGAAGGATACAGTGGGACAGCTATTTCTTTGTCTTCCTAGTGATGAAAAAGCTGTTGTACATCCAGTTTCATTACAGACCCACACAGAGCTCCTCTAAAGTGCAGATAATTTGAATCAAGCTACACATGGGCTATGGCAAAATACATATAAGTAAGTTTAATCATCTTAAAGAGAGTAACTAACACCCCAAGTTCTGAATACATTTTCTACACTCAACATCAATGCCATGTTCATTAATCATTTCCAAAAATTGTTACTGGCATGTCTGTGGTTAATATAATCCTATTCATTTCCTTCAGTAATCTTACTGGCATGTCTGGGGTTAAAACAACCCTCATTATTCATTTTTTTCAGTAGTCTTACTGGCATGTCTGGGGTTAAAACAACCCTAATTAATCATTTTCTTCAGTAATTTTACTGGCATGTCTGGGGTTAATACAATCCATATTATTCATTTTCTTCAATAATCTTACTGGCATGTCTGGGGTTAAAAACAACCCTCATTAATAATTTTCTTCAGTAATCTTACTGGCATGTCTGGGGTTAATGCAAACCTCATTATCTATATTCTAAAGGGATAATGCCAGCATTCTGGGGTTAATGCAATCCTCATTATTCATTTTCTTCAGTGAGCTTACTGGCATGTTTGGGGTTAATTAAATGCTCATTATCCATATACTGCAGTGATCTTACTGGCATGTTTGGAGTGAATGCAATGTGCTGAATACATTTTGTATACAGACGTTACTGGCATGTCTAAAGTCAATTCAATGCTCTCTATTCATATGCTAATTTGATATTACTGGCATATCTGGGGTTAATGCAGTCCTCATTATCTATATCCCACAGTGATCGTACCAGCATGTCTGTGGTTAATGAATTCCTCATTCATAACTTTGTTCAGTGATTTTACTGAAATGTTTGGGGTTAATGCAATGCTCATTATCGATTTTCTATGGTGATCTTACTGGCATGTTTGGGGTTAATGAAAGCCCATTATCTTCATTTGACAGTGATTTTACTGGCATATTTTGGATTAATACGTGTTAACACATTTTATGTAAAATACAATTTAATGATTTTATATATATATATATATATATATATATATATATATATATATATATATATATCATATTTAATAATTCTACTATTCTAATTCTGAACTGCAACTCACAACATCCCATTGACAGCTGAAGGTTGATAGGGGGTCCTGGGAGTTGTAACAACAGCTGGATGCCTTCAGGTTGGAAATCCATTAATTATAGTAATTCTACTATCCCACCCCAGATTGGGGACATAGTCTTCATAAAATACCTGGGGTTCCTTATCTGTAACTCCAGGCCTGACAACTTCCATTGAGGTGATTTGGGAATTGTAGTTAAACTACATCTGCTCATGGTCACACCACCAAGGAAAGCCCATTATGTCAGTATATGCTCTGTATGTAGGAAACAACAGGTATAGGATCTATTATCTTTAAAGCTTGGGACATAATAATGTTTTCTGGATAAGGGAGCATTTTATCAATTTGATCTCCCTACCTAAAAGAGGAACTATTGCAAACATTTAAATTTAATATAAGCTTCCTCATACTGAAATAATAAACTTTCTAACTACAATCAATTAAAAACCCTGCATCATTTCTGAAATAATCAAGTTTATGTTCACTATCCCTCTCTCAGCATCTGTTTCTCTTCATTCTCTCTTCATGCAGCAGTTGAGTGTCAGATATTCATTGACAGTTAGATCCAATATATCATATAGGAGGGCTCCCTGTTTCAGTAGATGAATTAGAGCTCATTCAAATAACTGATTCCAGTACAAATAAAATCTAACAAAATAACTGCCTTTTGCAAAAATTCTGCGTGTAGAGAGACAGGATTTCTGGTGAGCTCTAATACATCTTCTAGGCAAAAGGAACCCCTCTATAAGATATATTGGATCTAACTGTCAATGAATATCTGACACTGAACTGCTGCATGAAGACAGAATGAAGAGAAACAGATGCTGAGAGAGGAATAGTGAACATTAACTTGATTATTTCCGAAACGATGCAGAATTTTTAATTCATTGGATTTCGAAAGTTTCAGTATGCTGAAGCTTATATTAAATTTTCATTTTCACAATAATTCCCCTTTAAGTCTGCTAAGAAAACATTTTAACAATAAATAAATCCAATAGGATTGTGTTGCCACCAATATGGAATCAAGCAGCTTAGTTACCATTGTGCGCAAGCCACTGCTTATTATTACAGAACTCAGAAATCATAATCACTTGCTTAAAATGGACTTTGTGCGAGATGGTCTCCCTGTAATTCAGATATCGGGTTTCTGGATAAGAGATCCCATGCCTGTATATTAGCAAATGAGCAAGTACAACTGTTTCCGTGCTGAAAGAATAAACAAGCAAACCACACTTGATATTACAGCTATTACAGTTGTTTGTCAAATTCAGACCCTCCCCCCCCCAAACTATAACTCTCATTGTCTACTTTTGGGATTAGTGGGTGCTGAGAGTTATAGTTGTCAGCAGATGCTCATTCCCAATTCTCAAATGAATACCTTTGGGGGGAAGCGTCGTATTGGAGAAATTTCCGTTGACGCACGTGACGCTCCCGTTGTCCGCAATCTGACAAAACCAATAATCCGAGTCATTTTCAAACTGATAATCATACACAATTTCCATTTTCCGAGGCACATGTGTATCTTTTGCCAGTAGGAATCCTTGCAGCAGCCGGCAAACCTGTTAGCCCAGGCACTCATGCACCTTCAGAGCTCACTCTCCAAATGCAGGGAGTCCAGCAGTCTGTCTCTCAGCTGAATGTGCAACATGCAAAACCATGTTATCTTCTCCTCATATCCCACCCTCCCCTGGTATTGGACCAGACAGATAACCCTTAACCTGCCATGTGTTACTTATATTCCCCAGCAGCACAAACTCTAGAGCAAAGAGCTAGCGATGTGTGTGTGTCTCTCTCCAGCTGTTGCACAATGAGAGTCACAGGTTGCCGCTGGGTGGGCATATCATTTGTTACTAGCCTCAATGAGCTCGTCAATCCTTGTGAAATCAGCCATTGGCTTTCTAACACACTCAAGGATTACATTATTAATGTTGCCGGAAAATGCTGATTGTGTGTAATTTCAACACCTGGAACTATACAGTACATCAAGCACAATACACACAAATACTGACAGTTACTAGAAGTAAAGAGGGACCTGCTCTTTACACTTTAAGTGGCAATTATGGGCCCCCTTGACAAGATATATATATATGTGTATACACAAACAGTATATAGTTGTATTTGACAAAAAATGTGTTAACGTACATGATAGTAAAACCACTCTGAGCAGTGCATTAACCCCAGACATGCCAGTAATATTGCTTTAGGAAAAACATTTAAAGCATTGCATTGAATGTTCTTGGTGCGCATATGTTGAACTTTTGTGCGCATTTTTAAAAACTGTATGCTCAGGCCAGGATAAATGCTAAATTTTGTGTTTTCACACAAAATTCTTTGTGCACGCCACTATTTGTTGTGTCGCTGGCCTCACAATTTGTGTACGTGCACACGAGCGCACAGCTTAGGGGGAACATTGATTGCATTTACCCCCTGACATGCCGAGAGTAAGATAACTTTAGGAAACAGATTTAGAGCATTGCATTTACCCCTGACATACCAGTAAGATCATTGTAGAAGCAGACTTAGAGCATTGCATTTACCCTTGGCATGCTAGTATGTTGACAGCAGGAAAAGGATTTAGAGCACTGAATTTACCCCTGACATGCCAGTAAGATGATTGTACTAAAACTATTTAGAGCATTACATTTACCCAGACATGCAAGTCAGATCACTGCAGGAAAAGGATTCAGAACATTGCATTTACCCCTGACATGCCAGAAGGATCACTATACTAAAAATATTTAGAGCATTGCATTTACCCCTGACATGCCAGCAAGTTCACTGTACTAAAAGGATTTAGAGCATTGCCTTTACCCCTGACTTGCCAGTAAGATCACCGTAGGAACTGAAATTAGATCATTGTATTTGCCCCAGACATGCCACGGTAGAAAAAGGATTTAGTTAATTGCATTTACCACAGGCGTGCCAGTAAGATCACTGCAAAAAACAATACACTACACATCCACACTACATACTAACTGGAAGGGAGTTAACTATTATGCTTCAACCTACACAATGCTTTACAGTTTGGGAGGCTACTTAAAGGGATCCTGTCATCGGAAAACATGTTTTTTTTCAAAACCCATCAGTTAATAGTGCTACTCCAGCAGAATTCTGCACTGAAATCCATATCTCAAAAGAGCAAACAGATTTTTTTAGATTCAATTTTGAATTCTGACATGGGGCTAGACATTTTGTCAATTTCCCAGCTGCCCCTAGTCATGTGACTTGTGCCTGCACTTTAGGAGAGAAATGCTTTCTGGCAGGCTGCTGTTTTTCCTTCTCAATGTAACTGAGTGGGACATGGGTTTTTACTATTAAGTGTTGTTCTTAGATCTACCAGGCAGCTGTTATCTTGTGTTAGGGAGCTGCTATCTGGATACCTTCCCATTGTTCTTTTATTTGGCTGCTGGGGGGAAAATGGAGGGGGTGATATCACTCCAACTTGCAGTACAGCAGTAAAGAGTGATTGAAGTTTATCAGAGCACAAGTCACATGACTTGGGGCAGCTGGGAAATTGACAATATGTCTAGCCCCATGTCAGATTTCAAAATTGAATATAAAAAAATCTGTTTGCTCTTTTGAGAAATGGATTTCAGTGCAGAATTCTGCTGGAGTAGCACTATTAACTGATGCGTTTTGGAAAAAAACATGTTTTCCGATGGCAGGATCCCTTTAAGTAGCCTCCCAAACTGTAAAGCATTGTGAATTTTTTTTTCCCATGACAGTATTAAGGCTCTTGAAAGAAAGAATGCCTAAAACATTGGTATGAAAGACCCCCATTTCCCACTGTCTCCTCTATGAGGCTTATTTGTCACACCCCCTTCAGTCTTGCTAATATTCCACATCTTGGGGTTTCTGTAGTTCCACTCAGTCTCCTTTATGATTAAATATGTATAGCTTCCAAGGTTCACTTAGTCATGATTATCCAAGGCAAACCAGACCCTCTATTATAAATGATAGCCAGACAAGCATCAGAATTGGTGATGTACAGACAGCACAGAATAAGCACCCAAATTTCATCAGCACAAATACAGGTACAGCAAGGGAGAATAAATGAGCCCAGCACTCAAAAACAGGGCAGTCCAAGCGGAAATATTTCAGGAGTCACAGAGAGAGCGAATGACACCAACTCTCACCTTAATCTCAAAGCTGATGAAGACTTGGGAATCCTCCTCCATGTGCAGCACAATCCACAAAAACTAATAAAGAACGATATTGAAGCAACTGAACAACAACAACCAAGTAAAAATAAATCCTCCTTTTTAGTTGCTATGGTTCCTTACGATGCCTTTTTAATCAACTCCAGGCATCCTGCTTCCCCTTAATGGACAAATTCCATATCCCATTAAGTCTGAAATGTCCAAACATTCTTAGTAATGATGCAAAAGCAGTAGGATTTCTAGCTTTCATGAAAAGACTGGATTTTTCATGCCTTTCTCAAAGACTTACAAGGAGTTTTGGGTGAATGTTATTAATAATAACTAGTTACTATAATAAGGAAAAGCATAATACCACCCGGCAGTTCCCCTTTATAAATAAATACCGTTTCTATATAAAGAAGAACCAGGCTTGTTGTCTCTGCCCTGCCCTTAGCTTTATCTCAATGACTCTGCTAATTAATGAGGAGGACTCAAGATATAAACAAATGAGAATCCCCACATCTTTTACTGTCATGGCCTGAATGCTCTTGTATAAGGGCAGCTGGAATGCCAGCCATAAAGCATGACTGAACTGTTGTTTGGTGAGATAAAAAAGGATGTATGTGTGCAATCACATAAGTAACTGTCAGGTTTATTTCAGCAACGCTACTAAACATTTCACAATGATGTCAAGCAGAAATACAACCTCTTATTCTGATAATAGAGTTCCTGTAACGGAAATACCTCCAGACAACTATTTATGTTTGCTGGAATAAACAATGAATTGCCTTTGGACGAGCAGATAGAGAAGATTAAATACAAGTATTTATTGACCCTTTATGGCTCACACTTGGCCTCAGATACAGCTGTTAGGAAAAATAAATGTGAAAAATAGGCTTGGCTTGACAGTAAAGACTACTGACTTTAGGTCTTTGGGCAATGACCCAAAATATAATTTCGTCTTCTACACAAACACCCCCATGCCACCCTGCAATAAATATACCTAGAAAATCTGAATAGGATTCAATGAAAATATAAACAATATTCAGTCAAAATCTCCAGATTTTTTAAATGTCCTGCATGTAGGTATATTATTGTATTATATATATATTTACTTATATAGCACTACGTACAGTATGTACACAGTATTATGATTTCATGATAATAAAACAAACAGGGATCAATAAATAATAGAATATAAATGAACATTACATTTAAGATTGAGAGCTGCGTGTTAAGAAACAGGAGAAAGGAGGTTCCTGTTCCATAGAGCTTACAATTTCATTCCATCCATGATAAAAACTGCTGCATAATCTTTTGCTATTGCCCATAAAGTAGAACAATAATCTTTGTATTTTTTTTAATTTTTTTTTTATCGTGACCCTGTTTTAAGCCCAGAATATTGGAAGAAATTATAGCAGCCAAGAATTTCTAGGAGAGTCAAAAATTTAGGAAAGCAAAAGTTTAAAGGGGTTGTTCACCTTTGAGTTATTTGTGGTTTTTGAGTTATTTAGCTTTTTATTCAGCAGCTCTCCAGTTTGCAATTTCAGCAATCTGGTTGCTAGGATCCAAATTACACTAGCAACCATGCATTGATTTGAATAAGAGACAGGAATATGAATAGGAGAGGGACTGACTAGAAAGATGAGTAATAAAAAGTAGCAATTACAATAAGAGGGTTATTTATCAAAGGTTGAGTTTTAGAGGTTTGTCAGGATGTTTTATACCTCGAATGAACTCACAACTCTAATTTTTTTCTAATTTAATAAAAATTCAACTGGAAAAATCGGTGAATTCTGGGTTAAAAACTGAGATTATTGAAGTTTTCAGCAGAAAAGAACTTGAATCGCTCAAATTAATCGAGTTTTAAAACTCTAACATCATGAAGGCTACAAACATCTGGAAATGGTTCAAGGAACCTCTGCCATTGACTTCTACATGACCTCGGCAGGTTTTAGCTGGAGTATTTTTGGATTTGAGCTATTTCCAGCTTCAGGGTATAATAAATCTCGGAAATATTTGAGTTTTTTTTTTTACCTGAAAACTACCCTTGGAAGACTAAATTTTTTTTGGGAAAACACAACACGACCATAGATAAATAACTCCCTCAATGTGTAGCCTTACAGAGCATTTGTTTTTTAGATGGGGTCAGTGACACCTATTTGAAAACTGGAAAGTCATCAGAAGAAGATGGCAAATAATTCAAAAACTCTACAAAATAAACAGTTAATACCAATTGAAAGGTTACTTAGATTTGGTTATTCTATAACATTTAAAAAGTTAACCCCTTAAGCCCAAATGTCACCTTAAATGACCTCTACATTGAGATTCCACAAGCAGTTAGATGATAGAGATGATAGATATATTCCACAATTTGGCCTTTCCCAAGCAGTCTCTTGAACCCTTGAGCTAGCACACAGTAGGATCTGCCTACTTCTCATGCTTCCCGTGCAATAAAATGGTTATTGACTAGTGAGACAAAAAAAAGTGCTTTGTATTAAATATAATGTACTAGTGCCCTGCTCTTGTGCAGACTGTATTTTTCTTTGGCTCATTCATATCAATCTTTTTTCAAACAGAAAACCAACGTACTAGTTACACTACACTGCCCCTGCCAAGAACTGTTTTATCTGCCATTACTGGACAGACGGACACATTTTTAGGGGGTTATTTATCAAAGTCCCAATGTACCTCAATATTTTCTGCTACAAACTCCGATCAAATCCGCTCTGTGTTTTTGTGCTTATTTATGATTACATTTTCCCGAAAATTTGCTTTGCAGGTACAAATCAGATTTTCAAGATTTTTTGTTTGATTTTTTATCCGATTTTCACGATTTGTTCACCACAAAAACTGCCTGAAAACTTCGGGGTATTGCATGAAACCCAGCTCACATCAAAAAATCATTGGGACTTCTCCCACTGACTGATTCAGACTTTTTCATCCTCGGGGTTTAATAAATTATGAAAATTCGTGATTTTTTAAAAGTCTGATTTTATAAAATAAAAGTCACAAATTTTACGTGATTTTTGCATTCGGAGTTTAGTAAATAACCACCTTAATGTTGCTGTCTTTTCAGAAACCCTGTTCATTGCTCAGGCCCCTCTACATGACCCCAAAATGGATTTATAATTGCCAAATATGCTGATGGGACAGGATAAAAGCAGATTCCTTCTCCAAAATGATTAGCTCATGTCTCCTAAAGACACAATAGAAGGGATAGAGAATTCCCATGGCTGTTCAGTAATGGGAGATCCCAAGGGGCTCATTGAATAACACAGGTGCTAAATCTCTCCAGTGCATTTACTACAGTAACAGACAAGCAATTTGTTTCAATCAGGCTGCTACATGTAAAGAAAATGAGTACAGGCATGTGATTAGTTGGCGTGGGTAAATGCAGCGGTGCAAGTTAGGGTTAGTAAATCAGCCCCACGTCTCATGAGTCGTTAAGAAAAGAGTAAATAGTGGCAAGCATGAAACACAGAAACAAACAATTGCTCTTAATTCCACTGTAAGTAAACAATAAGAATAGGAGCCAATAAAACCTTTCTACACCCAGGGAAAGTGCCCTTTTCTATAACTAAAGCAAACACGTCTGCTAACTGCCACTCACTTCCATTGACAGCCCCTGGTTTTGGTTTGATGTGACTCGTTTAAAGGAGAAGGTAAGCTACGGAGGCATTTTATTGCCAATAGATTAGCTGAAATAGTCCAAGCAGGGGTGCTTCGCCAATGAGGCGGCAGTGCCCCACTAGGTACCAAGCTATAACACTATATTTATTCTGTAGAATGTTTTACCTTACCTGAGTAAAAAGCACTAGAAGCTCTCTCTGTTTGCTTTGGATAGTAGCTGCCATATTAGCTTGGTGTGACATCACTTCCTGCCTGAGTCTCTCCCTGCTCACTCATAGCTCTGGGCTCAGATTACAGCAGAGAAGGGGGGGGGGAAGAGGAACAAACTGAGCATGCTCAAGCCCTGGAGGTTTAAGCTGAAAACAGGAAGTCTGATACAGAAGCCCATGTGTACACAATAGAAGGAAAGAAATGCTGTGTCTCTTTTGACAGAGGTCTCAGAGCAGCATTACTTTGAGGGTTTACCGGTGTATTTATATAGACCTTTCTGATAACGCTTACTTAGTTTTAACATGTCCTTTTCCATTAAAAACCTGGCCAACTGCGTAAAGGTATTTTAATTAACTTTTATTTTATTTTAGTTAGCAGGAAATTGGTCCTCAGCCTGTGTTCTCTCTGTAATATCTAGTTACAGAATAGCGGGGATAAAAAGCAGTGACACTGCTACAAACATGAAACATAAGCATTTTATACTGGTAGTCATGGCCCTTTATAGCCTCCCATTAGTTCAATTAATGTGTGAAGCAACCACATACCTCCCAACATGTGAAAAACGAAAAGAGGGACAAAGACTTGTGCTGCTTGCCCATTTTATGGCTACACCCAATAATTACCATGTCCGTTTTACAAAATTTGGCAGGTTATGAAAGTTTGAACATATTTCTGGGAGTTTTAGTGCCTTTTAAGCTTCTAGTCTCAGTTCTCCCAAGAGAGCTGCTTATCTTAAATAGTTACAATTGTAACTTTGCTTATCTTAAATTGTTACAAAAGTATCCAAGTGCAGCTGCTGACTGTTCTGGGCTCGCTGCCAAAAAGCTTCAGAAATTTGGTATATTTTTCTGGCGTCAGAGCAGGAGATCAAAGAGAAAGTTGGGACTTTTCATTTGAAAACCCGGGACTGTTTGGTAATGGAGAGTGGCGGAATTTCACTGTATAGGACTGTGGTGATCTCTAACTTCACTTTTTGATAAATATACTCCTATGTTTTCTTTATCTTCCAAAGAGAAGTGACTCGTGACAAGTCATTCATGCTACAAATCAGTCTTTTTTTCCATAGGGTAGGGATGTGGCCTATAGATAAACACAGGTGTGAATGCTGTCATTGGGGCCAAGGATGATATTTTTGGGAAGCTCCGAGGCCGCTTGGACTGTTCAGTTGCATATTTGGTTTTTTGCTTGGGATAAACAGAGTAAAGACTTAGGGGCAGATTAACTAACCAGCGAAAATTCACCAGCGTCCACTTCGCACCCAGCGCAACACTTCACCAGGAAACAATTCGCTCAGACTACGCTAATTCCCTAAAATGCGGAGTTTCATCGTGGGCGAACGCTGGTGACTTTTCGCTAGCGTTACTTTGTCAATGCAAGCATTTGATAGTAAAGATGTGCTAGCATTCATTTCCGCCTAGCAAAACTTCGCAAGGGATCTTGCGCTCAGGTCAATGTGCATAGTGCAGGAAATTTAAAGTTATAGGGACGTCTTTATGTTAAATGTTGGTTCAAATACTTACAAATTTAACTTTTTAAAACACATGTCCAAGAAACCTTAATAAAGACAATAGAGTTATTATAATGCCCTACACATGTGCCCACTGTAAAATTGATGTTCCATTTGTTATAAATGTGTGGGGAAAAACGGTTTAAGTTAGGTCTTCAGGCTGAAAAAAGGAAAAGTCACCAGCGTTTTTTGGACTTTTGATGCATTTTCGGCTCACACAATATAATGTAAGTGACAGAAGATTGAGGAAGATCTAGCTGCTTTAACGCCCTTCATCTGGTCTGAGGTGGCAAAGGCAACTCTGGCAAAAGAGGTAACGTTCAGTAAAATCCACCCTTTAATGAATTTGCGGAGTAACATCCATTTGCCAGAGCAAATTGTCGCCTGCCGATAGAGTGATAATCGCCGCTAGTGCCAGTCTCTTTCGCTAGCGAATTGGTGCCTGCCTGTGCCCGTTAGTAAATTGGCAGTGTCCCCGTGGGCGATAACGCTAGCGAATTGATGCTAGCGTTAGCCACTTCACCTGTTGGTAAATCTGCCCCTTATTGCATATCATAATGTTATCAGAAGACAACAGTGAGTTCTGATACCATAATAAGTTACAAGCATATAGGCTGATATATACAAGCCATGGAAATCTGACCTGGCTTCCAGTATCCTTATAATAGTAATCTACTGTATACACTGCAGCTGAAGGGGCATTATTTTATTTTTACTCATACTAATTATTGTCACTTTAATGTTACCTTTATTCATATACATATTTTAAAACAATTCAAATATTAATACAGTACAGGCGTATGATCCACTGTTATCCAGAAAGCCCCAAATTACGGGAAGGCCATCTCCCACAGACCCCAGTTTAATTATATAATTCAAATTCAACTCAATGTCTTTTTAATAATAAAACAGCAGCTTGTACTTGATGCAAACTAAGATATAAGCAATCCTTATTGGAAGCAAAACCTATCTATTGAGTTTATTTAATGTTTAAATGATTTTCTAGTAGACCTAAGGCTTGGAGATGCATATTTTAGGGAGATCCCATATCTGGAAAACCCCAGGTCCTGAGCATTTGGGATAAAAGTTCCCATACCTGCATACATTAACTGCTTCTGCATTCTTTCACTATTTGGAGTCTGTAGTGAGAACAGCTAAATTAATATAAATATTAATAAACCCAATAGGATTGCATCCAATAAGGATTAATTATAATCTTAGTTGGGATCAAGTACAAGCTACTGTTTTATTATAACAGAGAAAATGGAAATCATTTTAAAAAATTTGGATAAAATATAGTCTATGTAAAAATGGCCTTTCTGTAATTCTAAGCTTTCTAGATAACGGGATTCTGGATAACAGATCCCATACCTGTACTAATACCGTGATCATGAAATCACCTTTTTTTAAAAAAATTAACAAATTAGCCCCATTTTGCATTCGCATTGTTAAACCCAGCCTAAACTGCAAAGTATGTTACTTAGCAGATACCTTTAATTATGCTTGAGTTTTAGGGAATAACACTGCATTGTGGGTAATAAACCTCATAATTTGTGACGGTGGAGTTTATAAAAAGGCCGCTTCTGTATATTTTCTCCACTTTTAACTGGTAATTTTGTCATTCTTTTTTTGAGACGACTCAATCCAAAACAGTGCCTTTTTAACCCTTTCTGTTATCTATTTATGGAGTTCACCATAGTATAATTTATTTGATTTGCATCATCTAATACTGACCCATAATAACGGCATATATATGAGTGAAGAACTAGTTAGGTACCTTTGATTTTATCAAAATAATCTGGATCATTGCCAAACAAGCTAACTCTTTATAAAGACATTTTTTCATGATAATCTGTATGAAATCATGGCCTAGTAACATGCCAAATCCTTTATATAATACACAAAAGCCATGAATATCTTGTAAATTATATCATTATAAACGGTGAGTAGTGATGTCATCAGTTATAAACGGTGAGTAGTGATGTAATTTCTGTCGCATGACTCACTAAAATTTGTGTATTATAATTAATAAAGTACCCCCAGTTGTAAAATATGAGGATATTATAAGTTACCTCGGAGTTCCATGACCTGTATAAAAACACTCAGCCTTCGGCCTCGTGTTTTTATATGGTCATGAAACTCCTCGATAACTTATAATATCCTTATATTTTACAAGAGGGGGTACTTTAGTCACTATATAATCTTTTTGATGATGGGCTGTTTCCCCTCCTTTCCTCAAAAAATTGATCGAAAGAAGAGAAATGTTTAAAATCTTTCTGGTAGCTTATCCAGAGAAAGATAAAAAACAAACACATAAAGCCACGGGAATCTAATACTAACTCACTACAATGAGGGGAAAATGATGTTCCCACACAAAACTTTCCTTATTCTGATGCATAAACCTTATGTGTGGATTCAGCCTTAGCAGTGATACAACAGGAGAATTTTTATCTGACCCCTGGATACTTTTTTAGTGTTTATTTCTACTGTCCCTTTACATTCCCAATTATTTGCAATAAAAAAAGAGAACGTTTTCCAGATGTCTATATATTTCAGTAATATTTGTATCAGCCATCATTGCATCTTCTGTGCTGGCAATGACTTCACTGAGCCACTTCAGGCTGAGCTGGAGAGCCAGGACTAGTTTAGTTTGTGTAATGACATCAATGCACTTTGGTGTGAAAATTCAGTTTAAAAATGTTGAGTTGCTATTTTGTTGCAGGATGTATAATCTGTTATAGGTCCTTGTTTCTGAGTGTTTGATGATCCTAATCTCCAGTACTTTGTCCTGCTTATAGGCTGACAGCCCTGACCCATTGCCTGAAATGCTGTGGACTTGTATCCCTGCCTGTACCAGTACCTACCTTGTCTAACCTGCCACTACCTGTAATAAAGTGTCTTTCCTGCATCATCAAGTACCTGTTCTGACTGTGTCCCTGCTGTGTCCTAGCTTTCTCCTTGGTCTCATAGTCCTGTCCTGAGAATAATATGACCATCCTCCATGTATAAATGACATGCTGGCCAAACTTCTGTGACCTTTCATTATAAAACACGCAGTCTAAAGGGAGAACATGATATGAGACAATATAATGGACATCAACCTTTCTAATCCTTATAATTAACTCCTTATAATACACTCTGACTATTTCCTTGTATGGGGATACAATTAGAGTCACATTCCTGTTGAGAACAACCTGAGTTTCCCAACATTTCTGATGCTTGGTTTAATTAAAAACCACACATCTTCTATCTGTCTTAATGCTTTAGCAACATTAACACCATACCTCACATCATTTACATCCTTTATAAAAATGCTCTGTCAGCCTTCTGTGTGCTCTCCATATAATCTGCTGCATCCCAAGGGAAAACAAGATGACCACTGGAGGAGACAAGGCAATGAAAAGTGAGCATTCTCATCAGTTTAATAACCTTACATGTTATTGTATAAGAGACAGCATGTGTTGCAAATGTCTTTCTCAGTGGGCATTCAGCTCTGTTATGATTGGATCACATTGTGGTTCAATAACCACAATGAGTAAAGTGGTTTATCTGTGTGCAGCTAGATTTAGAGAAGGGGGCCTAAGGGCCAGGTAGGGTAAGATGCTAACTAAAATGTTTATATATTGACTTAGATATCTATGGAAGGTCTATATGACTCAGATTTTGGCTATATAGATATATATAGATAGAGATAGATAGATAGATAAATAGATAGAGATAGATAGATAGATAGATAGATAGATAGATAGATAGATAGATGATATAGATTGATATAGTAGATATAGTAGATAGATATAGTAGATAGATTGATAGCGATAGATAGATAGATTGATAGATAGATAGATAGAGAAAGATGATAGATAGACTGATAGAGATAAATAGAAATAGTAGATAGATAGATTTATAGGGATAGATGGTTGATATAGATAGATGATAGATAGATAGATATAGTATATAGATAGAAGTAAGGGGGCCTGACCAAATGTAAGTCCACTAAGAGGGTGCTTTAACATAAAAACTAATTCTGTACTACATAATTTTTGTTAGGGGGGGGTACCAATTCCAGGATATGAGATTAGGCCTTTTTCAGAAGGATTCGGCCAAATCCAAGTGCCTGGCCAAACTGAATCCAAAAAATCACGTACTACATGTATTTCTGTATGAAATGTTTTATTTTTGAGACAGCTGTGTTCAAACGTAGAAGAGTTTGTGCACTATTGATCCCTTGATGCCATTACTTGTCATTTCAGTGCTTGATATGTGCTGATAGCTGGTCATTAGTGGCACTTCAAGCCAAGTTCTTGTACTGAATGAACTCACCAGAATAGAGCGAAAGGAGAAGCTTGTAGACAGGGAAGACAATATTCTCTAAGTGAGGCAGCATCTGCAAACAAAATTAAACAGAGAACAAAAAGTGTTGGAAGACAAAATAGGGCTTGAATCCAAGCACAAAAGCATATTTGACATGTTATACAGTGAAAGGGGTAGTTCATCTGTACATTAACTGTTAGTATGTTATAGAATGGCTCATTCTAAGCAACTTTTGAATTTGTCTTCATTTTTTCTCTTTTTTATTTAATTATTTGCCTTCTTCTTCTTCTTCTGACTCTTTCCAGCTTTCAAATGGCTACATGTAAGGCTACAAATGTGTTGTTATTGCTACTTTTTATTACTAATGTAGCGCTATCGTAAACTGACTTGCGTGAGGGCAGTTTTAGCTACTTTTCTTTGTGGGCTGATATCACAGATGAGCTCTCTTTCTCAGGGGTAAGCCCTCGCAAAGCGGTGGAGGCAGGGTGTAGTGTAACTGTAACTATGTGCGATAGCACAATGAAGGGCGCCAGTAGTTCTTTAACAGTTGAACATAGAACTGTATTTATTGAACAATAGCACAGAGATCATTCAGCACATTGATCCACAATGGAGTATAGAACATACACAGCGGCATAAAGGAAGCATATACTCACAGCACGTACAGGCTGAATCCCCACAGGCTAGTGAATATACAGCAGAGAGTAAATTGACAGCATGCGATGGGTATTGCCCAGTTTTCAGGATATCTTCCAGTGGCAGACTAGGGGAATTCCTATCATCCCTATCTCAACACTTGGTTCCTTACTCTGGGTCAGTAATACCCTGGGATCTTAATCCCTCTAATCTCCTCGGCGGAGCCTTGAGCTGCTCAACTAAATAACCTCTCTATCACTCCTAGAGTGATCTATAATTGAGTATAGCTGTCTAATTACTAGGGCCAAGGCGCCTAGGGTCGACACTACCCATTCCCTTCCAGCCTGCTTGGTTGGGCTAAAGCAATGGACCCAGACCTCATGGTTCCTAAACCTTTTATACTCTGGCACAGTGCCATCTGGTGTACACTGTGTGAACTGCAGGGGTTACATAAGCACAAGGTCTCCACAAGGACCCACTGAGGTGTCCATATTACTAGGGATGTACCTGTCTGTAATGTGTAAGGGTGTCTAAGATTTTGACATCCCTACACTAATCTTGCTATTCAGGCCTCTCCTATTCATATTCCAATCTCTTATTCAAATCAGTGCATGTTTGCTTGGGTAATTTGGACCCTAGTAACCAGACTGCAGAAATGCAAACTGGAGAGCTGCTGAATGAAAAGCAAAAAAACTCAAAAATCACAAATAAAAAGTGAAAACCAATTGCAAATTATCTCAGAATATCTCTGTACATCATACTAAAAGTTATTTTAAAGGTGAACAACCCCTTTAAACAGTGAAGAAGTGAGAAAGGGGACAAAGCTTTAGAGCATTTCATGCTGAAATTGCGAACTGGAGAGCTGCTGAATAAAAAGCTAAATAAGAACCTATTGCAAATTGTCTCCGAATATCACTACATCATACTAAAAGTCAATTTAAAGCTGATCAACCCCTTTAATGTTTCCAACAAAATATCTGCATGGAAAATAATAAAAATAAGGTGGAAAGAGCTGCTGTACCAAGATGTAGACAAACAGTATCCCAGCACTGTCACTTGCTTATTTCTTTCCATGTTTAAATATAAATATATATACACTGGAATTGTAGCGCAATAAAGAAGTAGGATAATACGTTTTTATTGCATCTTGCCAATCAAATTTTTTGCCTAAAACCAAAATCAAAATCAAGATCATTGCTTACAAACATAGGTGTGATATCAAAAGCTGTGAATATCTTGTAAATTATATCCTTATAAACGGTGTGTACTGATGTCATCAGTTATAAACAGTGAGTAGTGACGTGATTTTTGTCACATGACTCCTAAAACTTGTGTATTATAATAAATAAAGTACCCCCTGTTGGAAAATATAAGGATATTAGAAGGTGGCTCGGAGTTCCATGTCCTTCGGCCTTGTGGGTTTATATGGTCATGAAACTCCTTGGTAACCTATATCATCCTTATAATTTACAAGAGGGGGTACTTTATTCACTATATAATCTGCAGTCTGGTCATTTCCCTATGGGACCAGACTGTAAATTATAGCCTTATAAATGGCGCGTTCTGACGTCAGAACGCACCGTTTATAACAGGGGCCCTAGGCCACCGAATTTGACGCATCGCATTCTAATTTGACGCAGCGCATTCTAATTTGACGCAGCGCGACCAGAATTTGACGCCGGCAACCAGAATTCCGACTCCAACCCCACCTCCCAACCCCCCACAAAATGTAGATTATAATGTATAATGTACCCCCTACTAGAAATTTATAAAGATATTAGAAGTCACCTCGGAGTTATGTGACCTGCGGCCTCATGCTTTTATATGGTCACATAACTCCTCGGTGACTTATAATATCTTTATAATACACAAAAGCCATGAATATCTTGTAAATTATATCCTTATAAACGGTGAGTAGTGATGTCATCAGTTATAAACGGTGAGTAGTGATGTAATTTCTGTCACATGACTCACTAAAATTTGTGTATTATAATTAATAAAGTACCCCCAGTTGTAAAATATGAGGATATTATAAGTTACCTCGGAGTTCCATGACCTGTATAAAAACACTCGGCCTTCGGCCTCGTGTTTTTATATGGTCATGAAACTCCTCGGTAACTTATAATATCCTTATATTTTACAAGAGGGGGTACTTTATTCACTATATAAATTACAGTAGGGGGTACATTATCCACTATATATGTTTTATATATTTACCTTGATGTGAACATTATATATATATTTGCATATACTCGCTGTCTTCAAGGGTTATATTAACTTAGTTAATTGGAGATAATGCCATTAAAGGAGAAAGTGACTGATCAAATGCTCGAAAAATAATGACTTTTTTGCATTTCTCATTGAAGCATTTTCGCTCATATAAATCTCCTGCAGTTTGGGCTCTGATGTTAGAAAATGAAGGCATTTATCTTTTAAAACAAACAGTATCAAGTTTTAATGCCTTTTTAATTAAGCATGCTGAGTCTGGAGCACACATACAGAATATCAATTTTAGAATGAAAATATTGTAACTATTGCTACTGCTGAAAGGCGACGGGGCTTTTTGGACATGCTGATGGTTCAATGAAGTGTGAAGTGAAAATGATCCGCCGGTGGAGAAAATTCCAGTATCGTCTGTTCCTTATGCTATTGACTTCAATGGCATCTGACTGTCACTACTCACATGGTATGTATTTGGGCTGCAAAAGGACAAGTATCAGTAGGTATTGGTGTTTTCACCCCCAGCACAAGTGCAAAGTGTGACTTTAGCATCAAGGAATCTATGGTTGGAGAATGCAGATAAGAAAGATCTGGCTGCCCAGTTAGTTGGTCAATGTTGTCCCATTTTGGGTTGCTGGATTCTTTATTCCCCATTATGGAATCTTAGGGGTTTATTTACTAAAATCTGAATTTATCTAATATTTTATTTAAAAAAAAACCACAACCAAACTCCTATGCTGGATTTGACCTTATTTATTAATAAAATAACCCAAATTAATCATTTCGCGGAAAAACTTGAGAGAAAACCCGAATTGCATCGGGGGTATAATAAATCTTGAAAAATGTTAGGTTTTTTTTTCCACGAAAGATTTGAGTTTTTGTCAAAAAAAAGCTTGATCAGAAAAATTTGAGGTTTAGTAAATAACCCCCATAATGTACAGTATGTTACATGCTTGTGTATCAGCCACACATCAAGTCTGTTTCATAAGGGTTTGGCGAACCTAATCAGATGGCTTTGGGAGCCAATCACAACCTATGCCATGCTTACAGGCAATTCCTTCTATGATAAGAAAGCAAATGAGACCATGCAGAACTTAGACCGAAATGCTCTGAAGCTTTGGCCCCCTTTCTCACTTTCACTACTTAAAGGGGTTGTTCACCTTTGAGTTAACATTCTGGGGCAAATTTACTTAAGGTCGAATATCGAGGTTCGACTGTCAAAGTTAAATACCTCGACTTCGAATATCGATGTCGAAGGATTTAGCACTATTCGTTCGATCGAACGATTAAATCCTTCGAATCAAACGATTTCTGCGGGTTCGATGGTCGAAGTAGCCAAAAAAAACATTCGAAATTCAAAGTATTTTTCCTCTATTCCTTCACTTGAGCTAAGTAAATGGGCCCCTTAGTATGATGTAGAGAGTGATATTCTGAGACAATTTGCAATTGGTTTTCATTTTTTATTATTCGTGTTTTTTTGAGTTATTTCGCTTTTTATTCAACAGCTCCCTAGCAATTTCAGCAAATTACCCTAGCAACCATGCACTGATTTGAATAATATGAATAGGAGAGGGCCTGAATAGAAAGATGAGTAATAAATGTGTAGCCATCCAGAGCATTTGTTTTTTTAGATGGGGTCAGTGACCTTCATTTAAAAGTTGGAATGAGTCAGAAGAAGAAGGCAAATATTTAAAAAAACTATAAAAATAAATAATAAAGACCAATTGAAAAGTTGTTTAGAATTGACCATTCTATTACATACTAAATGTTATTTAGGTTTTTATTCAGCAGCAGTTTGCAATTTCAGCTGTCTGGTTGTTAGGGTCCAAATTACCCTAGCAACCATGATTGATTTAACAAGGAGAGGCCTGAATAGAAAGCTGAGGAATAAAGGGAAGCAATGACAATATATGTATAGCCTTACAGAGCATTTGTTTTTAGAAGGAGTCAGTGACCCCCATTTAAAAGCTGGAACGAGTCAGAAGAAGAAGGCAAATAACTCAAAAACTGTAAAAAAGAAAAAATTAAGGCCAATTGAAAAGATGCTTAGCATTAGCCATTCTATAACATACTAAAAGTTAACTCAAAGGTGAACCAACCATTTAAAAGAGAACTAAACCCTAAAAATGTATGAGTAAAAATGCCATATTTTATATACTGAACCTATTGCATCAGCCTAAAGTTTCAGCTTGTCAATAGCAGCAATGATTCAGGACTTCAAACTTGTCACTGGGGGTCACCATCTTGGAAAGTGTCTGTGACACTCACATGCTCAGTGAGCTCTGAGCAGCTGTTGAGAAGCTAAGCTTAGGGGTCGTCACTAATTATCCAGCAGAAAATGAGGTTGGTCTGTAATATAAGCTGATGCTACAGGGCTGATTATTAAATTCTCATGCTAGTTGCACTGGTTTCTGTGCTGTCATGTAGTAATTATCTGTATTAATTACTAATCAGTCTTAAATTGTGACAGTTATATTCTCTATGTACAGTATATTGTGTGTCGGTCCCTAAGATATTCTCTATGTACTGTATATTGTGAGTGGGCCTTATATTGTGACATTTCTATTCTATGTGTACGGTATATTGTGAGTGGGTCCCTTAACTCAGTAACTGACAGCAGCACAGAGCATGTGCAGTGAATCAGTAGAAAAGAAGATGAGGAGCTACTGGGGCATCTTTGGAGACACAGATCTTTACGGCTAAAGGGCTGTGGTTGCTTTGGGCTGGTACAGAAACCCAAAACATAATGTACAACATTTCTAGCTACTTCTTTAGTTAGGCTTTAGTTCTCCTTTAATAGACATAGTTTTTTTTTTTAAAGGAAAACTTTTTATTTGTTTTTATTCAAAATTCTACAGTAAATCAGAAAGAAAAAAACCCTAAAAAAACCCATCATATGTAGAGTTCAGGTATGCAGTAGATACAGTGTGTTATATAGTTCATAAGATTTTGGTCATTGCATTGATTCTAGTAAGCAAATTGTGAGTAAGGTTAAGGGATGTAGCGAACTGCCGTTTTGGTGTTCGCGAACGCCGTTCGCGAACACCGGCAAAAATGCGAACAGTTCGTGAACAGTTCGCGAACTTCGAACACCCGCTAAAATCGTTCGATTCGAACGTTCGAAGGATTTTTCATTCGATTCGAACGTTCGAAGGATTTTCATCGTTCGATCGAAGGATTTTCATTCGAATCGAACGTTCGAAGGATTTTAATCGTTCGAACGAATGGAAATCGTTCGAACGAATGGAAATCGTTCGATTTTAGCGGTCGAATGGTCGTGAACTCAAAATGCGAACGTTCCCAAACGTTCGCGAACATTAGGCGGACGCGAACGGTCGAAGTTCGCGCGAACAAGTTCGCAGGCGAACAGTTCGCTACATCCCTAGTAAGGTTTGATTAGGTATGGAGATCTATTAATTCCCATGTTGGTCTCAAGGGGCATTGGCAGCCCTGACTTTGACAAGAGTGAAGGTTACTGATACCTAGACCAGTTTCCCACCAGGGGCTCCAGATTTTAATAGACTTGTACTTTTACTGCATCTTTTGAGATGCCCTGTGTTGACTGCCATACTGGTGACAGTTGTGGGCCCTGCACTAAACCCAGGAACATTAGTGTGTAATTTCTTGAAGGGATATAAGTGCTCTGTAAGTAAGCCATTTGTATCTAACAGCACATCTCTTAGACTGTAATGCCATAATGACGCGAGAAGCTTCTCTTAGAGAAAAATGCAGATAAACTGCCAACGTGTGACATCCAAATCCACATTAGCATCAGCATAATCGTCTTAATTACACACACATCTCATTAAATGTGGGCTGCAGCAGCATTTAAAATCCATTTAGATACGGCAGGCAAGTGGAGTTATAAAAAAAAAACCCTCTTATACGTTGTATATTATGAAAAATAGCCCTAAAAATATTGATGGACTGGGGATTACATTTTTTAATAAAGAAATCTAGGCTGCGTTATTGAAGCATAACCCAATTGAAAAGCCAGCTGTCATTATCCACTACATACGGAATGAGAATAAATAAGGTGGACTGGGAGCAGCATTCAAAATGAATCGATCAAGGAAGCTTAGCTGAATTCCTGGTATTTGGTGCTTTAGGCACTCTGGAACACAACACAATTACTATTATTTGGTCTCTGAATGTTTCTATAGACTTCTAAATGCACTACATGTTTCCTCTTTCATTATCATCCCAACAAAAACCTGCTGCTGTGATCTGGGCAAATGATTTAAAGGTCTCATGGACAATTATTGAACACATTGCTATCTGGGTCAGCAAATTGGGTGATAAACTGCTGAATGGATTTCAGCTTATAGACTGGAAGTTAGTCTGCTACATGCTAGAGAACAGATGATATATGAGTAATACAAAGACAAACAGAAATATATAGACAGAAAGATAGATCTGGCATTAACACCTGATTGAAAAATGTGTTACAGCCAGGTCTCCCTTTGCATGTCGCACCTACAATCAATAAAAAACAATTGACTTAAAGGAGAACTAAAACTTAACTAAAGAAATAAGCTACAAATAATGTGCATTATGTTTTGGGCTTGTTTACCTCCCTAAGGAAACCACAGCCTTTTAGCAGTGAAGATCTGTGTCTCCAAAGATGCCCCAGTAGCTCCCCATCTTCTTTTCTGCTGATTCACTGCGCATGCTCTGTGCTGCTGTCACTTACTGAGCTTAGGGACCCACTCACAATATACAGTGCACATAGAATAGAAATGTCACAATATAAGGCTGATTAGTGATTAATACAGATAATTGCTACATGGCAGCACAGAAACCAGTGCAATTAGCATCAGAATTTAATAATCACCCTGTAGCATCAGCTTATATTACAGGCCAACTTCATTTTCTGCTGGATAATTAGTGACGACCCCTAAGCTTAGCTTCTCAACAGCTGCTCAGAGCCCACTGAGCATGTGAGTGTCACAGACACTTTCCAAGATGGTGACCCCCTGTGACAAGTTTGAAGTCCTGGATCATTGCTGCTATTGACAAGCTGAAACTTTAGGCTGGTGCAATAAGTTCAGTATATGAAATAAGGCATTTTTAGCCACATTCATTTTTAGGATTTAGTTCTCCTTTAAGTACTGAGTGACAGCAGTAATTCCCTCAGCTATCTCTCAGCAAGGCTTACTGGGGTTGTTCACCTTTAAATTAACTTTTAGTATGATGTCCAATTTACCCTAGCAACCATGCATTGATTTGAATAAGACACTGGAATATGATTAGGTGGGGCCAAATAAAAAGGAGGATGAGTAATAAAAAGTAGCAATAACAAAACATGTATAGCCTTACAGAGCATTTGTTTTTAGATGGGGTCAGTGACCCCCATATGAAAGCAGGAACGAGTCAGAAGAAGGCAAATATGTAAAAAAAACTATGAAAACAAATAATGAAAGCCATTTGAAACGTTGCTTAGAATTAGTCGTTTTATAACATACTAAAAGTTACCTTCAAAATGAACCACTTCTTTAAAGGGTTAAATCAGTTGTTCTGCTGAAGGCCGGTTGCAGTGAATCAGAGCTGACTTGTACAGTACAGCCTGTCTGGCTTTGGGACCGTCCCCATTCATCCAGTGCTGTGAATCCCTGTGCAGTGAGCTCTTTATGGAACTAAATAGGGGCTCCAATTCCAGTTTGAGGAGTGATCCTCTGTCTGACCTGTATAGGGGAGTGAGAAAGTGAGTGATTGGGGTCGGGAGTTTGGAAGTGAGCAAACAAGGGATGCAAAGTTGCACCAGGTCATGTAGTATTGCCATAGCCGGTTCTGCACTAATTTTCATATTCTCAGCAGAGTTCTAAAATCGAACAGTCGTGTTTGGTGATTGCAACTAAACTACCTTACACGTCCTGTCTCTATATCTTTACAACAGCTACCGTACTCACAGTCATGACAACAACAGGCAGACATATGAGCATACACTCTATGATATGGCCGGCTGTACTAGTTTCCAGGCACTGAAATACCTATTATCCAGAAACCCCTGGCGCAAAGAATAACAGATGCTATAAAGGGCTCTCCAGTATCAATACATAGACAATATCTCTTGCTGCAAACGAAAAGTCATCTTTGGGCAAAAAAATGCTAAAATTGATATAATAAGATCAAGTTTAAATTGTCCATCAAGAAAAAGACATCATGCCCATGACGAGTCTTAATAACTATATCATATAATAATAATAATAACCATGAAATATAATAGTGACGCTGTTGCGTTGGTCAGGGACTTGCATGATGCTACAGACTGTGAATTTATTACCGTAGTATTTTGAAGCAGAAAAATAACTTCTGGACAAGAGCATTTGTTATCCACAGAAACAGGGGAAATCATTGCACTGTATGATATTTGGGTGAATTAGAATGTATTGTACAGACATTCCACAGGTGGAGGTGGGGAGACTCATCCCTAAGCAACTGTGGCTCACATGGCAGGGCATTGATTTTAAGGAAAAGTGTTCATATCGTGTGAATAATGTGGGGGGGGGAGTCAGTGAAAAATATAAACAGATTATATATAAAAAGAACCCACAAGTCACAAATCAGCCAAGTGCTGGGTATCCAACATAAGTTGCTTTCTCTAGGATTTATCTCTTGCCTTGAATCCCTGTGAAAGAAATATATGAAAGCAGAATGTTGGTTATATAGTGAAAAAAGTACCCCCTCTTGTAAAATATAAGGATATTATAAGTTACCGAGGAGTTTCATGACCATATAAAAACACGAGGCCGAAGGCCGAGTGTTTTTATACAGGTCATGGAACTCCGAGGTAACTTCTAATATCCTCATATTTTTCAACTGGGGGTACTTTATTTATTATAATACACAAGTTTCAGTGAGTCATGTGACAGAAATGACATCAGAACTCACCGTTTATAACTGATGACATCAGAACTCACCGTTTATAAGGATATCATTTACAGGATATTTATGGCTTTTGTGTATTATATATGTATTAACCCAGTTACTTCCAACTCAGGCTCATTTATGAAGGAGGGGGCATGGAACAAAGAAAAAACTGGTGCAAATCACCATGTTTAACCCACAATGGACCATCAACCTTTGAAACATCCCCCACAGTCCAGTGTAAGTCCAAAAAGAGGCTTGGCACTAGGGTTGCCAATTGGCCGGTATTATACTGGCCTAGCCGGTAAAACACCTGCCAAGGACAGGCCGGTATTATAAATTTACCGGCAATGTAGTTGCCGGTAAATTTGTAATAGCCTTAACAAAAGCCTTTGGCCCTCTGCTTGAAACATACCTTTTCTCCGTCTTCTGGCCATCGTGCAACGTGGCTCCATCACGCTTTTACATCACAGCCCGCCCCTTTTACATCATGGCCCACCCCTTTTGTTCCCACCCCCACCACCGGCTGGTAGAAATTTTATGAAAAGGTCGCAACCCTACTTGGCACACATAGTCCATAGCGAGGCTTGACACACATAGTCCATAGTCCAATTCAGTGTATTGCAGTTAGGGTTGCCACCTTTTCTGGAAAAATATACCGGCCTTCTTATTTATTTATCTTTTTTCCCTATTAATAACATTGGGATCAACCATCATTTATAGTGAAATATCGGCCAGGTGGCAACCCTAATTGCAGTACAAGAAAGACTCTACTGGTGAACCGCATATTCGAACAAAAACATGCTGTATTCCAGATTAGATGGCAAATAATTAGATACATAATCAAGGTACCAGCAGGTAATGACATTAAGGTGGCTCTTCTCAAGAGGGAGGCTTTTTGCCCATCCCAAAGGCCTGGCAATTTCAGCTTAACTAGTTTCTTGTAATTACATGATTGACACATTGTTTTTTCTTTATTACAGATAATCTTGTTAGTGGGGATAGTGAAAGGTAAACATAATGGCAGTAACCCCCCAGCATATAATTGCATTGTAGTATAGAGGAAGAATTAGTTAAAATGTTTTCATCCCTCTGATTAGGTAACACAAGTTTGTATTGCAATAAAGTGGACTGGACTCGACTCAGGACATGGACTATGTGTGCCAAGCCTCTGTTTGGAATTACACTGGACCGTGGGGGATGTTGGGAGAAAGAGGCGGGACATGGTATGCTTTTAATGTGGCGTTAGCACAAATGTTTGTATCCCGATGAAGGGTGGGTTGTGCACGACCGAAACATTGCTGCACAGGTGGTCACAATTAAAGGAGTAAGCTCCCCGCCTGCAGTAAATATGGTGTCTGTGTGACTCTGTGTGTGAAATTCTTCACAAATTAAAGAGTATATGCATATGTATATGTCTTTTAAATACAATCTTACTTGATGGCCAAAACCTGCTGATGGACATGCCTGGTGCACATGGTATTCACGTGTAGTCATTGTGAGTGTGGAAGTGACAGATCAGGTGTGTACAGTGAGGAGCATGAACCCTATTTACAATTACAAGTGGAATACCTCAAAAATGGACACAAAATTAAGACTGTATTAAACTACAGTTTTGTGCCCCCCCCCCGGGTTTAATGGTTCCCTGGCATTTACACTGGTTTGATGTGGTCACCTGGGAAATGTAAAATAGGAGTTGTACTGTATTCAGAGAGGTACTTGTGCCTAATACTTGCGACGAGCACCAATTTGATGAGTTAAACTACTGCACAAGTACATGCAATGAATCCCTAAACGGGTTGTGGCAGCGGTTTCGGTTATTAATACCTCTTGTCATTACAATCCCATTGATTGCATAGGCTGGCACAAACTGAACCCATCTATAGAGCAGGGGTCCCCAAACTTTTTTTAACCGTGAGCCACATTCAAATGTAAAAAGAGTTGGTGAGCAACACAAGCATGAAAAAGTCACTTGGAGTGCCAAATAAAGGGCTATGATTGGCTATTTGGTAGCCCCTATGTGCACTAGCAGCCTACTGGAGGCTCTACTTGGCACTACACTTTGTTTTTATGCAATTAAATCTCCCTTCCAAGCCTGGAATTCAAAAATAAGAACCTGCTTTGAGGCCACTGGGACCAACATCCAAGGGGTTGGAGAGCAACACGTTGCTCAGGAGCTAGTGGTTGGGGATCACTGCTATAGAGTTCATAGTATCACAATAGCCTAAACTCTATAGTTAATATAGATATATATAATTTATGTGAAGGCATGGAGGGGTGTGTGTATGGATGCTGGGTTTCATTTGAAGGGTTTGAACCTGATGGATTTTTTTTTTTCAACCGTATGTAACTATGTAACTTTATGTTAGAAGTAGAACTAGTGAGAACTTTATGCAAGGTTAGATCTGCACTTGATGCAGAACAGGGATTCTATGGCTGCTAAACTGTAAAGATTACAAGTCCAAATACATTTCAATGTGCTGGGTTCTTCAGTTGCACAGAGTCCTTGCAAATGTTATTAAACATAAAATATATGTTATATATTATTCAGATAAACTCATAAAGCCTCAGTTATGAATTCAAAGTGCACATTTTGGAAACAAAAGTGCCATATTTACAGTATTTACACATAATAGAGCATATCTTTTTTCAAATCAACTATTTCCTAACAACACAAATATTTAGTGTAAAGGTGTGGGATCAGTGAACCCATCTAAAAACAACGGTTCTATAATGCTACAAATATATTGTTATTGCAACTTTTTATTATTCATCTTTCCATTTAGACCTCTCCTATTCATATTCCAGTCACTTATTCAAATCAATGCATGGTTGCTAGGGTAATTTAAACCCTGGCAACCAGATTGCTGAAATTGCAGCCTGGAAAGCTGCTGAATAAAAAGCTAAATAACTCAAAACCCAAAAATTATAAAAAATGAAAACCAATTGCAAATTGTCTCAGAATATCACTCTCTGCATTATACTAAATGTTAACTCAAATGTGAACAACCCCTTTAAGTTATGGTGCAAATTACATATAGGAAGACCTTTCTCCCATAGACTCTATTCATAGAGTTTTTAGTAGGCTTAAGGTATTGAGAGCCAAATTACTTAAAGATGAATTATCCGGAAAAAAACAGGTACCAAGAATTCTGGATAGCAGGTTGCATAACTGTATGTACATTAGTATAGGAAGATTACCAGCATTGCTACAAGAGGACAATCTATTAATTAAGAATATTCGTGAGTCAATATCTGCCACTTTGTGTAGAATAAACATGCCACATCCTGACAGCTTCCTTCTCTGTTTTATACTTTGATCTCTGGCAGATGGTCGATTATATACCTTTTATTTGCAAAACAGTATAGTCCTAGGTTTGCATTATAGGAAATTTGAATCTGACATAAACTGAATCAGAATCTTATATTTTATCCATGTATCATTCTCCATATGCTTCTATTTTCATACATACTCTAATTTAAATAAGCATTTTGAAGCTAATAATGTTCAATAACTGAGGGGCTTTGCATACACATTTAGCAACTTGTACTCAGAACCGCCATCAGAAATCACAGGGCCCCGTAAGACAAAATTTCCTGGGCCCCCTGGGCTGAGCCCACCGCAAGCCCCACCTACAGGTCCGCCCTCCCCACCACACAGTAAAAAATCAAAAAATATATTGGAGGCTAGGGTTCCCACATGTTAATAAAAAATAAAAAGATATTAGTGGTCAGTGCCCCCCATAAAAAAAACATTTGTGGCCAGGGCCCCCCCATTAAAAAATATTGGTGGCTAGGACCCCACATGAGAAAAAAAAATTGGTGGCCAGGGCCCCCCCCCACATTATAAGAAAATTGGTGGCCAGGGCCCCTTAAACGTGCATGCCATCCAGAAATCAGCAGCTCTCAGAAAGATGGGGGGCCCGGCTAATCAAGTAAGTGTGGCGTGGCCAGGGCCCCCCTTACCCTTGGGGCCCCCTACAACTCTCCCCCCTGTCCCCCCCGATGGCTGCCCTGCATGTACTGGAGCTTTATAATTATTTGACAACAGATAATAAAACACTTTGCAAAATAGACAGCACCCAACAGGAATTTTCTTAAAAAGCCTTTATTTGAAGGGCTTTATTCAGACATAATACAGCAACGTTTCAGGCTTACATTAGCCTTTCCTCAAGCTACTGAGTGCACATGCAGTTGCACATTTTATACTACTTTAAACAGCGCCACCTACTGGCAGCTACATCTTAATTAAACACTAATATTGAAGTCCAAGAATAAATATCTTTTTCAGATATTTATTCTTGGACTTCAATATTTTGTATGGATATAATCCAGCAATGTGTAACAAAAGAAGAATGTATCACAAAATCCTAAAAAGTTTTCATTTGAACTTGCAACAGTGTATATTCAATTGAATTAAGGATTTTCATCTGTTTAATTAAGATGTAGCTGCCAGTAGATGGCGCTGTTTAAAGTGGTATAAAATGTGCAACTGCATGTGCAACTGCTTGAGGAAAGGCTAATGTAAGCCTGAAACGTTGCTGTATTATGTCTGAATAAAGCCCTTCAAATAAAGGCTTTTTAAGAAAATTCCTGTTGGGTGCTGTCTATTTTGCAAAGTGTTCCTGAATTTTGGCTGTTGGTGGCAGCCTGGGACGTGCACCAAAAAAGACTGTTTATCGAGGGTGAGTGCTGACTTCTTATCCTGTGAACAGATAATAAAACAAAAGCTGGATCTTTATCACACAGAGGAGTGCACTCCTGCTGCCTTGGCATCACACCCCCTTTCACACTACAGAGAATTGAGTAATAATTGGCACATTACAGTATTTCCTCCAAAAATAAAATCAGTTTTTTTCAACATAAGTGGATCTTTGCACACTAGTATGCAAAAAAAGGGGAAAATTGAAAGAGCTGACTCTCACTGTTGCACCATCCCATATATAACTTCCGAAAATAGTTAGAAGTGTGAAAGTTAAAACATAACTTTTATTCTACAATTAAAATCGATGTCCAAACGAAAATTGTTAAAAGAACAGCTAGACGCAGGACGTTGATTGACTTGTATAGGAGGGTTGTCGCGATAGGGGTTAAGCAAACCTTTTAATCCCAGCAGACTAGCTACTGGTAAGTATTAATACTACCGCCACTTGTGAGTACAAACCCGCGGTTTAATAGGCAATTTCCAACCCCTTCACCCTCATAGCACACCTCCCTTTGTAAAGTAACATACGAGTAGTGCCTTGTTAAGGTGCTCAGTATTCTTGCCAAAGCTCAATTTCAGGCCCACGGATCAATCCAGACCATCCAACCCCTTCACCCTCATTAGACACCCTCCCGATCCGTTTACCCAATAACGTCCCTATCACACGTCCTGCCTAACTGCAGCTAAAAAATATGCGCCTGACGCGCGTTTCACCCGCCAAGTGCGGGCTTTGTCAAAGGCATATGCGAGACCGTCGGTGCACTCCTATAAATAGCTGCGGAGCAGCCGTTGCAGATTCAAATGGACCAATCAGTATGCGCAACGTCACGAAGGAGAGCACCCGGCCAATGCCGTCTTCTCCCTGCCGTTCTGTGTAAGGTCGCTCTGAAGGGGATTTCCTATAGAGCGATACTGACGTAGCCATTTGTAGCATAGAAACAAAGTTTCCATATGACACCTGGCTGCCAGAGTGTCTAAATACTGGTTCATTGATATATCTCCATCAGAAATGAGGATTTATTAGCACATGCTGTTCACTCATAGTGGGCTTGGGTTTCAATCTTGGTAATAATAATATTAATGGGTGTTAACCCTTCCATCGCTAGGTTAGTAGCAGTTCTATTCTTAAAATATTGTAAAGTACAAGGCAATAAATATATTTCCTCTTATCCTGACAAATAAGTCTGGACCTAGGTGTAATGATCAAATAATTGAAGCCCTTAACTGAACACATTCCTAAGTGATATTGTGGTAGAATTTGCTATAAAGTATTCTAGATATATTATATGAACAAATTGATACTGATGCTTGCATTATTGGTTATATAAACGTATTCATTGTAATACTAGCATTCAGACCGGAGGGACTTAGTGCGTTCATTAGAAAAATCCACTCACTTTCTTTGGATAGGAGAGCTGTTTCCAGATCCCCCCCTCTGATACCCAGAGATACTCTAGATAGCCCCATTGCTTTAAGGCCCATGCTGGAGTGATCATGATTTTCAAAAAAATGACGGCTGACCGGTGATAGTTTCTTGTCAGCTTTGAGAAGATCCACTGCATTCTCAATACTATGAACATGCTCCATAAGTCTCTTCTTGAATGCTCTATTGGTTTTGCCTATGTATATTTTGTTACAGGGGCAAGTTAGCATATAAATAATGTTGTCTGTATTGCATGTAAAATTGTGTGTAATTCGATGCTTCTTGCCAAACCTATCCACGACATAACTCCGATTGTGCATAAATCTACATGCCCTACATTTACCACATGCCATGGTACCATATATTATGGTTTGTTGTTGTTTACCAAAATGGCTTCTGACCAGACGATCTCTTAGATTAGGTGCCCGTCGGCAGCAAGTCAGTGGCCGAGGACCCATCATTGTAGAAAGGATTGGGTCTGTATGTAGTATATGCCAGTGTTTTCTCAATATTGAGTCGATAGCTGGCCATTGCTTACAAAAAGTCCCTATAAATCTGATGGGTTGTTCAGAATTATGTGATTGTCGCTGACGTGCTTCCAATAATGTATTTCTGGGAGTCTGGAGAGCTCTCGAATAAGCTTTACGGATCACATTACGTGAATATCCCCTGTGGATTAGTCGTTCAGTCAGTTCCATGGCTCTCTTCTTAAAGAGTTGTAGATCTGAACAATTACGACGTAGGCGGAGGAATTCACCAATGGGAATGCCTCTCTTCGTTGCCAACGGATGATGACTCTGAAAATGAAGTATGGAGTTGGTTGCCGTGGCTTTCCGAAACAAATCAGTACCAATGGTACCATCATCTTTGATGAAAATGGTAATATCAAGAAAATCAAGACTCATCTCACTTATAGTATGTGTGAGTTTGATGTTAAGATTGTTGGTATTCAAGCTTTTAAGAAAGTCATTGAGTAGCTCCTTGGTGCCATTCCAGAGGAATACCAAGTCATCGATATAGCGAAACCAATATGAGATAAATTGGGTATATTGTGCCATCTGATCTCCGAATACCCAATTGGCCTCCCACCAACCCATGAAAAGGTTTGCATATGTTGGAGCAAAAGCTGCACCCATTGCAACTCCTCTGACTTGTAGGTAAAATTTATCGTTGAAAACAAAGAAATTGTGGTTTAGACAAAAATCTGTTAAGTCAGCCATAAAATCAATGTACTGTTGGTCCCAGTCACTCTCCGTTTCCATAAAGTATCGTATGGCTCTTATGCCCTGCTTATGAGAGATGGAGGAATATAGGGATTCTACATCACAACCCACTAAGAATGTGCCACTATCGACCTTAACCTCTGCTAGTTTCTGCAGTAGGTCACCAGTGTCCTTAATATATGAGGGAAGTGAAACTACAAATTTGCGAAGTTTCATATCGATATATTGGCTAGCCTTTTCGCATATGTTGCCATTCCCAGACACAATTGGACGACCTGGAGGTTTATTTAGGTTCTTGTGAATTTTGGGTAGCATGTAGAAAGTAGGAGTGACGGAAAAGTTGTTCTGTAGTGCCCTTGATTCACTGACAGTGATAAGGCCTGTTTGGAACCCATCTTTGATTAAATTATTGTAAGTCAGCCTAAAACGTGCAGTTGGGTCATTAGATGATTTTTGATAGCATGATGTATCGTTCAGCTGTTTTAGCGCTTCCGTTAAATACATAACCCTGGGCCATAAGACTATGTTACCACCTTTATCAGAAGGCTTGATGATTATATCATCCCAGGATGATATTTCCTGTAGGGCAAGTTTCTCATCTTTGTTAAGATTGTCATGGCCCTGACTGGGTATGTTCATGAGATCCCTCATGACTAGATCCCCAAAAGTGATTACTGCAGAGCTTATATTTCTAGGAGGCATGAATTTACTCTTGGGTTTCAACGTTTTTTGAGGATCCGTTTGTTCAATCAGTAAGTCATTCAGATCTGTCAAAGCTTGATCGAATGATATTTGCTCAGTAGTAAGGTTGGGGATAACATGTGTAAGGTCATGTGGGTTCATTGGATCAGGTATAGCCATTAAAGGATTTACTAAACTCTGTTCATTCAATGCAGTATCATGATGAAAATGTTTTTTGAGCAATAATTTACGACAGAAAAGAAAGAGATCTTTATATAAGATGAAGGGATTTATATCATGACTTGGAGAGAAAGACAGACCCCTCTTTAAAACAAGTTTTTGATTGTCCGAGAGGTCATGATCACTGAGATTGATAATATTCAGCGTCTCTGTGTTTTCTTCCCTCTCTTCCGATCCCATTCCCAGTGATTCTGGCGCCGATAGGCCCATTTGTCTCTGTTTCGTAGCTCTCTTCCCCCCTCTTCTGACCCTCTTCTGTTGTCTAACCCTAAAAAAGGGACTGTAGTGTTTGTATTTGTGGGGTTGGAGACACTGTCATCATCTGATCTCTCTGATCTAGATAAGTCACTCTGGGATGTATTTCTACTGGTGACCCTACGTCCCCATTTAAACACAGTGCCCATGGAATAATCAGTTGTATCCCTCACATACTTCTGTTTCTTTCTATCAATGATCTCTTGTGCAACCCGGTCTATTTCTGTGTTAATTCTGGACATTCTAGAAATATATACTTCATTTTGAGAATGTTCGGATAACTGTTTCTCGATATCATTGATCTTTCTAGTCAGATCAGATACTACTTGTTGCTCGTGTTCGCGAGTCAAAGTGAGTAATTGCATAGAGCATTTGTGTAAGGTCTCCTCCCACCTTTTTCTAAAACTTTCATCACGAATTTCAAAGGTGGGAAGGATCCTTATACGTAATCCCCTTGGGATAATATTATCCTCTATATATTTATTAAATGTCGAAACCGACCACCAGGCTTTAGTCAGCTTGATCTGTTGCTGCTGGTATTCGGATAATAATAGTTTCCAATCCCCATCTGCGGAGGAACCACTGCTACCCATTTCAGTTTGAAAAACATCAGATAGCTGGGTTGACCATTTCTCAAAACGCGATTGGAGATTGACAATTGGGGCTGCCATGATTCTTTACTCACTAAAATCGAGAAGATGTGTGCTACACCCAGACTTTCCAAAGAGATATAGGAAAGAATAAATTACAAGAAAAAAATGTGGTGTTGGGGAGCACCGACCATCAAATACAGTATATGGTGTGCAGAGCCAAATAGTAATAGTATGCAAAAAAAGGGGAAAATTGAAAGAGCTGACTCTCACTGTTGCACCATCCCATATATAACTTCCGAAAATAGTTAGAAGTGTGAAAGTTAAAACATAACTTTTATTCTACAATTAAAATCGATGTCCAAACGAAAATTGTTAAAAGAACAGCTAGACGCAGGACGTTGATTGACTTGTATAGGAGGGTTGTCGCGATAGGGGTTAAGCAAACCTTTTAATCCCAGCAGACTAGCTACTGGTAAGTATTAATACTACCGCCACTTGTGAGTACAAACCCGCGGTTTAATAGGCAATTTCCAACCCCTTCACCCTCATAGCACACCTCCCTTTGTAAAGTAACATACGAGTAGTGCCTTGTTAAGGTGCTCAGTATTCTTGCCAAAGCTCAATTTCAGGCCCACGGATCAATCCAGACCATCCAACCCCTTCACCCTCATTAGACACCCTCCCGATCCGTTTACCCAATAACGTCCCTATCACACGTCCTGCCTAACTGCAGCTAAAAAATATGCGCCTGATGCGCGTTTCACCCGCCAAGTGCGGGCTTTGTCAAAGGCCTTTGGGTAAACGGATCGGGAGGGTGTCTAATGAGGGTGAAGGGGTTGGATGGTCTGGATTGATCCGTGGGCCTGAAATTGAGCTTTGGCAAGAATACTGAGCACCTTAACAAGGCACTACTCGTATGTTACTTTACAAAGGGAGGTGTGCTATGAGGGTGAAGGGGTTGGAAATTGCCTATTAAACCGCGGGTTTGTACTCACAAGTGGCGGTAGTATTAATACTTACCAGTAGCTAGTCTGCTGGGATTAAAAGGTTTGCTTAACCCCTATCGCGACAACCCTCCTATACAAGTCAATCAACGTCCTGCGTCTAGCTGTTCTTTTAACAATTTTCGTTTGGACATCGATTTTAATTGTAGAATAAAAGCTATGTTTTAACTTTCACACTTCTAACTATTTTCGGAAGTTATATATGGGATGGTGCAACAGTGAGAGTCAGCTCTTTCAATTTTCCCCTTTTTTTGCATACTATTACTATTTGGCTCTGCACACCATATACTGTATTTGATGGTCGGTGCTCCCCAACACCACATTTTTTTCTTTGCACACTAGGAAGGTGTAACAGTTAGTGGTAACCCATTGGGTAATGGCAAATTAGCCAATCAGGATGGTTTCATCGTGCTGACATTTATAGCTACATAAGCAGGGGACAAAGTGCTTCAAATTGAACCTATTTAAAGGTGGCCATAGACTCAAAGATCCGCTCATTTGGCGACATCGCCATGGCGATCTTTCCCCGATATGCCACTAGCGGCATGGCTATATCGGGGGTAATTCGAATGTTTGGCCATATGCGATGCGCCAAGGGGCTCCGACGGGTCGGTCGGTTAAAAATCAAACCTTCCTGATCGATATCGTGGCCAGATATCGATCGTGAAGACCCGTCGGAAGCCCCCATACACGGGCAGATAAGCTGTCAAATCGGTCCAAACGACCGATATCGGCAGCTTTATCTGCCCGTGTATGGCCACCTTTAGTCTGTATCAAAATCACTTAAAAGCACCCAGTGCACAATACATGCTCTGATGAGCTGACGAAGTAGCATTCTTATGTCTTAATGTTTATTGGTTTTTCAAATTTACCATTTAAATGGAGAGGAGAGATATAGGGAATAAACATAAATAACAGTTGAGTACATTCTAGTCAAATTGGTCATATAGTACAGGTATGGGGCCTGTAATCCAGAATGCTCGGGACCTGGGGTTTTCCGGATAACAAATCTTTCTGTAATTTGGATCTTCATACCTTAAGTCTATTAGAAAATCATGTAAACATTAAATAAACCCAACAGGCTGGTTTTGATTCCAATAAGGAGTATTTATATCATAGTTTGGATCAAGTACTAAGTAGTGTTTTATTATTACAGAGAAAAAGGAAATCATTTTTTAAAAGTTGGATTATTTGGATAAAATGGAGTCTATGGGAGACAGCCTTTCCGTAATTCGGGGCTTTCTGGATAACGGATCCCATACCTGTAGAACAAAACAGTAGAACAGGAGTAGTTATTCACATTTTTCGTCGATTTAACATACTTGTTACTGGTACAGCTATGGGACTTGTTATCCAAAATGCTTTAGACCAGGGGTTTTCTGGATAACAATTCTTTTTATAATTTGGATCTTCATACCTTAAGTCTACTAGAAAAGCATGTAAACATTAAATAAACCCAATAATCTGATTTTGATTCCAATAAGGACTGATTATATCTTCGTTTGTATTGAGTACAAGGTACTGTTTTATTTTTATAGAGAAAAAGGAGTCTATGGGATATGGCCTTCCTATAATTTGGAGCTTTCTGGATAATGGGTTTCTGGATAGTGGATCCCATACCTGTAAACAGTTTTATTGACCTTTTCTGAAGTGTTTTAAGCAGGGTCAGTTTGTCAGACCAATACACTGGTTGGAGAGTAAATTATTTTTAATTTAAAGTAGCTGGGGGCTGCAGAGTAAGAAAAGGAACCCAATTATTGCTGGGTAGTATGCATTTGACTTCTACTGTGTTATACTGTTATATAAGTGCCCTGTAGTGTACACTGAAGCTACTGCTGAGAGTAAACCCCATTTTAATAATGACTGCTCTACCAGATGGCTAAGTGAATTTAGTGTAGGTAAGTAAATAGTGTGCCATTGCAACTCAGACTATATCAAGAAAATACATGAAAATAAGGTATTTGATAAAAATAATATTGATAGAGGACAATGCACCACATGGTCTATGTACTCTAAACTGTAGCAGGTTGGATGGGGAACGTAGTAAATATGTAATATATAATTTATATGTATTTATATAATGGAGAAACCCATTATAATTACAGAAAGGCCGCCTCCCGCAGACTCCATTTTATCCAAATAATGCAAATTTTAAATAATTTTCTTTTTCTCTTTAATAATAATACAGTACCTTGTAATTGATCCAAACTAAGATACACAGTAAACAATTCTTTAAGAGGCAAAACCAGCCTGTTGGGTATATATAGTCACTGTAAATATCATATATATATATATATATATATATATATATATATATATATATATATATATATATATATATAGGTGCACTGAGCTCAACTTACTGATATTACTGTATTGATATCTTTTACTGTTTCAATACACTGCGGGTAATGGTAACTTCTCAAAATATACAAAAAAAGGAGGAAATCTCACACTTTTGTGCTACTGTTTTCCCTTTATGTATGACCAAGTCAGTCAGTAATACTTGATTACAACTAGGAGGCATATTGTTATTTATAGTGCCAGTATGCCACAGTGAACATCATTTCACGGTGTCTGCACCAACACAGCTTGTCTATATACTGTATGTATGCTTTTATTCTCTCCTCTGCTGTTTCTCCTTTGCCCCTTTTCTCTTCCCTTGCACCCATATTTCTCCCTCTTCTTATGAGCTATTATGTGTCATTTATGAGCAAGAAAGCAGTGTGCAAAGTACACATTGGTGAAATTGCAGATTTGTATTGCACCTTTGCATACTGCTTTCCTGCAAAAATGAACTGTTTGCAGGTCTTGGTGCTCTGTTTTGGAGCACAGACTCCTCCATCTGTACTCATGAATACAGTGCTGCCTGTATTATCCAGTGTGAGGTGCAGAGTGCAGCCATTTCCCTCAACATGAGCATGAGTCTTGCACCCCTTAGGGCCCTTGCACTTCTGCCCAGGGATATAGCAAATGCCGCTCATTATCTCCCTCACTTCCCATGGGCCAAACACTTTCTACATGTGCTACTTCCTCCTTTTCCAAACAAAATTATTTTTTCTATCCACATGCCCATCTCTTCCCTCTAACCTTCTGCCTATTTATATGCCAATCTCTCATCCCTCTCAGCATTTGCCAATCTCTCACCCTTTTCTGTATTCTACATCCTGCTTTCCCACATATTCCAGTCTTTTGCCCCCTTCCTTATTGCACACATATGCCGATGTCTCTTTCTAATCTCCCTCAGTTACACAGCTGACAATGAACCCTATAACTGCACTGTGTCCCCATAGGGGTGCAGGAGGGAAAGCACATTATACATCACCAACAAATTTGTCAGGTAAAGGGGTGGTTTACCTTGATGGTAACTTTAAGGGGCCCATTTACTAAGGGTCAAAGTGAATTCAAAGTGAATTTTCTAATTCAAAAACTTTGAATTTCAAAGTAATATTTGGGTATTTCGACCATCGAATAGGCCAAAATTTGATTTGATTGAAAAAACTTTGAATATCCGTCCATTAGAAAATCAAAGTACTGTCTCTTTAAAAAACTTCGACTTCGCCACTTTAAACCTGCCGAATTGGTATGTTAGCCTATGGGGACCTCCTAGAACCTACAGCCAGTATTTTGCTAAGTTTTTAGAAGTCAACGGTTTTTTTTTGAAAATAGTTCGATCGACCGATTAAATCTTTCGATTAGAACGATTTCTACGATCGATCAAACTATTTGAATTCAATCGAAAACAGCTAAATTCACTCGAAAAGAAAACTCTGACCAGGCCCGGACTGGCAATCTGTGAGTTCTGGCAAATGCCAGAGGGGCTGCTATAAGGTGCCATAGAAAGTCAGTATTTAGTGGGCTGGTGGAGGCTGTTTGGGCCTCTATGTGGGCTGATTGGGCCTCCGTGTACCTGAAATGTCAGGGCCTATTTTAATTCTCAGTCCGGACCTGACTCTGACTATGGAATTTCTACAATTCGATGGTCGAATTTCGAAGTTTTACCACTTCGAAATTCGACCCTTAGTAAATGTGCCCCTAAGTATGTTATAGAATAATGAATTCTAAGCACCTTGCCGATTGGCCTTCATTTTTCCTTGTTTACAGTTTTTGAGTTATTTGCAGTCTTCTTCTTCCAGCTTACAAATGGGGGTCACTGACCCCCATGCAAAAAAAACAAATGCTCTGAAATGTGCTGCTATTACTGCTTTTTATTACTTCTCTTTCTATCCAGGCCCTCTCCTATTCATACTCCAGTCTCTTATTCAAATCAGTGCATGGTTACTAGGGGAATTGGACCCTAGCAACCATATTGCTGAAACAGGAGAGCTCCTGAATAAAAAGATAAATAACGCAAAAACCGCAAATAATAAAGCATAAAAAAAATTGGCAACTCGAGAATGTCATTCTCTACATCGCACTGATAGATGAAAAGTAAGCAATCCCTTTAAATATTACCAACAAATATAATGTATGTTTCACAAGTAAAATCCCAGGCAGGTAAAGAGCCCGGAAGCCCTGATGCTGGAGGTCCAGCGTCCAATATAAATCTCCTGTTCCCTGCGCATGTAGATACAATAGGGTAAAGCTCCCATTCACTATGGGTTGTGCTGCTCAGCACTTTCAGCCCCTGAGTAATGTTCAAACCTAAGTGGGCCGCTAACAATTGATGACCTTTACTTGACGCGGATAAAGCCGGAACTAAAGGTGCGCGGCAACGATTTCCGGTCGGAATCTCTAGCTTCATGCACGCTGGTTGTTGCTAGGAGACGCCCTTTGCCTCCTTGTCGCACCTGGAAGGCGCCGGTACCATGCAGCAGGGGGAGGAGGATGAGCTGTCAGTGAGCATCGCGCACATAGTCCGGAAACTGAAGGGCTCCAGTCTGCACAGCCAGCTAGAGAAGGAGGCTCGGGTGAGTCCGGCCAGGGAGATGCGCTAGGAGCGGGCCCGTATATTAGACAGACCAACAGTGAATCACACATATGAGAGCTGCGTAATATTTTTTATGGCCAGTAGGTGGCGTGTTCACTGCTTTCTCTGACACAAAGAGATGCTGCTTATTCAGTGAACGCCCTGTCCTTTCTCAGAGAAGCGAAATTGCTATTGGACCCTGTAGATTGATTACAGAGGCGAGAGGCCGGGGAGTCTAGATGGGCCCAGCCCTAATTAATGAGCATATTTCATATATCTGGGTAGAATAGAACTAACCGATGTTTGGGGCCCTAAATTGGATTTGCTGTGGGGCCCATTAACATCTAGTTATGCCTCTGCTTGACCCCCAGTATTTCAGTGATATGTTTACTATACAAATGACTTAAAACTCGCTGCCCCCTGACTAATAGACATGTTGACCTCTGCTTCATTATTTCAAATAGCCGGCCTTTTCTTTAGTTCATCAATTTTCACTCTACTGTGCAGTGGGCAGCCTGGGGTATCGTGTAGGTCGCAGATCCGGACTGAGAATTAAAATAGGCCCTGGCATTTCAGGTAGGCAGAGGCCCAAACAGCCCCCACCAGCCCACTAAATACTGACTTTCTATGGGACCTTATAGCAGCCCCTCTGGCATTTGCCAGAACCCACAGATTGCCAGTCCGGGCCTGTGATTATAATTATTGGGGGAAGGGTTGCCACCTTTTCTGGGAATGTATTTATCTTTTTTCCCTATTAATAACTTTGGGATCAACCATCATTTTTACTGGCCAGGCTAGTAAAATACCGGCCAGGTGGCAACCCTAACTCGTGGGTGGGGTGTCTAACATTTGGCACCCCCAGTGATTTCAACTTTACTTTCCCCTACCAAAAGTTAGGATGCAGGATATGGGTAAAATGAACTTTGAACAGGAGTGTTCATGTTAAATGGAAGTAATGCCGTTCTAATCAATTGAGAGTAGAAGGGAAGTACACAATCTGTTAACTGAGGACTGGAAATGAGTACTGGACTAGTAGTCCCTCTCATTCACAAACATACACTCTCTCTCATACAGACGCATGCAAACACTACCTCTCTCACACCCAAGTCATCAAAACCCAGTGCCAATACACTAACCTCTGCAGCACACCATATGCACCATAAAGGAGAAGGAAAGGTTGAAACTAAGTAAACTTTATCAGAAAGGTCTATATAAATACACCAGTAAACCCTCAAAGTAATGCTGCTCTGAGTCCTTTGTCAAAAGAAATACTGCATTTCTGTCCTTCTGTTTTCAGCTTAAAACTCCAGGGCTTGGGCTTGATCATGCTCAGTTTGCTCCTCTCTCCCCCTTCCATTCTCCCCTCCCTGCTGTAATCTGAGCACAGAGCTATGAGTGAGCAGGGAGAGACTCAGGCAGGAAGTGATGTCACAAGCTAATATGGCAGCTGCTATCCTAAACAAACAGAGAGAGCATCTAAAGCTGTTTAGTCTGTTATGGTAGAGCATTCTGCAGAATAAATATACAGTATTGTTCTAGCTTGTACTATTGTGGTTGATCTATTGGCAATAAACTGCCTCGGTAGCTTTCCTTCTCCTATAAGCCCTAGTGACCTGCTGAGCATTAAATAACAACCCTATGCACTTAAATCCTTTTGTAGTGCCCAGCCATGCAGTCATTAACCATACATTACTTCATACCCCTAGGAGGCAACAGCCTACTGTTTGTGGAATTTGCTTATTAAAACATATGTCTTCTGTAACATAAAACATACTGGATGTGCAGTAAGGCTTATGAAACTGGGGCCATTTTCTTTACTTTTGTTTAGTTTATCAAGTTATGAATGTAAAAAAATGAATTAAAATTCTTTCAGTTGTGCAGACTCGAAAAAGCCAGAATGTTATCAGCAAACAAAACATTCTCACTCATATCATTCCTGGAAGACATATACTATGTATGTCAAAAAAAAGATAAAATGTCCAGGTTTATGATGAGCTGTTTAAATTATTTTATCTCATGTTTGGGAACATTTTCCAGTGTTTATTGCAGTCCGCTTGCAGTAAATGATCAAGTAGACATTTGTTACTATAATTCCATTGCTTCAATTCTGTAGTTATTGGTCCGTATTTGTTATGAAAATGACCAGAATACTTTAGCCCAAAACGACAAACATGTTATAGAAGTGGCACTTTCCTAAAGTAATGTTCCTCTGGGAGCTTGGTTTAAAAGAAGATAATAGTACACAAAAGCACTATTCAATTGACCAAGTTGCCATAATGGGAAAAAAAATGTTTTCAGAAGAGACCAAGATAGAGCTTTTTGAAATCTTTGGGAAAAATCGAAAATGGCCCACACCTAAAATACACCCTGCCTACAGTTAAGTATGGTGGTGGTAGTACTGATTCTGAGTGTCTGCTGTCCATAATCAATGACTTGGGTGGATCACCTTTAAGTTAACTTTTAGCATGTTATAGAATGGGTAATTCTAAGCACCTTTTCACTTCTTTGCCATTATTTAATTTCTATAGTTTTTTTTGTTTATTTGGATTGTTCTTCTGACCCTTTCCAACTTTCAAATGATGATCACTGACCCCATCTAAAAAACAGATGCTACAAATCGATTGTTGTTGCTACTTTTTATTACTCAATTTTCTATTCCTATTCATATTTCAGTCTCTTATTCAAATCAATGCATAGTTGCTACTGTAATTTGGATCCTAGCAACCAGATTGTTGAAATTGCAAACGGAAGAGCTGCTGAATAAAAAGTTACATTTCTCAAAAACCACAGATAATAAAAAATGAAAACCAACAGCAAAGTGTCTCTGAATATCACTCTCATACTAAACGTTAATTTAAACATGAACAACCCCTTTAAAGTACATGCAATAATTGATGGTGCAAAATACAGTAAAACCTTGGAAGACTGAGCCATATTCACCCCCAAGCAGTGTGCAAAGGGGTACACACCCCAAAAGAATTATAACTGTGATTGTTAAAGTTGCCTCTAATATTGCATTGGGATTAAGCACTTTTGCTAGTAGCATTATTTTTTCCTCAAGATGTTATTACGAACAAAACGGTGTTGTATAAAAAGCATGTTTAAAATTAAAATATCCATAATATATGTTGCGAGGTACTGCAATATCTGAACAATATATGTTTAAGAAGGATGCCATTTTCTTAGTATGTCATAGCTCAATATATCCTTTAAGGGAATGAAACAGCCACTGTGCATTTTTTACCATAGCCCATCTGCCTTTTCCTAAATTACATCAAAGGGACTTCCAAAAACAGCTCTGCTCCCCCATACCTAATGTCCAAATTTTGATCTGTGCAGGCTATTATGTTTGGCCAAGTCGCTTCTGGTCTAGCAAAAATCTAAAAGTTGCACATAATGAATGACAGAATTTTCAGCTTATTTTAAAACTGTAACTTTTATTCAGTTGACATTAAAAACACAGACATGACTAGAAGTGTTTCATGCCTGTCACTTTAGGGCAGAGACACGCTGCGATTCAGGGAGACTAGACGCCCGGCTACAAATCTCCTCTTCTTCGGGGCGACTAATCTCCCACCAGATAGATTGAAAATTACGTGCGGGATGGCACTCAGAGCGATCCGTTTTCCAAAGTCACCCTAATTTTCCTCGTGAGGCAACTTCAGGCGACTTAAGAAAACTAAAAGCTCTGAGTGCCATCCCGCCGGCAATTTCCATTCTAGCCAGCGGTAAGGCAAGGGATGCAGTTCGGGGAGATTAGTCGCCCCAAAGAAGAGGAAATTTGTTGATGGGCGACTTATCTCCATGAATCGCAGCGTGTGTCTCTGCCCTTATACCCAATATAACACACCTCTCCTAATTATTTACACTCCAAATCCCCCTCCTAGGGGCAGATTTATCAAAGTGTGAAATTAGAGCTCACCGCAGTAAAATTCCCTCACTCTGTTCATTCCTAGGAGATTTTTAGAAGCATATTTATCAATGGGTGAACATTTTACCGGGGTGAGCTCTAATTTGACACTTTGGTTAGTTTGCCCCCAAATCTTACCTCCCCAGCTGAGTGAATTGCTACAATATTATGCATAGAATTACTTATCCTGTTAAATCCTACTGTTGATGCAAAATTGCTAAGTCTATTTATATACATCACTGCTCTGTAGCCCTATCCCATTCCCATAAAATTTCCCATAAGGAACCAATGACCACATTAACTTGCCTAGCAGTATCTCTCTTCATCTTGCTGTGAACTTGCTATTGGATACTGATAGGAAGACAGAAACATTACAAAAAATGAAGGTGCTGGGCTTATTAACGTTCATATTTGCTAAAAAAAAAAACAGAGTGTTAAGGAAACATTTGCCGGATCGTTTTCCTTCCACCCCTTTCATCCTAATTTGTTTATTTTGTTTAATTGTTATTCTAATTGGCTTGTTAATAGGAAAGAAGAATGTTTGGATAACTGTTCAGAATCATGAGGGCATAAGCATCTCTTAAGGGAATTCAGTGTTTTTAGGCTAAGGCCACACTAGGCGATAGCGCCGCGATTTGACTCGCAGCGACTTTTCGCCGCGACTTTTAATCCGCAATCGCTGGGGAAACTTTTGCGCTGGCGTCTATGGGGAATCGCCAGCGTCAAAACACACGCGGCGATCTTTTTTCTATTGTCGCTCGAAATCGCCTCGGTAGGCGATTTCGAGCGACAATAGAAAAAAGATCGCCGCGTGTGTTTTGACGCTGGCGATTTTTCGCGATTCCCCATAGACGCCAGCGCAAAAGTTTCCCCAGCGATTGCGGATTAAAAGTCGCGGCGAAAAGTCGCCGCGAGTCAAATCGCGGCGCTATCGCCTAGTGTGGCCTTAGCCTAAATCTAAAGTCTAAGTGTAATATGCTATTACAGGTAAGGGATCGCTTATCCTGAATGAATTCTTATTGGTGGCAAAACTATCCTATTGAGTTTATTTAGGGGGTTCTTTTTTAAAGGTTCAGTTTATTTTTTTTTCCCGAAAAATTTGAGTTTTCGAGGGTCTTTTTAAATTAAAATTTAAGTTTTCGAATAAAAAAAAACTTAAAATTTTTGTGTGTTTTTTTTTTTTAAAGAAAACAAACTTTTTTTCAGTCTTTAAATTTGTATGTATTTCCTGTTCTTTAAGGTGTTCATAATTTGTGAGGATGTTTTTTTTTTTAATTTTTTTTGACAGGCAAGCCTGCACAATTCGGATGTTAAACTTGAAACACTTAAAGAAGACATCAGAGAATTTTTTAAAACTTCAGGTATGAATTTGTTATATAAGTTGTCATCTGAACGACATTGCTCCCGCTTTCAAACAAAGACTAATAGTGATATTATGAGGATGTTAAATTTTTTTTAAAAGGGGTGGTTAACCTTTCAGTTAACTTTTCCAATGTTATACAATGGCCAATTCTTTGCAGTCTTTCGATTGGTCTTCATTATTTCTTTCTTTTTCGTTTTGGAATGATTTGCTTTCTTCTTCAGACTCTTTCCGGTGTCCAAATGGGGGTCACCAACCCCATCTAAAAGCAAATATTTTGTAAGGCTACAAATGTATTGTCATTGCTACTTTTTATTACTTATCTTTCTAATCAGGCCTCTCCTATTCATATTCCAGTATCTTAGTCAAATCAATGCCTGGTTGAAAGGGTAATTTGGACCCTTGCAACCACATGGTTTAATTTTCAAACTGGAGATCTGCTGAAAAAATAATTCAAAAACCACAGATAATAAAAAGTGGATACCAATAGCAAATTGTCTCAGAATATCACTCACTACATCATACTAATAGTTAACTCAAATATGAAGAGCCCCTTTAAACGGGTTGTTCACCTTCAAACAACTAGTTGGTTTCAGAGAGATCACCAGAAATAACGACTTTTTCCAATAACTTTCTATTTTCTATGTGTGACAGTTTTTCTAATATTGAAGTGTAAAGTGTCATCTCTCTCCTTCTGAAGCAGCTCTGGGAGGGGGGGTCGCCGTCCCTATAAACGGTTCTAAATTGATACATTTAGTTGATACATTTGTTATCTTTGTCCCTGCTGAGCAGAATCTCTGGGTTTCATTACAGGCAGCTGTTAGAATTGATACAATAGTTGCTAATACTCCAGAGATGCTGCTGAGAAATGTATAAATGTTGCTAAATTGTAACAGTTCAGAATCTGCACCTGAATTACTGAGCTGCCAGACTCATGAACATTCAACTTTAAACTTAGATTTTGGAAAAAACATAAAAAATAAATAATGGAAAGTAATTGAAAAAAGTCTTTATTTCTGGGGAACAATCTAAAAACAACTGAATTGAAAAAAGGGTTTGGAAGGTGAACAACCCCTTTAAGGGATATTCCACATAGAGCATTTGATCACTGCTGCTTGCAATCAAGACCCAGCTACTTTCCTGAAATGAATGGAAAGCCCTGGGGCCATTTAGCACTTGCTACTGTTGCTCAGGCGATAGTAGTCAGGGCTGACTGCCTCCAACACTCTCCATTTAGCATCACGGAAAGTGATTGGTGGCTACTAGCTGTTATCAAACTGAGAGGTGACACTAAAAGGGCAACATATGATTTAAGACATACTAGTTAGTACAAGTTTATCAAAAGAATATACCTACCAGTAAATGAGGGTGATGTTGTAAAGTTGTATTTTGATGCAACATCAGTCCTAATCTTTGGGACACATTTACTATAGATTGAACTGGGGAATCCCTTTTTTTTTTTTTTATCAAAATGTTTCTGTCTGTTAGGAATAGTTTCAGTGCAGAAAATAAATAGTTTTGTCTGTCCGTCATAATTTTTTCCAGTACATTGTACAGTGCAATGATTGTCAATACAATTATAAACCCCACTATGTGGGCCTTGCCTTGGCAATATTTTATGAAGTGAATGAAGTAATAAGCGCTGTTCATCTGTTTTTATATAATGAGACAGTTGTTTGCTATCCTTCACTTTCAGGGGCCAGATTATAAGATGATGTCATCTAAACTGATCAGTGAATATCTAGAGCAGCCTGGGGGCTATCAACATTTCTTAGAGGGACACATCTTCAGGCATCCAGTTGGACAGCCCTGGTTTAAAGGAGAAGGAAACCCCCAGGGCGCAAAACCCCTCCCCTCCTCCCCTGTGTTGCCCCTCCTCCCTCCTCCCCCCTGGCCTACCTGTCCCCCTGGGCAAATGCCCCTAACTTGTTACTCACCCCTCTGCGCAGGTCCTGTCCACGGAGTTCACAGTCGCCATCTTCTCCCACGCGCGTCTTCTTCCTGCTCTGACCGGCGTCTTCTGGCGCATGCGCAGTAGGAACAGGTACCGGTACGGCTCTACTGCTCATGCGCCGAATGTCACAAAGTGAATGTGACATTCGGCGCATGCGCAGTTGAGCTGTACCGGTACCTGTTCCTACTGCGCATGCGCCAGAAGACGCCGGTCAGAGCAGGAAGAAGACGCGCGTGGGAGAAGATGGCGACTGTGAACTCCGTGGACAGGACCTGCGCAGAGGGGTGAGTAACAAGTTAGGGGCATTTGCCAAGGGGGACAGGTAGGCCAGGGGGGAGGAAGGAGGGGGGGGCAACACAGGGGAGGGGGGAGGGGTTTTGTGCCCTGGGGGTTTCCTTCTCCTTTAAAGTGGACCTGTCACCCAAACACAAAAAGCTGTATAATAAAAGTCCTTTTCAAATTATACCTGAAATCCAATTTCTATTTTTTATTAAAGCATTCATAGCTGTTGTAAGCTCATTTAAAAATCTCAGCTGTCAATCAAATATTGTCTGCCCCTCCTCTATGCCTGTGGTTGGCAGGGTCACTGACCCCCCTTCAACAATAGAGCAGATTCATCCTAAGGCTGAATAATTATTATTAGTAATATTGTATCATAGTTTCTATTATGACCCTCTATTATTAATGTTCCAGTGTGTGCTCCAAGTACTGCCTGCTTGCTGTGGTAAGTGGTATCCATAAAGCAGCTTGAATTATAAATTATTCAAATACCAAATAATAAACTATTTTGTTTTATAACACCATTATGTACAGCAACATTGGATTTTTCTTAATTAGTGGGCTTGGGGGGGTTAAAGTTGTACAATCATAGCCACAAACTCGGGAGTTATAATATAACTTTATAGCTACTCCTTTTCTGGACATTTGGCTGTCTTCAGTTAACATTCTAGTATCTGACTTTATATCTTTGGGATGCAATGGGTACATTAAATTCATTTATAGACAAATAAAGGAGAACTTTGGGGGCCATTTATCAAAGGTCAGGTTGATTTTTACCTGAAAAATTTGACTTGTCAAGGGTATTTTTCAATCAAAACTTGAAAAAAACACCCAAAATTTTTCTTTTCTTTTTCAAAACCTGAATTTTTTGAGATTTATTATTCCCCCGAAGCTGGAAATCCAAAAATACACCACCTAAAACCTGTTGAGGTCATGTAAAAGTCAATGACAGAGGTCCCTTAAACCATTTGAAGATGTTTTTAGCTTTCATGAGGTTTGGGGTTTTTTTTCTGTGGGTTTCGCTGGAAAACTTTTGGGTTGTTTATCCGGTATTCACTGATTTGAGTTTTTTTCTTAAATTAGAAACCATTCGAGATGTGAGTTCATTTGAGGTATAAAAAAAATCACTAAGCTCTAAAATTCGACCTTTGATAAATAACCCCCTTAAACTATAAAAGGACTTTTCGGTTTGGAGTACAGCGGCTTTACTGACATAAAGGAACTTTTAGGTTAACTTTTTATTCGTTATAAAATATCCTATTTTTAGAAACTTTTCAGTTGGTCTTCATTACTTTTTATAGTTTCTTAATTATTTGCCTTCCTCTTTCTGGCTTTTACATGGGGGTCACTGATTCTCACAGTCAAAAAAAGACAATTATTTCCTAAGGCTACAATGTCATTGTTATTTTTACTTATTACTTATCTTTAAGTTCATGCCCCCCCACTGAAATCCCAAACTGGAGAGTTAAATAATTTCAAAACAAACAAAATATCATATGAGTTGTTTGGATAAATGTCACTGCTGACATTTCTATATTTTTCATAATTACAGAAAATAATTTTCCTCACTTCTGAAATTGAAAGTACTTGTGATTGTGTCAAGTATTATTTTACAAGGTGTGATACAGTTTTAAAAATGTTATTGACATCTTCCTCAGTTTTTCTATGGAAATAGTGCTTTGAGAGCAGATTCTTATGGCACCGTACAATTCTTCATTTATCACTTAAAGCTGCTGACTCTCTGTTTCAATCACAGGCTGGGAGAAGAAACTTCAGAATGCCGTGTACCGGGAACTCAGTGTGTAAGTGCATCTCCATTTTTCCAATGTAAAAGCCTAATCATCTCCTTCACGGTTTAACCTGAGGATTGGCACCATTAAAGAACAGTTCCGTGTAAAAATAAAAACTGGGTAAATAGATGGGCTGTGCAAAGTAAAAAATGTTTCTAATATAGTTAGTTAGCCAAAAATGTAATATATAAAGGCTGGAGTGACTGGATGTCTAACATAATAGTCAGAACTCTGCTTCCTGCTTTTCAGCTCTCTAACTCTGAGTTAGTCATCGACTGTAATGGACATGGGACATAACTGTTCAGTGAGTTTGCAATTGATCCTTAAGATTCGGCTCAGATCAGAAGCAACAGTTATGACCCATGTGGCCCCCCTCAAGTCACTGATTGGTTACTGTCTGGTAACCAATCAGTGGAAACTAAGTGAGTTGCAAAGCAGGAAGTAGTGTTCTGGCTGTTACATTACACATCCAGTCACTCCAGTCTTTATACATTACATGTTTTGCCTAACTAACTATATTAGAAACATTTTTATTTGCCAAATTTTTATTTTTATACTGAACAATTCCTTTGAAGCTGAATGAACTGCAGCGGCTGCCTGAGGAGTCAGTTCCTGTTACCTTGCCTAAGTAGCGGCCCTGTGAGTTATGCTGCCCACGTTTAGTTCCTAACATTCTAAATTTAAAAGTATTGTTACCTGTTATCAGGGCTGGTGTTCCTCTTTTTCAAAAATTGCCCCTTTCCAGGGCACTGAGCTCCATGCTGCCATTATCTTTCATTCTCCCAGGTGTCCCCTGTGCCAGTTTAAAGTGTACAGAACTGGCAAAATGTTCTGTACTGGCAATGAGCTTTCTGACAGGGTAAGCCTGAATGACCAGAAAAAGATGGCCGCTTGGTGCTCAGCAGTACCCTGTAGCCGGTAATCATAAGAATCACTGGATAGTTTGTAATAACTTCCACCCCACATGTTTTAACTATTTTTCTTCTTTCAATGACTGCAAAATTATTCTTCTTTATTGATTTCAGCAGGTAAATCCTTTTTTCTTATATTTCTCCTGTATGTTTTTTTTTTTTTTTACCCCAGAATGTAAAATTGCATTGTTGGGTATACTCTTCCAATTTGCATCTGCCAAGTTCCTTGAATTTGTGTCTATTGCGCAAAGCTTTAAAACCAGCAAAGAAAGCATGTTTTAGGATCCCATAAATAGAAAATAAAAGGGGTCATTTACATCCATCCATTTACATCCATTACACACATTCACAGGTGTGTAACCAGGGCAACTGCCTCATCTGCCACACCGTGTGAACCCCAGCTGCTTTGGGGCATAATAAATCTTGAAAAATAAATCTACCCTTAAAAAACTATAATTTTTCAGGAAAAGCATAACTTGACATATTAAAATTACCCCCTAAATATTAAGATTTTGTTTTATTGTTGTTCTAGGCTTCCTGCTCCTTGTCACCCTCTTGCACCAGTGGAACATATTAAGGAGCCACTGACATATATGCGTAAGGCACAGGTATAATTCAATTTCTTCCTTAAATTTTCTTTGTGCTAGCACATTTTGGATATAAACTGATACTGGTTTATTTTTGCAGTCACAACTGACTCTCTTTATTTGTGACTTGTGAAAGTACAAGTAATAAATAGAAAACAGAGTTTAATAGTATGTAAAGTAACAGTTTTGGAAACAAATATCTCATTTTCATTCTGAAAAACGTATAATTACATATTCTGCTTTCTGGAGGGGGCCACACACACTATGCACTGGCCGACATGATGAAATGACCGGTAAAATGTTCAAAATGTTTGTGGTTGAAATGTGTTAGGAGCCTTCTCATTCGTGTGATAAAATATTTATATAATTTGAGTTGTGAGGCCAATGCTGATCACCCACTGTCAAATATCACTTGGACAAAGAGAGCCATGTGATTGGCCCACTTGCTTTGATCTCAATGCTTGACCTTTTAGGCAAACAGCCGGATCCGTTTTCCAGAATCCTATTATGTAGAAAGCTCTAAATTACGGAAGGCTACCTCCCATAGACTCCATTTTATCCAAATAATCCAGATTTTTAAAAATGATTTCCTTTTTCTCTGTAATAATAAAGCAGTACCTTGTACTTGATGCAAACTAAGATATAATTAATCCTTATTTGGAAGCAAAGCCAGCCTATTGGGTTTATTTAAAGGGATCCTGTCATAGGAAAACATGTTTTTTTCAAAACACATCAGTTAATAGTGCTACTCCAGCAGAATTCTGCACTGAAATCCATTTCTCAAATGAGCAAACAGATTTTTTTTATATTCAATTTTGAAATCTGACATGGGGCTAGACATTTTGTCAATTTCCCAGCTGCCCCTGGTCATGTGACTTGTGCCTGCACTTTATGAGAGAAATGCTTTCTGGCAGGCTGCTGTTTTTCCTTCTCAATGTAACTGAATGTGTCTCAGTGAGACATAGGTTTTTACCTGTTCTTAGATCTACCAGGCAGCTGTTATCTTGTGTTAGGGAGCTGCTATTTCGTTACCTTCCCATTGTTCTTTTGTTTGGCTGCTGGGGGGGGGAAAGGGAGGAGGTGTTATCACTCCAACTTGCAGTACAGCAGTAAAGAGTGATTGAAGTTTATCAGAGCACAAGTCACATGACTTGGGGCAGCTGGGAAATTGACAATATGTCTAGCCCCATGTCAGATTTCAAAATTGAATAGAAAAAAATCAGTTTGCTCTTTTGAGAAATGGATTTCAGTGCAGAATTCTGCTGGAGCAGCACTATTAACTGATTCATTTTGAAAAAATGTTTTTTCCCATGACGGTATCCCTTTAATGTTTACATGATTTTCTAGTAGACTTAAGGTATAAAGATCCAAATTATGGAAAGATCTGTTATCCAGAAAACCCCAGGTCCAGAGTATTCTGGATAACAGGTCCTATACCTGTAGCAGCTGCCAATAAAAGCGAAGGGAAGAAAGTAAAGATTACCAGTAATGACCTTACAGGTCTTATAGATTTTTGGAAGGAAATATCTATTACCAACAGTATTAAGCCACAACAGTATTAATCCACCCACCCTGTTTCATGTTTCTCTGACACTCTGGGGCCAGTATATTAAAGGGATACTGTCATGGAAAAAAAAAAAATCTGACAATCTGACATGGGGCTAGACATATTGTCAATTTCCCAGCTGCCCCAAGTCATGTGACTTGTGCTCTGATAAACTTCAATCACTCTTTACTGCTGTACTGCAAGTTGGAGTGACATCACCCACATCCCTTTTCCCCCCAGCAGCCAAACAACAGAACAATGGGAAGGTAACCAGATAACAGCTCCCTAACACAAGATAACAGCTGCCTGGTAGATCTAAGAACAACACTCAATAGTAAAAACCCATGTCTCACTGAGACACATTCAGTTACATTGAGAAGGAAAAACAGCAGCCTGCCAGAAAGCATTTCTCTCCTAAAGTGCAGGCACAAGTCACATGACCAGGGGCAGCTGGGAAATTGACAAAGTGTCTAGCCCCATGTCCGATTTCAAAATTGAATATAAAAAAAATGTTTGCTCTTTTGAGAAATGGATTTCAGTGCAGAATTCTGCTGGAGTAGCACTATTAACTGATGCGTTTTGAAAAAAACATGTTTTCCGATGACAGGATCCCTTTAAGCATTGTTTCATTTTTATTTTGTTTAATAAGATGCGTAGATTTTTTCCACAATGGCAAGAGATTTTGTCTGAATCATTAATGCATGCATTCATTTGCATGAAGGTTTAACAATTTGGATGGGCATTAGAGCTTAGAATTGAATCATGTTCCAGTGCTCAAAGCAGTGAAACCCATTGTAAGGAGTTGACACATTCATCTGCTATGATAAATGTATCATTTTGTTTAACACTTTCCTGGCATTTATGAAACTGTTAAATGAGAAAAGAATTCAAACTAAGGATTCCCCATTTTGAAAGGTAGTAACTCTGCATTATTGATTAAAGTAACTCTTTTTATATACAAAGACACTTTCTGTAAACGTATTACCCATTCTATCACATTTTTAGTATTGCTGTGCAAAATTATATACATTTTTTTTCGTATGTGTTCCTTGTTATGTTTTGTTCAGGCAAGCTGGGAGAAGAGAGTGATTAAAAGTTTGAACAGCATGTGCACAGAACTTAATATCCCTCTTGCACGCAAGGTATTGTTCGAATTTTATTCTTGTTTGTTTGTTTCTTGCTTGCTTCAGTTTTTGGGATTTCCGACAATGTAGAATACCAGATACACTTTGGGGCTTATTTATAAACACTAGGCAAATTTGCACCTGGCCAGTAACCCATAGCAACCAACCAGTGATTTTTCAGCTGCACTGAAAGCAATCATCTGATTGGTTGCCATGGGTTACTGCCCAGGGGTAAATTTGCCCATTGTTTATAAATAAGCCCACCTGTGTGCTAAATATCCCTAGACAGATTCATATATGTACTGGAATACCATTTATTTTCCTATAGTATTTCTATTCTATCAAGTTTTGTTTGGGTACGTGCAATTCTGTTTTCATAAATGGCTGTTAGAGGTGGCATGGAGGGTAATTTGTTCTGCCTTCAAGTCTTAAGCTGGCCATACATTGGCAGATTTAAGATGCTGATTTAGCGCCTTTAGACTGAGTCAGCCTCTGTCAGATTTCCTATGTGATAGATACCTGGCCAAAAATCAGAACTAAAGCTTAACTAGAACAAAAAGTAGACTAGACATGTTGTACATTATGTTTTGGGCTTCTCTACCAGCCCAAGGCAACCACAGCCCTTTAGCAGTAAAGATCTGTGTCTCCAAAGATGCCCCAGTAGCTCCCCATCTTCTTTTCTGCTGATCCACTGCACATGCTCTGTGCTGCTGTCACTTACTGATCTTAGGGACCCACAATATAAGGATGATTAGTAATTATTACAGATAATTACTAGATGGCAGCACAGAAACCAGTGCAGCTAGCATCAGAATTTATTAATCAGCCCTGTAGCATCAGCTTATATTACAGGCCAACCTAATTTTCTGATGGATAATTTGCATCAACCCCTAAGCTTAGCTTCTCAGCAGCTGCTCAGAGGCCACTGAGCATGTGAGTGTCACAGACACTTTCCAAGATGGAGACCCCCTGTGACAAGTTTGAAGTCCTGGATCATTGCTGCTATTGACAAGCTGAAACTTTAGGCTGGTACAATAAGTTCAATACATTAAATATGGCATTTTTAGCCACATTTTTAGGGTTTAGTTCTCCTTTAAGAGGGCAGCCCATGGATGGTAAATAATATTAATTAAAAAAATACCTTTTACCCTGCTGCCCAATATATTCCCATGAAACCTGTGGCAGAAGTGGGGTTGAGGGGGTCCAGGTCACATCACTTCTCCTGACGTCACGCACATGCACAAAAGAGGTTCAGTGTCTAGGGCAGCACCAGACCAGAATACATTGCTGGCTATAACTCCTTGTCTATAGAGGATTTGCATTTAGTATTTGTATATCATATACTTGCTGTATATTTTGTATAAAAATGTTCTGGAGAGACAGTTATGTTATGGGATGTTATGGGGACTGTCTCTTAGGCTTAAATAAACTAATATTCCATTTGATTTGAGTGTACTCCAGAGCATTGTAACGTAGCCCCTGAATTATATTTTCAGAGACCATTAAATGAGCAAAAAGAACTGCTCAGCAAATGGAATGAAATGGGAACTGATGAACCAGGTAAGGAATCAATTTAGAATTTCACTACTGGTATAAATGGAGATTAAAGTTGCACACTAAATTCATAAGATGCCGATCCTGGTAATTCGGGCGTGTTATTGTTGGTAGGATTGTTCATTTCAGTTTGCAGACCTTCTCTGTGAATAAATACCGTAAGTACTGTAACTGCTAACACTAAAACATTCATGATTTCTAAACCAGTAACAGATGCAACTCAAAAAGCACAGAGTTTTATGAAAGCAACCTAGTATTTACGAAATATTACCAAACCTTTTTCCTTTTCCCCTTCAGATTTAAGTCTGTTTAGACCTGTGTATGCACCAAAAGATTTTCTTGAGGTAAGTTCTATAATTATACAGATAATATGCGGGGATAAAGCTCTCTGCTGTTCAAATAAGTCCTTTCTTTCTGTTCTCCTGCTCTAGGCCTGCTCTCTTGGTGCTGGTGGGTTTGGAAAAACAAACTGATGTTTTGTTATTATGTTTTTTTTTTCAATATTGTTTCTCCAAAATGTCATAGTATAAGTATATGTGAATACAAAAATGAGCAAATAGAGTGGAATATAAGTGCTCTTAAAGGGATACTGTTATGGAAAAACATTTTTTTCAACACATCAGTTAATAGTGCTGCTCCAGCAGAATTCTGCACTGAAATCTGTTTCTCAAAAGAGCAAACAGATTTTTTTATATTTAATTTTGAAATCTGACATGGGGCTAGACACATTGTCAGTTTCCCAGCTGTCCCAGGTCAGGTAACTTGTACTCTGATAAACTTCAGTCACTCTTTACTGCTGTACTGCAAGTTGAAGTGTTATCACCCCCCCCCCCAGCAGCCTAACAGCAGAACAATGGGAAGGTAACCAGATAGCAGCTCCCTAACATAAGAAAACAGCTGCCTGGTACATCAAGAACAGCATTCAATAGTAAAAATCCAAGTCCTGCTGAGACCGTTTAGTTGGAGAAACAACAGCCTGTCAGAAAGCAGTTCCATCCTAAAGTGCTGGCTCTTTCTGAAAGCACATGACCAGGCAAAATTACCTGAGATGGCACCTACACACCAATATTACAACTAAAAAAAATACACAAATGTTTTAAGTAAGAGACTGTGTGGGTTTGTAATTTATATATAACACGTGGCAGTGGACCCATGCACAGCTCTTGCTGCTAAGATAGCATATACCCCAAAACCAATTTTCCCTTTTCTGCTACTCTATATAATGTGAGTTAGACTTTGTGATTCAGTGTTTGCTCAGTAATTAGCCCTGTACACAGAAACATTCCCTAGGAGTCCCACTCTTACAATTTAAACGTCTGTGCATCCTTCCTGTATTTAAAAACATTCTCTAGAAGTCCTGCTCCTGCAAATGAAATGTCTGTGCAACCTGCCATTAGCAACGAAAAGGACTACCTGATAAATTAATTTAAAAAATGCAGCCTGGGTGTTACCGTTTAAGAAATGGGTTATTTATAAGTGTCTGGACACAACACACATTTTATTAACACCAATGTTGAAAGGCACAATGTAAGGCACAGTAATGAGTCAATCCCTGTGTCCGAGGGTTTATAAGCCTAACATCACCATGTGTAATGCAAAGTGTTGACTGAAATGGTATAAAGGTCAGTGGAAATGCATTCTGTAGAGTGAAGAATTTTGCTTTACCGGAGGAGCCTGTGCTTGGCTAATACCAGAATGCTTCCTGCCTGAACGTATAATTCTGACGTAATGTTTGGTGGAAGAGGAATAATGGTCGGGCTGAGTTTGATATTGGGGCTAGATGGACTGGTTCTTGTAAAAACAAAATGTAGCGCTGCAGTGTACAATCTTGACAATTCTCAAAGCTAGATTTATACAGAATCGGTTGAGGCCCTGTCCTCAACCCAACCAAACACCCATGTGATGAATCAGAACACTGATTGTAGGGTTAGGTTGGACATCATTGTCCAACCTACCATTGTGGCCAAATTTAAACAACTTATAACCACCTATAATGCTCTAGAAAACCTTTCCAAAACAGTAGAGGCTGTTACAGCAGCAACAGTAAAGAGTAATTTAATTTGTGATTGTATGAATATGGTTAGATTCAAGATATCTTCTTTTATGACTGTTTTTTTTTTTATTCTTGTTTCTAAAATCCTTAAGCTGTATTTGTTTTACTTAGGTATTGATTAATCTACGAAACCCTAATTATGACTGTGGGGATCAAGGAACTTATAAGAGTTACCTGGGTTTGATTCAAGTGCCACTGAAAATTAAAGATATTCCTGAGTTGGTAAGTAATGCTAAGGTTACTAGTGCAAATAATTTTCCTGTTTTAGTTCAGTAACATACTGGTTAATATTCTTACACGATGAAGTATAGTTTAAGAGGATGATTACAATGAAATAGCAGTACATGAACATATGGTTGAAAAGAGACCATGTTAATATTAACAGCATTTGTAATGTTTCCAGGTAGCTGAGCAAAGCCCATTTGTTGTCCTTGTAAAGTACCTCTTATAATGTGAAATTTAAGGATGTTGGAAGTCACCAAGATATGTCATGCATGTATGGGATCTGTTATCTGGAAACCTGTTATCCAGATTACAGGAATACTATCTCCCATATACTCTATTAATCTAATAATTCCATTTCAGAATTGTCTTTTTCTCTGTAATAATAAATCATTATATTTCACTTGATCCCAACTAAGATTTAATGCATCCTTATTGATGGCAAAATAATTATATTGTGTTTATTAATGTTTACATGATTTTTAAGTAGGCTCAAGGTATGGAGAGTCAAATTACAGAAAGACCCCTTAACTGGAAAACCACAGATCCCAAGCATTCTGCATAGCAGGTCCCATGTCTATTCTGTTATAAGGCTCAGAACCTGATTAAAGGGGAAATATCGCAAAAATTAATATAAGCTTCAGCACACTGAAATAAGAAACTTTTTAAATACAATCCATTAAAAAATCTGTACCATTTCTGAAATAATCAAGTTTATCTTCACTATTCCTTCTCAGCATCTGTTTCTCTTCATTCTGTCTGCAGTCAGGAGTTGGGAGTCAGATGAATGATCCAATATATCTTATAGGGGGGGGCTCCTTTTGCCTAGAAGATGTATTAGAGCTCACTTTATTAAAATCACCAGACATCATGTCTCTCTACATGCAGAATTTGTTCAAAAGGCAGTTATTTTGTTATATTTTGTTTGTACTGGAACCCGTTATTTGAGTGAGCTCTAATTTGTCTGTTAGGAAAAGAAGCCAACTCTATAAGATATATTGTATCATTCATCTGACATCCAACTGCTGCATGAAGACAGAATGAAAAGAAACAGACGCTGAGGGAGGAATAGTGAAGATAAACTTGATTATTTCAGAAACGATGCAGAATATTTAATTGATTATATTTAGAAAGTTTCTTACTTCAATTTTTATTTTCGCAATAGTTTCCCTTTAAAGGAGGGATTTGCATGATTTCTCATAATACCTGTACTGACCTTTTGTGGGAAAATCGATTTTTTTTTCCCACCTATATTATTTCCATTAATTATTTGGTGTTGGTGTTATTTTTTCAAGATATTTAGAAGTTAAATATATAAAAAGCTATTTCATTTGAGCAGTTGTGATACTTCATATAAAGATGAAGGACATCTGTGTTTTTCAAAGTTGCTTAGACCATAGGGCAACAAGGATTTTCCAGCCTGATTGATATCAGATTGAGCCCCACTAGATATCTTTAGGGAGGACATCATTTGGGCCCATACGTAGGCCAGTAATTTTTCAACTCTGTCAAGACTGGAGGCAATAATATAAAAAAATATATATATGCACATTACAGGTATGAGATCTATAATTCAGAAGGTTTGGGACCTTTTATTGTGCGCATATTAGAATTGTAAACATGGTGTAACTAAAGCAAGATCCGCTTGTTTTATGAGGTTACCAAACAAGTGTAACTTTGCCCAATACAGCCACCTTGTACTGGCTGATCTGAGGCCGATCTGGTTGTTTAACTTGAGGGCCAAGCTATTCTATTATAATAGACCGCAATGCAAGCCATCAGGAGAGGGACCACTTCAAAAATCTGGTCCTTGTTCTGACTGATTTTTTTAACCAGATATCTATTGGATAGGTTTACAAATCCTATCATCTAAATATCTATCTGATATGATGTCTGACAGGGCTTCTTGGCCCAACTGCTGACTTAGTCTGAAGGGGCTGAATTGGAAGCTTCCAAACTGTATAGGCTTCCAAACTGTGGCTAAATGTGGCCATAGACCCAAAGATCCGCTCGTTTGGCGACATCGCCAAATGAGCGGATCTTTCCCAGATATGTCATTAACGAGCATGGCTATATCGGGGGTAATCTGAACGTTCAGCCATATGGCCGAACAATCCAATGGGCTCCAGCGGGATCGGTCGGGTCAAAATCAAACCTGTCCGATCAACCAAACAACCGATCTCCGCCGGACGAAAGATGTCGGCACTCTCCACACATGATCCGAAAATCGTACAAATCCTCGATTCGTACAATAGGATCTGTGCGTCTATGGGCATAAGGAGTAGATAGGGAGACAGCTAAATGTTCTATAGCCCTGATTACTTATGAAGCTGTGGAACGGTCACCTCCTTATGAAAGTGCTTGTATCCTTGTCATATGTATGGGGTCTGACCAGTTTTTTTCTTCTCAATGCAGGGAGTTGATAATTAGAAGCTTGAAAAGCTCTATTGTAGAATATATGTAGGCAAATGGGCTATAATTACAAAGTGCTAGAAGTGTTAGTTTATCAAGAAAAGATGCCAGTTGGTATTGTATTAAAATAATCTATCTGCAGCTAATTTTACATTGTGTGGTACATTTACATTGAACCACACATCGGTCTTATAACTGCCTGGGATAATTTTTCTTTAAGCGAGTGTTATATCGAAGGTATCTTTGGAAAGGAAGTGTTTCTCAAACATTCATGGTTTCTAAAGGTGTCAGAAATCCCAAATTCAATGTGCTTAATCATATCAAATGCATTCACTACATGTTGAGTCTTTGGTGACATATGAACTGAGTGCCACAGAACATTAGATCAAATTAAAGTAATAAAGGTCAGGAAATGACAAATACAAGAAAGTATGTCTGCACCGATTAGCGTGTGCATGTACAAATGACAATCAAACGAGACTAATAAAGTTGATGTCCGTTTTCCATGCAGACAGGAGGTAGGCAGATAATCTCTGCCAATATCACTCTGTCATAATGTTGTGACATTTGGTGACGGCTTTGTAGATACTAAATGTTTTATTGAATTGGTGCGTCTTAATAGTCAGATGTTTATTTCAAAAAACTACTTTTATACTCAAAGTACCAGTAACATTGATATTAATGAAAAGAATTCTTATTTAGCATGTTTTCTGTTGTTGTACTAGTGAAAGCTGTCCATACGTGGGCGATTTTAAAGGAAAACTATAACCCCTAACAATATGGGCCTCTAAAAATATATTACATAAAACAGCTCATGTGTAAAACCCTGCTTAATGCAAATAAACCATTTTCATAATAATGTACTTTTTTTTAGTAGTATGTGCTATTGTGTAATCCTAAATAGAAAATTGCCATTTTAATAAATAAGGACCACCCCCTGGGATCGTAGGATTCACGGCGCACACAAACAAACCATACACCATACCATGTTTGGTCACATGAGCCAATTAACAGACAGAGGTGTGTCTTTTGCTTCCACACTTCTTCCTGTTACAGTTAGAACTGTAGTATTTCTGGTCAGGTGATCTCTGAGGCAGCACACAGACCATCACAGAATGGTGGTAGAGATGTAAAAGGGCAAGATTTACTTAAATATATATTCCAGTTTGGTAAGCTTCTTTAATATGCTACTTAATTTGATAAAAACAATCTTTTGCTTGAGTATTCATTTTGGGGACTGTAGTTTTCTTTTAAAGGGATACTGTCATGGGAAAAATTTTTTTTTTCAAAACGAATCAGTTAATAGTGCTGATCCAGCAGAATTATGCACTAAAATCCATTTCTCAAAAGAGCAAACAGATTTTTTTATATTCAATTTTGAAATCTGACATGGGGCTAGACATATTGTCAATTTCCCAGCTGCCCCAAGTCATGTGACTTGTGCTCTGATAAACTTCAATCACTCTTTACTGCTGTACTGCAAGTTGGAGTGATATCACCCCCTCCCTTTTCCCCCCAGCAGCCAAACAAAAGAACAATGGGAAGGTAAAAACCCATGTCCCACTGAGACACATTCAGTTACATTGAGAAGGAAAAACAGCAGCCTGCCAGAAAGCATTTCTCTCATAAAGTGCAGGCACAAGTCACATGACCAGGGGCAGCTGGGAAATTGACAAAATGAGAAATGGATTTCAGTGCAGAATTCTGCTGGAGTAGCACTATTAACTGATGTGTTTTGAAAAAAAACATGTTTTCCGATGACAGGATCCCTTTAAGCTGCTATCTGGCCTCTTCAGACCGAATTGGCAGCTTTTCGGCTTGTGTATGGGTCCTTCCTGACAGATATCTGGGCAAAAATTAGGCTTGTAACGTGTACTACTGTTTACCTCCTTCCCTCTCCTGGGGAGGGGTCTGGGCCAGCAGGGCCCATAAGGGCCAGAACCTTGGTATTCTCCCAGTGTATCCCGCAGTCCAACCCCTTTCCTATGTTCAGGTATTTGCCTGAAGAATAGCAATGGTATCTAGTTCAATCTTATAGTGTACATAGAATCCAGTAGGAATAGATGTTCTGTATTTGCTGAAGCATTTGATAATCACAAACAATATATTGCAATGCTTGACAATGAATATTAGTGTGACCGTGAAGGAGAAGTAAAAAGACTGGTTCTATGAACACTGGGCAAATCTGAACCTGGACAGTAACTAGTGGCAATCAGTTAAAAGTTTGCTTCTATTTTGCTAAAAAAAAGCTGATCACTGATTGGTTGCTGCCCAATGTTGATAAATGACCCCACATAAGGTTTCCTGCACAGGTCCTCCTCTCCAACCCCCCTATATCTCAGCACAGAGAGATGGGGCCACATTTATCCTGTCAGAGACCCCCACTGCTGTGAACTCTTCCACTTATATGGAACCCAACATGCAGGCTTGCTAGCAAATTTTAGGCGTTTTAAATATATCTGATTTTTATGGGGGTTACTTATGAAAGGTAGGGTATTTGAGTTTATTTTTACCTCGAATGAGTTAGAATGACCTCGAAACTCAAATAGTATCTTATTGAAGAAAAAACTTGAATGTCTAAAATTCGAACGAATGATACCAACCTGAAAACTTCAATTGAATTCAAACGCATTTCCAATCAAGTTTTCCTCCGAAAAAAAACTTGAATGTCAGGAAGGCTATTAACTTCTTCAAATAGGTCAGCGGACCTCTGCCGTTGACTTCTACATGAACTCAGCAAGGTTTTAGGATGCAATCTATCAAATTCTAGTTATTTCCAGGATAGGAAGATGATAAATCTCTGATTCGAATTTGTATTTTTAAACTCGGAATCGGGATTTTTGACCAAAACACCAACTTGAAAATTCAAATTTACCATTCAAACCTGTCGGTAGTTGTAATTTAGTGTTTCATTATGCCGTTAGAATAAAAAAAAACAAACCTTTTTCTACATTCAGTTAGACGAATAAAGAGCATTGCTTTCATTTTGTTCAGTAGTGGTAAATTGTTTCGTTTCTGTGCCTTCCTCCATGCTCTTTTATCTGGAAACTGATTCTTGTGCAAAGCCGTGAATGCACTCTATAGTTATTTTATCACTTATTAAGAAACAAAGACTAAACTATACTGTGGGCACATGTGTAGTGCATTATAACACATTTTATTAAAGTTCCCTGGCCTTGTGTAGTGTAATGTATTTGCTGCAGCATATACGGCCATTGTACTTTAACTGCACGCCGTATGCAAATTAGCCAACGCTAGGGTAACTTTGAACTGCTGAACGTATTTTCGCTAGCGCAACTTCGCAAGCGGCCGGTACCCCGTGCGCAAATTCTGATCTTCTTGAATTAGCGTTGTCCAGTTGAATTTACGCCTGCAAAGTGTTGTGCTGTGCACGAAGCCAGCGCTGGCAAATTTCCGCAGGTAAGTAAATTTGCCCCAATGTCGTTGTTTGGCCAGTTTATCACTGCTGCCATCTTGGTATTGGTTACATCATTGACATAGTCTCAAATGTTTGTTGTTTTTTTAAAGTGTTTGTGCTTGTGTGATCTTACAGACACTTTATGGTATTATTTACTATTTTGTTTTCCAGAGGGAGTGTTTTCAGGAGCTAAGCTTAAATAAAGGTCAGCTGGGTGTGGATGATTCAACACAAGACCCTCCAGGTAAGCATTATAGGGCCCATTTACAAGTGCACGGTGCAGTTTTGGGTGTGCCACAATGCAGTGTTTTTCACATAATTTTGAATGTCATGAGGTGCTGCGGTCTAGTGATGCGCCTAGAGCAGTTACAGGCGATGTGCTAAAATGTACACAACTGCACAGTAGCTGTGCTGAAAATCTTTTAGCATTTTCAGTACTTGGCATATAAAATGCCATCTGTGCCTGATTCATTAGATGCAGAGTCAATTGATGCAGGTCACTGTAGGAAACCTGGAGCTACTGGAACCTTGAGGTGGTGGAAGCTTCAGGGTTGCATCAATAGATTCAATGCATATAATTCATCCAAATGATGACGCTTGGTTCAAGGGGTAGCTTTAGACACAAATACCTTAGTCGCACGTCGTTGGAAAAAGTTGCTTAACCAACTTGCACTTTTTCTTTGTATTACTAAAAAGTATTTTGTGTAATAAGACATGTAAGCCCACTAACTCTAGTATACCTGCACCGTTCCACTGGGGTGCAAGCACCAATATTAATTAATGTTTTCCACTTTCATGTGCTTGAATAAATAACTTTGATTGGCACGTAGTTGGAACTGAAAGCATTAGAATGTTTCAAGAGCTTAACAAAACTCAGAGAATGCAAACATTAAAGTGGTCGTTCACCCTTAAATTAACCTTTAGTTCAATGTAGATATTCTGAGACCGTTTTCAATTACCTGTTTTTTTTTTTTTCTTTTTTTGTCTTTTTTTTTTTAATATTTAGCTGTTTGTTTAGCAGCTCTTCAGTTTAAATAACCTTGAGGGCCTGGAAAACTGGAGAAGGCCTGAATAGAAACCTTAATAGTAAAAAGTAACAATACACTGTATTCGTAAAATCATATCAGAATCAATTGTAACAGAGCAATTGTGACAGCTGGAATCAGTGACTCCCAAGTAATTAAAAAATGGTAACATATAAAAGTTGCTAAGAATATGACATTCTATAACATACTATGGGGGTTAGTTACTAAAACTAGATTTTTTTCCTTTTCCTGGTCAGGCCTTTTGGGGCAAAAACTAGAAATATACCCTGTATTGTTCTGTATTATGCCCTGATGCTGCAAAGCCCAAATCTGAAAACCTGTCATCTCAAACCTGTCGGGGTCATGTATAAGTCAATGGCAGATGCCCCTATCCCAAATTCATGATATCGTGGTCTGCGCTCAGTTTAGCCCGATAATCGGAAATATTCCTGACCTGACTTTTTCGAGTTATTTTATTAATAAATAAGATAAAATCGTGGATGGGGCTTTGGTCAAGCTTTGTTTAATTAAAAAAAAAATTAGATAAATTGGAGTTTAAGTAAATAACCCCCTATATGTTACCAGAGAAGTAAGCTACCCCCATAAGAGTGCAAAATCCAGTAACATTCTATTATGATGGTGAACATGAGCTCTGTATTCTGCAGCAACCAATGAGATGTTGTTTTTATTACTGCATTCTGATTGCACAAGATAACTCAGGGCTAATTGTGGAATGGTCTAATTTGCTTGGTCTAATTTGCCGCATGCTACTACTGCATGACTTTCTATGTGGGAGATGTGCTGCAATAATGATCTTTTTCAGAAGCAGAATGTTAAAAACACTGCCAGTCCAGGGGGTTTCTATTATTAACATCATTTATATGCAGTTGCATGTGACGGCAGTCACATATATTTATCATAGTTAAGTATCAAATGTGTATTTTTATTTATTTTTTTCATTAGAACTCTTTGAAAATGAGCATCTTTGTATTGGAAAGAAAGGTAAGATATAGATATGATTATAAGTAAAATCAAAAACATTATGCCTCTTAATGGATTTACATTTAACAACCACTATACTTTGAAGGGCAGTATTCCTAATGTTAATTTAATACCTGTATTATGAAACATTTATCAGGTAGAGTTGAATTTTACCCTAAAAAATTAAGGGTATTTTTCAGTCAAAACTCAAATTGTCGGGTTAAAAGAAAAAAACGAATTTTTTTTCAAGATTTGTTACACCCCAAAGTTTTTCCGAAATTTTTCGAGATTTATTATACCCAGAAGATTAATCCTGAGCCTCACATGTAGGTCCACACTAGCTAGAGAGAAGAGCCAATACCTGTCATTTTTTATAATGTGTTGACTTTTCTTCACTGTATTTCACAAATATTGAAACTAGCAGGAATCGAATGTGCTTCCCTGTTATATTTCCATATTTTTTAGTTTTAGCTGGACAAGACAGTGCTGCTGCTCAGCAGTTTGTTCGCCAAGGCTGTCCAACATCATTACGAGCCGAGTTGTGGGCACTTATTTTGAATATCTCAAATCAACCTGAGGTAAGTATTAATGGAATAACGTGCCTTTCCCCACATACTCAAAATTCACTATATCTATAGCTCTTGTTGGCATTTATACTCAATGTATTACCAAACTTTGTACAGAAAACCCGTTATCCAGAAAGCTTCGAATTACGGAAAGGCTGTCTCCCATAAGAAAACAGTAATAAGAAAACACTGCTTTGTAGTTGACCCCAAAGACTCCATTTTATCAAAATAATCAGAATATTCAAAAACAGATTTCCTTGTTCTCTGTAATAATAAAACAGTAGCTTGTACTTGATCCAAACTAAGATATAATCAATCCTTATTGGAGGCAAAACCAGCCTATTGGCATATTTAATGTTTAAATAATTTTCTAGTAGACTTAAGATATGAAGATTAGTGATGGGCGAATTTATTCGGCAGCCATGGATTCACAGCAAAGTTCTGCATTTCGCCATGTGCAAATTTTTTCGCGAAACTATGGCAAAAAATTGCCATGGAAAAGTTTGCAGAGAAGAAACACCAATTGACTTTAATGCATTTGGATTGAGAAAAATTGTCGCTCGCGTGAAAATTGTGGAGTGTAAAACCGACCATTGACTTCAATGTGTCTCTTTGGAATCATTTAATAATCGGCTGGAATCATGTCTAACCTCTATCAGGTTTCATTTCCATGCTGTTTTTATTAAATTGATCCTCCGTAGGAAATCTTATAATAACAACTAAATACCACACATCAGTGAGCAGACAACACAGGCTTTTAGTTGAGCTTAGTCACTCTATAGCTTTGAACATTCTTCTTTTGTAGGCTTTCGGATACATGGATTTATAAATCCATAAAAGCTTAGGAAACTCATATAGACAGGGTGCTATCTCTGCATCTCTGCTACCTGTACTGGTTACATTCATGTTTGACTTTTTTTCTTTACTGACCCAAAGGTAAGTACCTCTTATCCCGGCTCCTGCTTGCAGTCCCCATTACACTTGATGCCCAGTCCAACTGCTGACTTACCCACATGCCACTCCCACTTGCCCGTACCTCAACTTACAATAAGCCAGGGTGGCGGGAGAGCAGTATATTATGCAGTAAGTTTTGGCAGGGGGTTTAAAGGAGAACTAAAGCTTAAGTAAAGAAGTAGATAGAAATGTTGTACATTATGTTTTGTGCTTCTCTACCATCCCAAGGCAACCACAACCCTTTAGCAGTATCTAATCTGTGTCTCCAAAGATGCCCGAGTACACACATGCTCTGTGCTGCTGTCACTTACTGAGCTTAGGGACCTACTCACAATATACAGTACATACAGAATAGAAATGTCACAATATAAGGCTGATTATATTAGTAATTAGTAATTAATACAGATAATTACTACATGGCAGCTCAGAGACCAGTGCAATTAGCATCAGAATTTAATAATCAGCCCTGTAGCATCAGCTTATATTACAGGCCAACCTCATTTTCTGCTGGATAATTAGTGACGACCCCTAAGCTTAGCTTCTCAACAGCTGCTCAGAGCCCACTGAGCATGTGAGTGTCACAGACACTTTCCAAGATGGTGACCTCTTGTGACAAGTTTGATGTTCAGGATCATTGCTGCTATTCAGAAGGTTAGGCAGGTGCAATTAAATGAAATATGGCATTTTTATCCACATAAATGTTTAGGTTTTAGTTCTCCTTTAAGCTCTCCCAAATTGCAACAAAATCTCTTCTGTTTCCCTCTAGTTCTAGCCCTGTGTGGCACACTTTTCCCACCTCCTTCTTCTAATGATGTGCTTGATAATAATGAAACGAGGCCTGGATTTGTAGGCAGGCCACAAAGGCAAAGATCTGGGGAGGGCATGTTGCCCACTGGCCACAGTTGAACTAGGGGTCTCTGGTCGATCGGGGGAACTACAATAGCAACAGTGGTGAATAGGTGAGGGTGGTGCAAGCAGGTTGGGTGTGTCTATGGGGGGGTTGTGAGTGGGGGGTTAGTGTGTGAGGAGTGGTGGGGTGTGAGCGGCCTAGGGGCATACCAGGTTTAAATCTGGCACTGAATGAAATGGGTGCAGTTTGCCCCAAACTGGTTATAAACATGTTACCTTGGAGAGAAAGTTTATAGATTCATTCATAAAATGTGAACTTGTGTGTGAGCTTGTTATGTGTACCTCAGTATAAACTGTTCCTTGGTGTTAATGCATAAGCACTGTATATATGTCCTTTGCTCTCCAGGTGCCCAGCTGAGAAGGACATGATACAAATCTCCTTTGTAACACATTTAGCTAAGCATTAGCAACTAAAGACACTGATGACCTTCGAAAACCATGAAATCAATTTCAGCTTTTGATTGACTGAATCATCAGCGAAACGATATATCTGCATATTACTCCAAAGTGCCATTTGGAGAATTCTTACTGATTTCATGCATTAGGTGACACTTTGGTTTAGCAACATTTTCAAGTCTGCAGCAAAGTAATTAAATGGATGTTATAGAAACATCACCTTTGTTAATAAGATATTAATGACAAAAAAAGTGACTAAGCATTTAGTTAATATTGCCAGATATCCTTCAGTCAAAACTTCATCAACTCTCCTAAAACAAGCTGACTATATTTCCCATAGAACTCGTCTTATATTTGGATCTATGTTTACAGGGTTAATACCTCCTACATCCTATAGTCACACACATCACCAGGCTGATTTCAAGATCTCTGATTGAAATGTACACTGTGGTCAATGGTAACAGAGAGTATGGGCTTCAATTTGGGGCCTTTTGCTTGAGTCTGTGTCTGTGGTTCTTCCTATAGTACACTCAGACTCCTAGCTTTCCCAGGAGTCACACAATAAACCTTATGTGGTTAGGTTCTGGTGGCCCCTGAATAGTGGACCATTCTAGTCTATTGATTAGTGGATTCACTGTGTAGAAGTGGATCGCTCAGTGATGCTCACTGGAATAACTTCAGGCCAGTTTCCTGCTGATAGGAGCACCGGCCTGGGGTATCAGGTAAGTAAATACAATCACTTGGGCGTGCCTAACATTTGGCACCCCCAAGTGCAAAAACACTTTTCTTCTCCTTTAATGTCTAGACCTTAGACATTCTTGGAAATAAATACTGTATGTTGCAGACTAATCTAACATAAATGCAAATATTTATCCGTGAATAGAGGCACTTTTCTATGGGTGGGACAGCGAGTCAGTGGTTATAGTTTCTGCCTCTCTGGGGTGCCTAGTTTCATTCTGACCAGACACTTTCTGCAAAGCAGTATGAATGTTCTCCCTGTGTCTGCATGGGTTTTCTCAGGACTCTCCAGTTTCCTTCCATACTCCAAAAAATGTGTAAGGAGGTTTATTGGCTACTGCTAAAAATGGACCCTTGTGGAGTTGATGGGGTCCTGCAAGCACCGCTGGGTATGGACTGGTGTGAACGAATGGTAATGCTGTTAAAGGACCAGTAACAGTAATTTTTTTTCATAAAAATTCTTTCTTTTTAATGAAAAAAATGGTGACGCTCCATCGTGCGGTGCTCGATTTCTCCTCCCTGGCTATCTCCTATAGAAGGCAGGGAGGAGAAATCGAGCACCGCACGATGGATCGTCGCCGTTTCAGAAGAACCGTGCATGTAGAGAATCGGTAAGTAATTTCTTAATAAAAGCTTTGCGAATTAAAAGTATAAACTATGTTGGTGTTTTTTTTTCGTTAAAAAGAAACTTTTTAAAAAAAAAAATGACTGTTACTGGTCCTTTAATACAGGAAAATTGATTGTGTATAGAGCTTGGAATAGGTTTGTTAGTGGGGTGCTGCAGGGTTCTGTATGGGGGCCATTTTTTTCCAGTTTGTTCACTGATGACTGGGGTTTTAAATTTTCTTTTTTCTCTGTAATAATAAAACAGCAGCTTGTACTTGATCCAAACTAAGATATAATTAATTCTTACTAAAAGCAAAACCAGCTTATTGGGTTTAATATTTAAATGATTTTTAGTAGCCTTAAGAAATGGAGATCCAAATGAGAGAAAACTCCAAGTCCTCTGCATTCTTGATAACCGGTCCCATACCTCTATTCAATTTTGATCTCAAGCATCCTGGGTCTACATGTGGCCTTTTTCTTGCAAATGTTACTTTTGTCTCACCCGAGTAAAGTTTATATGGTATTAAATGTATGCTATCCATTTTGACGGCAAAATCTGTATTTCTCTATCTCAACAATTTCCAGGGCATATTGTACTATGAGCAGCTTAAATCTAATGTGATTCAGCATGACCTTCTATCTGACAGTCTGATTTATAAGGTGAGTAATTTATATTTATTTCTTTCTGTTGGGAGATTTGTATTGTTGCAGATTCTTATTTAATAGAAACATTTACTTCTGCAAGATGTTATCATTAACATTTTGAAGCAAACAATTTGCCTTTATCAACATTCACATGTGGTACTTTTTCATATGTAAGCCATGTTTAATTGCCATTTTATTTAAAAGCCATTGGTATGAAATCAGAACCTTTTTTTCCCAAAATATGTGATTTTTGGCACCACAGCTACACAGGCTTTCTGGAACAACTCACAAAGGGGGATTTTGGGTTGCTCTGTGCTTCTACTGGGAAAAGCTAGCAGCACCATAATTTCCAGGTCTCCTAAGTAAGTATGAAGTAGAAGTTTTGTTTGCAGTTATGCAAAAATTTCATTTGAGTGGGTGAGGCATTCTGCACAAACTGCATATACTTTGTTGCATAATGCATTCTGTGTTGTGCAGTAAATGGGTATATACTCTGAACATACAGACTTTCATACATAGCTGCCAATAACCGATACAAGAGATAAAGAGGGTCCTTCCCAAACAAGCTTACATCCTAAAAACAGAGAAACGTAGTTCTCACAAATACTTAATTCCATTGTTTTTCTTTTTTATAGGACGTAAAGCTCACGGCTAGCAATGATGACTACTATTTTGTTTTTGAAGATTACCTTTATCAGGTATGAAATAAAAAAAGAATTAGCAAATGTGTTTTATATGTTTACATGCAGCCTCTTTGGCCCTAGGCTAAAAATAATGAGACTGTCCTCTGCAAACCTTTTGGGAGAGGACCACATTAATGGTCTGATCAGCAGTCCTCATCTGATAGGTTGTTGTTTTGGCCCCATAGAAGGGCAAATGAGTTGGCAACTAATGCCATTTGTATGGTTATATCAAAATACCATTGGCTAACCACTGTCATCATGCACCCTCCCATGCAGCAAAGCTGTCTGGAAACAGAAACAAGAATTTGAAAATATATTGAGTAGAGAATTATAGGGTTCATTAACTAAGCTAGTGCTGTGTGCATAGTGCAAAATATTGGCATTATTTGCCATGTTTTTTTTTTTTAGCCACAATACAATTCTCTTGCCTAGCAACCAAGCATAGTTTCCCTTGCTGTAAAATTGTATTCAGCTGGTGTAAATGGGAGTGCTTATTGGTGCAGCACAGCAGTATAGCTCTGGAAAAACTCAAAGTCAAAGTAAACTTTGTCATCTCAGCAGTATACAAATATACAGTGAGACGAGACGACGTGGCTCCAGCTAGTACATATCACAAAAAGGCACTTAAAAAATACACAATAAATATATAAACATGAAATGTGCAATATATTGGCAGAAATTGGATATATACATGTGTAAACCTTTAGAATTGTGCAAATAAATTAACGGTTCACAAAGTTAAGTTCACAGTTGAGGTGTGTCTGGAATGTAGTGGGAGGGCAGGCAGTGAGTTGAGGAGTCTGATCGCTTGTGTAAAAAAGCTTTCACGCAGCCTGGTTGTTCGGGCTTTAATACTGTGAAAGCGTCTGCCGGATGGGAGCAGCGTGAACAGTCCATGTGAGGGGTGTGTGGAGTCCAGTGCAATGCAGGAGGCCTTTCTTACACAGCACTTGTGGAAGATGTCCTGCAGTGGTGGAAGAGCCACTGCCCTAGTATTTACTAAATAGGATATTTGGCCTTGTTTGTACAGATCTATATATTATTGGCTAATTTAAAATTGCATTATGACTATCCCTGAGCACATGAAATCTATCTCACGGGTAAGCGCTGTGCATGTAGAGAATAGATGCCGGCACTGAATTTTTAGTAGCGCTTTTGGAAAGCAAAGTGTTTGAGGAAACCCAGTTCCTTTTTTAGCTTATAAAGGGGATGGGAGCTGCACTAACAATCAGGGGATTGGGAATAAGTGTATTTGAGCCAAACCACCAATCAGCAGAGCTGCTGTTAGCTGCAGACATCATATCAAAGTAGAACACTCCATGATCAGTTAGTGACAATCTCCACTGCTAATATCATGTTACGAGCCTAATAACAACTTATAAGGAGGCTTGCCATTTTTCACCTTTTGTAACACCTCATAATTGAAAAAGCTGCTTCTTCCATCACAGAAGAAAACTCATTTAACAGAAATTACATGACTTCCCTGACACCACTCCTACTGAAATTAAATTGCGTCTTTTAGGGCTTTTAATGATGAATATGATTGTGATGTCGACATAAATGTCACAGAGGAAAATGTATGACCTCCTTTCCCCTTCTATTTGATTAAATGTAAATTAGTCACAGTCGCTACTGTCTGTTTCATCAGACAGAGGGCACAGGTCCTTGCGCAGTTCTAACCCAAGGGATGAAACAGATCAAGGACCATTATATGTACAGTTCTGTATTCTTCACAAACTCTTCACAAGCAAACAAAGTTTAGCATTTAATAATGTGTCACACTAGAACTCTTACATTGAACACTGCCGAGTTGAAGTTTGGATATTTAATTCATTTCTATTAGGGATGCACCGAATACACTATTTTCGATTCGGCCGAACCCCCAAATCCTTTGCGAAAGATTTATAAACTGGGGTACAGAAAGCAAAGAAAATATAGTGGCATGCCAGCTTTGCATTTGCTTTATAAACTTAAATTCATATAAATATGAGTAAAATCAGGGCAGTATTTAACTAGCGGGTGCACCCAGGCCCCTGTCACTGGCTTGTCGTGACCACCCTCTCCCCTTTATGTGAGCGTGCACAAACTTCCCTGGAGCACTGGAGATTGGAGGATGGGAGAATTAAAAAAAAAAAAAAAAAAAAAAAAACAAGCCAAATCTAATACATGTCCCCAGCCCTTCAGACCCAATTTAGATGCAGCTGGGCTGCATGTTGCCCCTGAATTCCTACCACCATAGGCCTGGGCCTTTGTGGCCTTTGCACAAGTCCTGGCCTGAGTATAAATAAATAATACTCATGTTAAAAATCTCCATGCAGATATACCTCACACGTGGTCTTGATCTCACCCAGTGGAGTGGTCAGGGAAGGGAACCTAAAGCCTGACACCCTATCCACTGTGGTCCCTTCACTGTAGGCAAATCTTACAGCCTGGGAAACTACTGCTACACCTCCTTGATGGAGCATAAAGCTGCTCTTTCTGTCTTCCTCACTGTCTTACTTTCCTAGAGAGTCTATAACAGATCTTCCTGTCTCAAGCTGGCCTCGTTCAAGGGGTCCCTGCTGGTTCAGGTCCCTCCAGGGCAAACTGACTTTACTGAGCCTTGGTGCTCACAGGCTCATTGGGAACATCCAGATGGTTAGGACACCAGGAGCCAAAGAGGAAGATCCACCTCTTTCCAAGCACTATATTAAAGTGTCGCAGGAAGTGGTCATAACACCTCTTGGCCAATAACTGGCATATGTAAATGATAAACTAGATAAATGGGCTTTTTTCCAGCAACTAGGGAAATAAGAGAGGGTAGGGATTTAAAACCCTATGGGTCCCTACAGAAGATAAGGAGCTCAATATAAACAAAGAAATATTACCCACTCGCAGCGCTGGCAGACTTATCCACGGGAGGCCAAAGTGATGGTGGCTTTATTGAAACAATACACGGTGGTAAACTCTGAGGAAGTGCCCAGTTTTTGGGGAACGAAATGCGTTAGTTTGCTGCACACCCACCACTACTTTACCACCGTGTATTGTTTCAATAAAGCCGCTGTCATCGCTGCGAGCAGGTAATATTTCTGAAGTTACCGACATCCCTCGATAGCTGCGATGGACGATGTGGGGCTCTGTGTGCGGATGAGCTCCGCCATTAATGCCTCTCTAATATACTATTGGGGGCCCCTGGCTATGGGTAACTGCACCTGGGATTGGTTTAGCATAGAACGTGACAGGGGCAGTCAGGTGGATAAATGTCAGGGGGCCATGTGCCGGGTATGGTAATATGTCTCATTATAGAAGCACTCAGATATTTTAGTCACAGGTACAACATAACTCAAAGAGACCTGCTATAACCAACACAGGTAATTACTGGCAAAAATATTACTTTAAAATAGTAAGATAAATACATTGCAAAAGTGCACACATGAGAATTTTTTCTTTTCCCTCAAGTGTCATGTCCTCAATAGTGTACGGCTATTAATGGTTATTGGTTATAATTAGAATTTGACTGTGCCCTTAAATTCACTGCCAGCATCCTTGTTTTTCCTTGTTCTACGTATACAAGCTCTGCATAGCAGAGATGCCCTGTACTACTAAAAGTCTAAAGATAATAAATATATATAAATGTATTTATCTATACATAGTTTAGATAAAATGCCTCTTCCCTTTTGTTTAATTTTTATATTTAAAACAAATCCTTTTATCGAAGAGTCAGGGCCCAATGTTTAAATAATATTACATAAATGTTTCCAGAATTGCTTGCATGTTTGGCCGAAATGTCAATTTAAGTGATTACTGTAACAACCTCAATACATAAACCCAAATGGCTTGGGGCTCAGTCACAGAACACATGTAGGAGCAAAGGGTCAGATTTATTGAAATTCCAGATCGGAATTTGGTGGTGATTTGGGAGAATTGTGTGTGGGGGGGGAAATTATGATTGGCACTTTTCCTTGAAAAGTCATGGTGAAAAGACATTATAGCGGAATAAAACTGCAGTTTATTTTCTGCAACATTTCTATATTGGATCACACTGTGGGGCGCTTTGGATGGTATGTGCCTATGGATAGATAACCAAACTATTTTGATATGAGAGGATTTGGAACAGTGTGGCTAATGAAGGTTGATCTACATCCATAACACATGTAAGCATGCACAAGGCGTTAAATGAACCTGAGCTTGTATTTCCTTGTATTACATTTATTCAGGAAATTTATTTGTCGGCAGACTGGGTGGCTCCAATGCTCTGAGCAATGTCTCTGTGCTCTGATCCATTCAGAATTAGACATACTGCACAGATTTGGGAATATATAGGCGGTTGGGGACCCCTGCTATACTATCTTCCAAGTCAAATCATTTAGTAATTAGTATAGTAATTTGTTGTTGTTGAAAGCTTTCCCAGAGGTGATTCTGTGGGGTGCATTAGGCTTTCCTCTCCTCCATACAAATTCAGTAGCACCTGCTTGCACCCTTTAGAGCAAAGTCTGTGTATAGGAAATACTGTGACTCACTGCTCGGCTATATCTATGGATTTATGCCTTGTGGCGCTGGAATTTTAAATAATGCCTTTCAACCTTTCTATCACATTTTTATTTTGCAGGTTCTCCTGTGTTTTTCCCGAGATACATCTGTCCTTGCACATTTCTCTTACAGTAGCGCCTCCCCACCGAAATCCTACATACGAGGTAAACCTTAAAGCTTTGTTTTAACTGCTTGCTAATCACACGGATACAATGGAGAAGGGACACAGTGCCGCATTTACAAACCTGATAACAGGCACAAGAAAATCCTCCCCTGGTTGTGGTTTTATTATGTTTCTAATGCAGAAAAATGCATTTTTATTTTAGACCTGTGAAACAACATTGTGCCAAGCTAAGATCTGTGTATTTATTTGCAGGAAAGCTTGGTCTGGAAGAATTTGCTGTTTCATATCCACCAAATGGTATGTTGTATTTTGGCCTCCTCTAGTGGCAGCAAGCAGCATGACTAGTTGGACAAAATCTGTACTTAAAGTGACCTTCTGCCTTTTCTTTCTATTCTGAATAAACAATTGCATAAATGGCTTGAGAATCTCTGGTCTACTACCTGTACAATCATTTCTAAATTTTTAGTTAAGTTCCCCATTTTCTACTGAAGCTCCCCACCATTCCGTCTCAAGGAATTGTCATGTGATCCCAGTCAATCAGTCAACGATCTCTACTGCCACATGTGATCAGCCAACCCAGCTTCTTCTTCATACCCTCTTCCATAGTTTGGATAATACTTATTTCAGCGTTTATAGGACAAGGAAACATGCAAAAGCTAAATTGATCCCAACAAACCATTTTTTTTTTAAGAAAAATCTGCCACATTCAATGAAGTGGAGCATTAACAGCCATGTTTTTATCCGTATTGCCTAGCCATCACTTCATGTGGGGACCTCTCTCTCTCTGACAATTATTATGCAAACCCAGTAGATCACAACAAGTTCCACGGGTGCATTTGAGTGGTCATTATACAGGTATTGGATACGTTATCTGAATTACAGAACGGCTGTCTCCCATAGACTCTATTTTATCCAAATAGTCCAAATTTTTAAATATGATTTCCCTTTTCTCTGTAATAATAAAACAGTAGCTTGTACTTGATCCAAACTAAGATATAATTAATCCTTACTATAAGCAAAACCAGCTTATTGGACTTCAGATTCAGAAGTAGACTTACGGTATGAAGATTCAAATTACAGAAAGATCTGTTAACCGGAAGACCCCAGGTCCCGAGCATTCTGGATAACAGGTCCCATACCTGTATCACTAAGTTACAGGAGCTTCGTGTGATCTTCTATTTCGTCCATGTATTAATCCATTAATAGGTTACCGAGGAGCACAGCAAATAAAAAGTACAGAGCAAAAGATCAGGGCTTTTTCTCCAAACACAAACACATATAAAGAAGTAATATATATTATTTTGATGTATTGTTCTCTTAATATTTCTGTTCAGCATCACAATAATAAATAAGCACAGTGTGCTTACACAATGTAGGAATAAGGGCATTATACTAAAACTGCCTGTCATCAATATTAAATGTATTTTCTTCATGGTAGACTTACTATAATGAAAACAGATGCACCATTTAACACTACTAGTGTATAGTTAAAGTACCACACATAAGTATTGCTAGTGGCAAATGACATCTTAATTTAAAGAGCTGGAGCCCACTGAACTGAACAGCTCTTTAATAGGAAATCAGTAAAATAAAACCTGTAGACTGATGTGAAGGATGTAATGCCAAATTGATGTGACTGAGCCTGGATAGGTACTAATGTCTTCCCGAAATATGCTGTTTCATTATGTGCCTTAGGTGTCCACTCGTCCATACAAGTAAAGAACCCCTTTCTGTTCAATTTCTTGCTAACTCTAGCATATATGTATATATATTATATATTACGTTAAATTGGATGAAGGTGAAGAATTTAGATGGGAAATTAGGTTTTAAACATATAAAATCAGTGCACACAACCATGGAAATGGAGCACCAAAATAGAATATGATAGGGCTGATTTAAAATATGAGAATAGATAAGATATTTGGTTTGATTTTTCATTCTAAAAAAAAAAATGATTGGTCTGATTCATCAATGATCTGTAATTTTTACTGAGCAGTAGTTATAGTTACCGCTTCGTAAAATAACACCCATCGTTTTCTTTAGTCTCTCTCTGGTCCCGAATGTTGTTCCTTTAATGCGCTTTTGTTTTTTTGTGCTGTCTGAAGATTTTGATATAAATGGGACCTTTTATACAGAATGCTGGGGACCTAGGGTATTCTGGATAACAGATCTTTTTAAATTTGGATCTTCATACCTTGTCTACTAGAAAATCATATAAACATTAATTAAACCCAATAGGCTGGTTTTGCATCCAATAACGATTAATTATATCTTAGTTTGGATCAAGTACAAGCTACTGTTTTATTTTTATTATTATTACAGAGAAAAGGGAAATTATTTAAAAAAAAAAAAATAGGATTATTTGATTATAATGGAGTCTATGGGAGACAGCCTTTATGTAATTCAGAGCTTTCTGGATAATGGGTTTCCAGATAATGGATCCCATAACTGTATTATTCTTTCTGAAAATGAACCATGTTGCAGCACATTAGGGCAACACAAATAGTTATAGGAGATCTCTCAATATAACACTGAAACTGGCAATATTCTTTGTTTTTCTGTAGGTGTAATACCATTTCATGGGTTTTCCATGTACGGTATGTGATCTCTTCTTTTATTTATTAATGTACGTCGTATTAATGAAAAGAAACACATGAATGTAATGTATAGCTGCTTCTCATTCCATAAATCCGTGTTACCCGAAAGTTTATTTGTAACAATCTGTTTCAACCCTGCCATCATTACTTCTTTGCGCTACTCCTCCATTCCCTCACATTGATGTCACCCATAGAACTAGCCATTCGTCTTTGTATTTATGACATATTTTGGTCTTTCTACCTTCATTTGTTACAAATGCTGCTCTTCTGGTTCCTTGGGCCAATACACATTTTAGTAATCTCATGTTGGCACATGCAAGAGTATCTATGATATATAAGAAACAAAGACCTAGATTCCAGCAGGTATATAGAGGAAGCCAATAGCACAATCTATCTCACCACATGTTAGAGGAGAATACCATTCACTAAAATGGGATCAAAGTGTTGAATGTTGAACTGCGGTTAAGTAATGGTGCCATTAAAGTTTGCTTTCTCTTTGCAGGATGAGCATGCACAGTCCTAAATGAGGAACATTATTCCTTTACTATAAATGATAGTAATCTAGGTCAAAGGATTCACCCCCTAACCAGCCACCAGGAACACATTCCAGAGATCTTTTGCCAATGACTGTGCCCTAATGTGTTCCATTAAAGGAACAGTAACATCAAAAAATTAAAGCCATTAAAGGAATGGCAATATAATGTGTTGTTGTCCTGCACTGGTAAAACGGGTGTGTTTGCTTCAGAAAATCTACTATAAGTTATATGAACAAGTTGCTCTGTAGTTATGGGGGCAGCCATTGAAGCACAGGATACACAGTAGATAAGATAAATTCTGAAGAGTCCCACTGTACACTACAGAATTTATTTGTTATCTGCTGTGTAACCTGTGCCTTTCTCCTTCACCTTTTTAGCTTTGAATGGCTGCCCCCACGGCTACACAGCAGCTTGTTTATATAAACTATAGTAGAGTTTCTGTAGCAAACACACCAGTTTTACCAGTGCAGCACCATCTGTACATTATATTTTCATTACTTTAATACACTTTAGAGTCCTGCAGCGGGTCGGGTACCCGCGGGTTAACCGCAAAAACCTGCGGTACCTGGCGGGTTGTGCTGAGAAGTTCCAGGTGCGGGTATACCCGCGGGGCGGTGATTCTGAGGGTGTGCAGGTCCTGGGTCGGGCCGCGGATCTTCTCATTAACGATATTGGCAACTTTTTCTGGTCACGCCGTATCCCGATGACGTCACTTCCAGTTTACAATGAATGTACTTCCTGTTTTACTTCTTTTTTCCTTATCATATCGACTTCTGATGATGTCACTTCCGGTTTCTAATGACAGCACTTCCTGATTCTTGATGGTCAGCGGGTCGCGGGTCCGGGTTGCGGATAAGGTACTTGCGGGTCGGGTAGCAGGTCCAAGCGGGTAAGAATGCGGGTTGCGGGTCCGGGTTGTGGGTGCGGGTTGCGGGTTGCGGGTACGGGTCCCAAAAAATGGACCCGCGCAGGACTCTAATACACTTTCATTTTTTGATGTTACTGTTCCTTTAAATGTATGCTGTTACTCACCAACCTGAACCTGTGCACCGCATATCATATCTTAAAATGATTTTCTGCTCCTCGTTTTTAAATATATATAATTTAGGGGGTTATTTACTAAACCTCAAATTTATCTGGTTGGGCTTTTTGGGGCAAAAGCTCAAATTTTTCATGGGAAAAAACCCCATATTTTTCAAGATTTATTTCAAAAAGCCCGAATCCAAAAATCCGCCATCTCAGACCTGTCGAGGTCCTGTATAAGTCAATGGGAGAGGCACGTATCTCAATTTGAAGTTTTTGTGGTCTGCGCTGGGTTTAGCCCAAAAATCTGACTTTTTCGGGCATAAATTAGAAAAAAACAAGCGATTCAGGAGTACGAAAAATTTAAGCGATTCAGTTTTTCTTGCAATCTGGTTTATTTTATTAATAAATAAATTCAAATCAAGAATGGGAGGTGTTTGTTTTTTTAAATAAAATATGAAAGAAATTCGAATTTTAGTAACTAACCCCCTATATGTCCTTTTCATTTGCAGTGGCGCCTCTGTGTTTCTTGTACCACGAGCCATCTAAATTATATCAGGTGTTCCGGGAAATGTACGTGCGCTATTTTTTCAGGCTTCACTGTATATCTTCTCATGTGTCGGTAAGTTTTCTCTAATTAGGACAGCACATCAACATGAAAGATGAAACGAGTAGCTCCCATTTAGAGGATTTAATGAGGACACATGAATATCTGTATGAATGTTGATGAGTGTGGGGCTCAAAATATTTCTGCCAGTCAGTGGGCAAGACTGTTCTTGTTTCCGAAAGGGAAACTACTGGGATTTGTGCTTATATTTTTTATTAAAGGGGTTGTTCACATTTTGAGTCAAATTGCAGTATATATGATATATTTGTAATTGGTTTTAATTTTTTATTATATGGGGTTTTTGAGCTATTTAACTTTTTATTCAGTAGCTCTCCAGTTTGCAATGTCAGCAATCTGGTTGCTAGGGTCCAACTTACGCTAGCAACAATGCACTGATTTTTAAAAAAGAGACTGGAATATAAATAGGGGAGGGCCTGAATAGGAAAACGAGTAATAAAAAGTAACAGTAGCAATAAATTTGTAGCCTTACAGAGCATTTGTTTTTTTTAGATGGGATCAGTACCCCCATTTGAAAGCTGGAAGAAGGCAAATAATTCAAAAACTATAAAAAAAATAAATAATGAAAACCAATTGAAAAGTTGCTTAGAATTGGCCATTCTATAGTATACTAAAAGTTTACTTGAAGTTGAACCACCTCTTTCTGCAAAACATCAGTGCCTATAGGGGTCATTTACAACTGCAAGTGCAGTGAACAAAGTGCAAATTCAAGGGCAAGCACCATGTTTATTCCCCATAATGCAGAGTTGTTTTTCCCAGAATTCCAGTTGCAGACATTGCATCAAATTTAACACAATTATGCTCACAGTTTACTGTAAATTAGATGTAAGTGAGCCAAAAGTTTTCCAAGTCTGTTTGGTGTCATGATTGATGTTTGGTCCCGGAGTCACGCGTAATTTGCAGTGCTCTGTGCCTTTTGCCGCACTGCACTCAAGGAACCCTGGAGCTAACACCTGGTCCAGAGGTGATGTAGCTCCGTTGTTCCTCTGTGTCAGAGCTTAAAGGGATACTGTCATGGGAAAAATTTATTTTTCAAAACATATCAGTTAATGGTGCTGCTCCAGCAGAATTCTGCACTGAAATCCATTTCTCAAAAGAGCAAACAGATTTTTTTATATTTAATTTTGAAATCTGACATGGGGCTAGACATATTGTCAGTTTCCCAGCTGCCCCAGTCATGTGACTTGTGCTCTGATAAACTTCAGTCACTCTTTACTGCTGTACTGCAAGTTGGACTGATATCACCCCCTCACTTCCCCCCCCCCAGCAGCCTAACAGCACAATGGGAAGATAACCAGATAACCGCTCCCTAACAAAAGATACCAGCTGCCTGGTAGCTCTACGAACAGCTCTAATCCAGGTCCCACTGAGACACATCAGTATTGAATTGAGTAGGAGAAACAACAGCCTGTCAGAAAACAGTTCCATCCTAAAGTGCTGGCTCTTTCTGAAAGCACATGACCAGACAAAATGACCTGAGATGGCACCTACACACCAATATTACAACTTAAAAAATACACTTGCAGTTGAAATTTTATACTGTACAGTGAATTATTTGCAGTGTAATTTAGAAATAAAAAAATAATCCTTTTAACTATAAGGAAGTGCAAATACTGTAGCTTATTTTGATGCAAATATATTAATGAATGGGTTTTACATAAAATGGACTCCAGGGAAATTAGCACAAATATAACTGTGGTAGTCAATGTAAATGATCCCTATTGATGCATTTTATAGGAGGGATGCACCGAATCCAGGATTCCGCCTTTTTCAGCAGGATTCGGCCGAATCCTTCTGCTTGGCCAAACGGAATCCTAATTTGCATATGTAAATTAGGGGTGGGGAGGGAAATCGCGTGACTTTTTGTCACAAAATAAGGAGGTAAACAATGTTTTCCCCATCCTTGTCCTAATTTGCATATGCAAATTAGGATTTGGTTTGGTATTCGGCCGAATCTTTCGCGAAGGTTTTGGGGTTTCAGCCGAATCCAAAATAGTGGATTCGGTGCATCCCTATTTTATAGGCTTAATAATGATATTGTATAAATAGCCCCAAAATTCTCCACTGTAGATTGCTGCAGTTGTCATTAGTGCTACCAGGCCTCTCGACTTTGTACAGCTTTAAATTATTTATATAGTGAATAAAGTACCCCCTCTGGTAAAATATAAGGATATTATAAGTTACCGAGAAGTTTTATGACCATATAAAAACACGAGGTGGAAGGCCTGAGTGTTTTTATACAGGTCATTGAACTCCGAGGTAACTTCTAATATCCTTATAATTTACAAGAGGGGGTACTTTATTTATTATAATACACACGTTTTAGTGAGTCATGTGACAGAAATGACATCAGAACTCACCGTTTATAACTGATGACATCAGAACTCACCGTTTATAAGGATATAATTTACAAGATATTCATGGCTTTTGTGTATTATGTACATATTATATACTGTATACAGTTCATACTGTATGTTGCTTTGCCAAAATACCCATGTCTGTTTTGTAGGGCATATTGTCACTGTGTCTACTATTTGAGACTCTTCTCCAGACTCACCTGCCCCAACTTTTTTATCACCTTCGTGAAATTGGTGCACAACCGTAAGTTGTTATCTGTTTGTATTTGATTTGTATTCAATGTGTATTTTTCATTTCTGAACAAGACTAGAAATTTAATTTATATAGTCATAGATCTATTTAAAGAACAAGTTAAACGAGGAGGTAATTATGAGTTATTAAAAGTTTGACAAAGTAGTGCAGTGTTGAAATCAAGACACTCTGTCCTTTATTTCAATGTTCTTACTGTTCTATATGTTTCCATTTAACACAGTGGGGTTCATTTACAAATTTGCCCACTTTTTATAAATGACTCCCAGTGTTGCTATCCCTAAAAATCTGTTATGTTTCCACCAACTATAAATCCTAAACGTGTTGCAAAGTTGCATATTTTATAATGCATTTGTGCTTTTAAGAAAGGTACAATGATGTTTGTTTTGTACTGTATGTTGTTGTCAGCAAGCACCAAAGCAGTTTGGGAGATGCTTCTGAACATGTAGAAGAGTATAGATTTACACATTTCCCTGACGTTCGGCAGTTCTGGAGATAGAATATCTAAATGGCCATAAATAAATCAGAGTTCTCTGCTGAACCAAACATTTTCCCAGATCCAGCAAGTAAAAATGCATGTATGGCATGATAAACCTGCATGCCTATATATAATTGCTATTCTCACCCATCAGACTTACAGTATTTTGTTGGCATTTGTTAGCATACACACTGACACCACTTTTAGGTGTCTCCTAAAAGAGATATGAACAACCCAGGTTTCCAAGGGGCAAATTCCCTAAGCGGCGAAAATGCGCCAGCGACGACTTTGCAGCCATCGCAACACTTCGACAATGGGTAAATTCACTAGGACAATACCAATTCACTAAAGTGCGAAGTTGCGTCCAGGTTGCTGAACGCTGGCAAATTTACGATGGAGTTACTTCGGCAATCAAAGTGAAGATGCGCTAGTGTTGCCTAATTTGCATATGGCGAGAAATTAAGTTACAATGGACGTATATGTTGCAGCAAATACATTACATTACACAAGTCCAGGGAACCTTAAAGAAAATAGAGTTGTTATAATGTGCCATATGTTAGAAAATGGAGGGGGAACCCGGTTACCGAAAAACATTTTTACGGACTTTTGCAGGCTATCACAAGGGAAAGACAGTGATTTTTGGGACTTAGAAAAATTTTGCGCTAAAAATTAAGGAAGTTCTATGCACTCCATTGCGCTTCGCCTGGTCTGAGCTGGTGAAGGCAAGTCTGGCGAAAATTCGCCTGGCGTTAGAGTGCCAAGCAACGCTAGCGTCTATCTCCTTCGCTAGCAAAGTGGCACCTGCGCCTGTAAGGAAATCTGCGAAGTTCCGAAATGACGTCACGCTTGCGAATTTTCACTAGCGTTAGTCACTTGCCCTTTAGGGAATCTACCCCCAGGTGTCTATATGTTCTCATAATCCACACACTTCACTCTGTATCAATATGTTACATGATGTGTCCATTTTCAGGATACACCTAGATTTGCGGAGCACGCCATAGAAACAACTTCTTATTGTTGTTTCCGCCTCAATTTCAGGCTGCGCATTTCATTCAAGTGGATGGTCCGAGCCTTTTCTGGCTATTTGGCTACTGACCAGCTTCTCCTTCTCTGGGACAGAATCCTTGGGTATGATTCGTTAGAAATACTCGCAGGTAAGAAATAATACATATTCGCACTTTGTGTGCATAGCGAACAATAAAAGGAACGAAGAGGAATGGTGGTAAACTATTCAACCATGAGAAACTATACAGGTCAGACAGATTTACCCTACATATTGTTGGCCAAGTTTTCTTGGTTGTCATTGACTTTTACGAAAAATGAAACAAATGAATTTGAAAGTCACACTGGAGTCAGACAATAATGATACAGTGCATTTTAAAGTGTTTAGATTTCATTTACATAATTGTTTATGCCTATAGTTGATATAAACCATATAGGACACAGACTGTATGTTCTATACACTTTGAAACACAATCTCACGTATCTGCCCACGGAACATATTTCATTCATCTATAATTGCTCTGCTCCACAGTCTGACTCATGCATGTCATGTTACCAAGGGGCCAAGCTTAAGTCATTTTCCAGATGGTTGCATCTTAAAGGCTCTGTTTCACTAGCTGGCTCCAGTTAGTGCTACAGAAGCCTCCTTATGAGAGTAACATGGGGGGCATTATTTATCAAAATCCAAATTTTTCTGATTATTTTAATAAAAAAAAGTCTAACCAAACTAGAATTCACGATTGGACCTTATTTATTATTAAAAAAGCATGATTTAATCTGGGTCTGGGACAAACACGAAAAAAATCTAGCGAAAATCCAAATTGTATGTTCTCTTTCTGAGTTTTTTCCCAGAATTGCTCTATTTTTTCGGGCTTTTTCCCGAAAAGCTCTAATTTATCAGATTTTAGTCCGAAAATAGTCAGATTTTCGGGCTAATTCTAGTGCAGACCGCAGAAACTTCCAAATAGGATAGGGATCACTCCCATTTGCTTATATACAACCTCAGTAGGTTAATTGTGAAAAATTCTATTTTTGTTTTCCACTAAAAATTAGGATTTAATAGTAAAAATAAATTTGATTTTTTTTCTTGAATTTCAGACTTTAATAAATAACCCCCTTATTGTTGTTCATCAATTCCTAAATTTCAGGCATCACACCTGCATTTTATATACCTAGTATAGGGAAATCTGGGGACATTTTCAAACTCACCAAACAATTTTTGGATGTTAAGAATCCATTTTTAAATACACTTTACATAGAAGAACTTATCTAGATAGAAGTTATACTAATAACATCATAATGTGCTGACAGCACTGGCCCTAATAGCAGCACTTAAATCCTAATGTGAAATAAACCTGGGACTGGATTAGTTTAATACCTATCTATCTTGGTATCTATCAACATCTGGCTGTAAAGTAATAGTTACTAAAAAGCATTCTGTATTGCAAAACTTTTTTTTACTGTTATGCAGATTGCTAAGCAATATTTTTAGTTTTCTAAAAAAGAAGAAAATATATACAAATTAAAAACGCTTTCACCTTTTTTTAAACATGCCACAAAAAGTTGACCATTGGAAAGGCAAGTAGTCTCTAGGTCTATGATGGCAACCTTAGAAGACTGCCCTTGAGCTTTGAAGGTAGGCATTGCAAAGCCAAGACACTCCTGAAACTGGAAACGTTTGAACTGGAAAGGCATATCCTGGATATCCATGGAATGAATTTACATCTTTTTTGGCACAGCCTTTCAAGATTGTTGCTTCACTCACATAGAGCTAGCCTGTGCTAATGAATGCTATATCATTCTCTATGTATTGAAGCTGCTCTCTGTTATTTTACATACTAAAGCTGTGGCACATGTTTTGTGTTTGCCCACAATGTGCTGTTGAGTAGATCTATGATTCTATAGAGTGGTGCCATCTCATTGGTTAGATAGACACATATGTAGTTAGAGAGGGATCATTGCTTTTTCAATTTTCATCCTGAATAAGAGAATAGTCTGTGTAATGTGCTGTAGCATTTAGTAGTACCCTTTGGAATGGCAAGATATGGTCCAATATATGCCATTGTTTGTGTGGGAGGGGGTAGGGTATACCACTATTCACTTCTTTTGTTGACCTCACTGATTTTCTGTAAGCCAATTATTTTTTTTATATATATATTTTACTTTATGGCCATTTCCAAACCACACTTGCAGTGTAGACATATCAAGAAAATATCTGTTAAACAAGGCAGATAGATAAGGCAACGGCAAGTTGCTGAGGAGCTAGAAAACATCAAAAACAGCCTTTTCTGAACCTATAGATTTGTAACTTTCACATCCAGTGTCGGACTGGAACACCAGGGGCCCACCCAAAAACCTTAGACCAGGGGCCCACCAAAATACCTTAGATCAGGGGCCCACTCTCAGTACTATTATAATTCCTCTCCCAACTCAGCCTCTTTTCCCTAGTCTCTTTTCTTTACATGATATAATCTATTATTCCATCTATTTTGTCTGTTTGTTCTCATAGGAATGGGAATGGCCATGAAATAGACCAAATGTTTAGAAGCAGGAAGGCCCACTGACATCTGGGCCCACCGGGAGTTTTCCTGGTATCCCTGTGGGCCAGCCGGACACTGTTCACATCCTTCAGCATGTTTTTTTTATTTTTTACTCTTCCTTCTCTTTGCACTCTAATCCTTCTTAAAACATTTCTTGCCACATCCTCCAGCAAGTCAGAATGGTAGGAGAATTACAGCTTCTCTACTTCCTTCACCTAATCACTCCACCCATGAAGTTTTTATAGCACTCTTCCAGTTAAGGGTGGTGGCACACATAAAGATTCGGGGGAAATTAGTCGCCAGTGACAAATCTCCTCTTCTTCGGGTGACTAATCTCCACAAAATGCCTTCCCACCAGCAAGAATGTGAATCGCCGTTGGGATGGCATATGAATTGCTTTGGTTTTCTGAATTCGCCCCAAAGTTTTCTCGTGAGGCAATTCACATTCTTATCCTATTTGTTACCAATTCCTTCACCCTGCTTGCTATCACTGCTATCTTTTCTGTATGGACCAATTAATTCGCTCTTTAAAAACCTTCAAAAATGATATCTTCTTTTAATCGATCTCTCCATTCCCCACCCCTCCATCTACTTTAGTCAATGTTTAAGATATTGCTGAGCAATTTAAAAGTACAATTGACAAAGAAGTAGATGATCCTATATACAGTTGTATCCCTGGCAGAATTTGGAAGACGTGGACTATTTTTAAGAAGACATGAGTGACCAGACAAAACACTTTTTTTTACATTTTAATGTGATTCAAATGAAACTATTCATCAAAGAATAAAATAAATAAAATGGACCTTTTGAAAAGTTTGCATAACCTTAATATTGTAATATTGTGTATTGCCCTCCTGGCTCACAGTCTTTTATGATAGTTGTGAATGAATCGCTGTGTTTGTTCATGCAGTAAAGCTGCCCATTTTTTTTGACCAAAGACATCAGGTTGTGTAACTTCTTTGGTGGTCCAGCAGGAACTGCAAGTTTGAAATTTCCCAAAAGTGTCTCCATGACGTTGAGATCAGGAGACTGCGATGGCCACTCCAGAATCTTCACTTTTTTCTGCTGCAGCCACTGAGGGGTTGACTTGGCCTCGGTTTGTGATCATTGGCATTTTTAAAAGTCCATGTACCAGTCCACAGCTTCCAGGCAGATGAATGGAAATTTTCATCCAATATTTTCTATGATATGCTGCATTCATAGACTCAGCAGAGATCCAGCTCCATGCTTTCACAGTAGGGTTGGAGTACATCTCTTCATAGGCTTTGCTGACTCCTTTCTATACATGTTTGTGACCATAAAGTTTACTTTTTGTCTCATCACTCCAATTCATTTTGTTCCCGAAGTTTAGAGGTGCTATGTGGACTATTATAAGCAGGCTGTTTTATGACATTGGTGTCATCTCCACAATGCAGCCAATTTTCGTATCTCCATAACACTGTTTGAGAATTCGCTCTGTTTTGTATGTTGACTGGTTGATCCCAAGCCTGCCGGGACACATACATTCAGGCAGTGGAAGCCAGAAGATCAGATTTTCTCTGCTGGCTTATATATATATTTTGGAGATTGCATCTACAAGGTGCTATCTCCAAAATAAAATTATAATTAAGTCAAACAAAGTGCTTTTAGTTCTTGCTTCAAAAGGTAAAATTAATTAAAATAAGGTGCAATGGTGTTTTCTTCAATCACTAAAAATTGACTTAATTATAATTTTATTTTGAAGATGGCACCTTGTAGAAATCACAATAGCACTTTAAAACACACACGAAAAATCTGTGCATAGACTTTCTATGGTTCAAGACACACACAGATTAGTGTCGTAACACTTTGGTGATTGCACTGAATATTAACAATATTGCACTAGGTTCTGTTATTTGTTTTTTTTTGTCCATAGCCTGTGGCGCTGATCTTTAATTGTATCTTGTACTGATTATTCATCTGCAAATCCTTTATACAGAAAGAAACTTAAAGGGATCCTGTCATGGGAAAACATGTTTTTTTCAAAATGAATCAGTTAATAGTGCTGCTCCATCAGAATTCTGCACTGAAATCCATTTCTCAAAAGATCAAACAGATTTTTTTATATTCAATTTTTAAATCTGACATGGGGCTAGAGATTTTGTCAATTTCCCAGCTGCCCCTGGTCATGTGACTTGTGCCAGCACTTTAGGAGAGAAATACTTTCTGGCAGGCTGCTGTTTTTCCTTCTCAATGTAACTGAATGTGTCTTAGTGAGTCATGGGTTTTTACTATTGAGTGTTGTTCTTAGATCTACCAGGCAGCTGTTATCTTGTGTTAGGGAGCTGCTATCTGGTTACCTTCCCATTGTTCTTTTGTTTGGCTGCTGGGGGGGAAAAAGGGAGGGGGTGATATCACTCCAACTTGCAGTACAGCAGTAAAGAGTGATTGGAGTTTATCAGAGCACAAGTCACATGACCAGGGGCAGCTGGGAAATTGACAAAATGTCTAGCCCCATGTCAGATTTCAAAACTGAATATAAAAAAATCTGTTTGCTCTTTTGAGAAATGGATTTCAGTGCAGAATTCTGCTGGAGCAGCACTATTAACTGATGCGTTTTGAAAACATTTTTTCCCATGACAGTATCCCTTTAACATTAAAAAAAAAAAAGTTGCGGGTGTGGAATGTAGATGAGAACCCCGTTTACAGAATAGTGGGCTTAGAACCCCATTGATCCCCAATGGTACAGCTGGTAAATAAACAAAGAGCATAGGAGAGCCGATAAGCTCACAGTACATTATTCTTTTAGATAATTAGTAGGTCAGCAGTTTAAATATTCTGCATTCTTTTTCAGTCCTGGCAGCTGCCGTGTTTGCTTTTCGAGCCGTGAACCTGATGGAGGTGACATCACTGGCTGCAGCTGAAGTAAGGATCAGTTACACTTACTTGAGATTGAAATAGTTTCTGATCAATTGCCAGCTAAAGTAATTGAAACCCTTACCTCCCAATTCAACTAATGCAAAAGTGTGCAGAAATTCTCATGATTTATACCGGTTTGGACTTCAAATAATTAATTGTAAATATGCCTATTGTTTCTTTTATTCAAAGCAAAAATAAATAAATATATATATATATATATATATATATATATATATATATAAATGTAGTGAGAATGGACTTAGTAAACAGCATGTGGTGCTTGTTAATGTAAATCAGCTAATACTGTAGGGATCTGTCAGTGTTTATTTTGATGTGTTGGTAAACTAATGGGTAGACTTGAGGGCTCTGATTACTAATGTTGCTGCATGTTTATGTCTCAATGGTGTAACCCACAGGATCCAATCTGTTTCCTACAGTAATCTTAATGCAACAACATAGGTGTTTGATTGGTTGCTGTGAGTTACTGTGCTGGTGCAAAGCCGGGCTAATAAAGCGTACAAAGCCGGCTAATAATTGAGGCTCTCATTGCACTTCCCTACCATATTGCACAATTTAATTTGACCAGAAAGCACAGTTATGGAAACCGCAATCTGGAAACCCATTTTCCAGAAAATTCCGAATTATGGAAAGGCCGTCTCCCATAGACTCTATTTTATCTAAATAATCCAATGATTTCCTTTTTCCCTGTAACACTAAGGGGCCCATTTACTTAGCTTGAGTGAAGGAATAGAATAAAAAAAACTTTGAATTTCGAATGTTTTTTTGGCTACTTTGACCATCGAATGGGCTACTTCGACCTTCTACTACGACTTCAAATCTAACGATTCAAACTAAAAATCGTTCGACTATACGATAGTCGAAGTACTGTCTCTTTAAAAAAAAAAACTTTGACCCCCTAGCTCGCCACCTAAAACCTACCGAAGTCAATGTTAGCTTATGGGGAAGGACCCCAATAGGCTTTGCGATCTTTTTTTGGTCGTAGAAAAATCGTTCAATCGATGGATTAAAATCCTTCGAATCGAATGATTCATTCGATTCGATTTTTCATTTGATCGAAGCATTTGCGGTAAATCCTTCAACTTCGATATTCGAAGTCGAAGGATTTAACTTCGACAGTCGAATATCGAGGGTTAATTAAGCCTCGATATTCGACCATAAGTAAATTTGCCCCTAAAACAATACCATGTACTTGATCTAAACTAAGATCTAATTATTCCATATTGAAGACAAAACCAGCCTATTGGATTTATTTCATGTTTAAATGATTTTCTAGAAGGTACGAAGAACCAAATTATGGAAGCATCCATTATCCGGAAAGCCCCATTCCCCGAGCATTCTGGATAACGGGTCCCATACCTGAATAATCTGATCATCCAATAGTTGAATATAGAAGGAGGACAAATGCACAGACTAAACTCTTCATTATGCAAAGAGAACGTTGCTCACTGTGCAGGCAAAGGATTCGTAATGGGTTTGTATTTTTAGAACTATCTTGAAATGTAAGACCTTCTAAGCACCCATGATACCATCTGTATGTGAAGTGCGTCTAAAGGACAAGATAAGTATACTTCCCTAGCAGTGCCTGCTCCAATAGTCTGCATTGCAGCGACTGAGTGGTGCAGAGTAATATATCACACGGGAAGTTCAGGGGAGAGAGAGCAATTGTGACTTACTGTCTGCTAAACTGTGCAGCAAAGCCTGAGCTCCCATATCTTGATGCAAGAGAATTTAAATCAAGCTTTCGCTCCCTTCTCCTGTCAGTGGCAATTGCAGGAGGTAATTTCACCCCAGTAAATGCATCAGAAAGTATTTTACAGCTATTGCAATCATTTATAACTTCTGGCTGAGTACCGGGACAAATGCCCATGTCGACCATATGCAGTCAAACATTAAAGGAGAAGAAAAGGCTGAAATTAAGTAAGATTTATCAGAAAGCTCTACAGTATATAAATACACCAGTAAACACTTAAAGTAATGCTGCTCTAAGTCCTCTGTCAAAAGAAACACCGCATTTCTTTCCTTCTATTGTGTACACATGGACTTCTGTATCAGACTTCCTGCCTTCAGCTTAAACCTCCAGGGCTAGGGCTTGAGCATGCTCAGTTTGTTCCTCTCTCCCCTCCCTTTCCCTCCTCTCTGCTGTAATCTGAGCCCAGAGCTAGGAGTGAGCAGGGAGAGACTCAGGCAGGAAGTGATGTCGCAGCAAGCGAATATGGCAGCTGCTATCCTAAACAAACAGTAAGAGCTTCTACAGCTTTTTACTCCGGTATGATAAAGCATTCTACAGAATAAATATAGTGTTATAGCTTGCACTATTGTGGCTAATCTATTGGCAATAAACTGTTTCAGTAGCTTTCCTCCTCCTTTAAAGGAAAACTATACCCCCAAAATGAATACTTAAGCAACAGGTAGTTTATATCAAATTAAGTGAAAAGAAGTGAAATAATTTTACCAAACTGGAATATTTATTTAAGTAGAAACTTGCCTTGAGCCACCATTTTGTGATGGTCTGTGTGCTGCCTCAGAGATCGCCTGACCAGAAATACTGCAGCTCTAACTGGAAGAAGTGTGGAAGCAAAAGACACAACTCTGTCTGTTAATTGGCTCATGTGATCTAACAAGTATAGTTTGTTTGTGTGCACAGTGAATCATATGATCCCAGGGGGCGGCCCTTATTTTTTAAAATGGCAGTTTTCTATTTATGATTACCCAATGGCACCTACTACTAGAAAAGTATATTATTATGAAAATTGTTTATTTACATGAAGCAGGGTTTTATACATGAGCTGTTTTATGCAATATCTTTTTATACAGACCGACATTGTTTGGGGGTTTCGTTTTCCTTTAAGCGGTATAAAGTTTAACAAAGTCTGTGTTCTCTTCTCCAGGCTGTACTTGCTGATATATCAACTCTGAAGGTTATGCCTCTTCTTCAGATTTTCTTGTTTGCGGTGGTTACCTAATCTCGCCCATCATCTCAGACCGTACGCATCATGGAGTCTCATGTGCCGGCAGCCGCACAAACTGCAACATCTACATTTAACCAAAAATGACATCGTATTTACACAGTCAATAAATATCGTGCTCCGCTTAAATCACAGTAAGCACATTTGCAGATTTACAAGCAGGTTAGATTTCATAATGATATGCGTTGTACTTGCAGCTTGGACGTGTCTTCTGCTGCACAATATATATATATATATATATATATATATATATATATATATATATATATATATATATATATATATATATATATATATATATATATATATATATATATATATATATATATATATATATATATATATATATATATATATGTGTATATGTGCCGCTATCCATACAGAAACTGATAATGAATGCAGTATTATTTTCCTTTTTAAGTGGTATCACATTTCAGTAGCATTGAATTGTTCCTGCGTGGATTAAAAATGATTTAATTTATCATAGCCTTTAGATTGACATTAAGGCTGATTTTTCATGGAATGAAATGTTCAAGGGATTCCAGGCACACAATAAATTATTTACATACGTCACCATATTGGTTTTGTTTCCCTGGATGTAATAAATGCCTGCTAGAATCAAAACATAATCCAGCCTCTGATTCTTTCTGGTTAGGAAATCTTTTGCTTATTCCAGGAGAAGAACTGAGCAGTGACTTTAATCTCCCCAAATAAATGTGATTAAACTTCCACATATCCAACCTTTATTCATATTGTTTTGATAAAATTTTGATATTCCTGTTTTGATAAATGATAGAATCTGCTTTGGTTGAAAGTTTCTTGTGCTGTTCTTTCCTATTATTACTACAGGTATGGGACCTGTTATCCAGAATGCTTGGGACCTGGAGCTTTCCAGACAACAGATCTTTCCGTACTTTAGATCATACCTAAACCTATTAGAAAATGATGTAAACATAAAATAGGCTGGTTTTGCTTCCAATAAGGATTAATTATATATTTGTTGGGATCAAGTACAAGCTACCGTTTTATTATCACAAAGAAAAAGGAAATCATTTTAAAAAATTTGGACTATTTGGATAAAATGGAGTCTATGGGAGACTGCCTTTCAACTATCTGGAGCTTTCTACATAACAGGTTTCTGAATAACGGATCTCATACCTGTATTAGTATTCTTTGTTCATGCAGAGTCAACATATCCTGCCATTCTCCCAGAATCTTTCTTATCTCTTTCCAAATCTCTCCTGTTTAGTCTTATGGCTCCAACATGGTGGACAGTTTTCCATTCAAACGGCCCATGTTTAGATTTGGGCACACAAGTGAATGACTCGATCACATTAATCTTTTTGGTTGAATAGCCAAATAAGCACATTATTTGGGAATATGGTGCAATTTCTGCTCTTCTGGGTTTGACAATTACAAGTGCCAGTGGAAGGGATCCAAAGCAAAACTGCCTCCCTGGGGCAATTGTGGGTATGTGGTCTACACATCTTGCACTATTTAGACTAGGGCCACACGGGGGCCAAAATTAGCATCTGAAATACACTGGCTTTTAGCCCTATCGCGGGCAGTAGTCTCCTCCCATCATTTCCATTGAACAGGCTCCGACGGATTTCAGTTTAAAATGCAGAGACTTGCGGTTCTTTGCCGAAATCTACTGCCTGCGGTAGGTCTGAAATCAGCCAATGTATTTTAGCCTTACAATTATAACTCAACTCAGACTGGTGTAATGAAACGCTTTGCTGAGTAAAGGGGTGGCGCACCTTTCGGTTAACTTTTAGAATTTTATAGAATGGCCAATTCTAAGCAACTTTTCAAATGGCCTTCATTTTTTTTTCTTTTTTTATAGTTTTTTTAATTACTTGTCTTTTTCTTCTGACTCTTTCCAGCTTTCAATAGGGGGCCATTTAAAATCAAATTCTCTTTAAAGCCGCAAATGTATTGTTAGGGATGCACCAAATTCACTATTTTGGATTTGGCCGAACCTCCAAATCCTTCACAAAAGATTTGACAGAATACTGAACCGGATCCGAAACCTAATTTGCATATGCAAATTAGGGGTGGGAAGGGGAAAACATTTTTTACGTCCTTGTTTTGGGCCAAAAAGTAACGCAATTTCCCTCCTTGTCCCTAATTTGCCTATGCATAGGCAAATTAGGATTCAGTGCGGCCATGCAGAAGGATTTGGCCGACTCCTGCTAAAAAAGGCAGAATCCTGACCGAATCCCGAACCTAATCCTGGATTCCGTGCATCTATTTTTTATTACTCATCTTTCTATTTAGGCCTCTCTTATTTATATTCCAGTCTCTTATTCAAATCAATCCATGGTTGCTAGTATAATTTGGATCCTGGCAACCAGATTGCCGGAGTGCGAAGTGGAGAGCTGCTGAATAAACAGCTAAATTACTCATAAATTACAAAATGATAAAAAAAATGAAAACCAATTGCAAATTGTCTAAGAATATCACTCTCTAGTAGGGATGCACCGAATCCAGGATTCGGTTCGGAATTCAGCCAGGATTCGGCTGAATCTTTCTGCCTGGTTTAAACCGAATCCAAATCCTAATTTGTATATGCAAATTAGGGGCGGGAGGGAAATCTTGTTACTCCCTACGCTCTACATCAGCAGCCCCCAACCTTTTTTGGCTTGGGGACCAGTGTAGAGCCAATTTTTTTTTTCAAGGACCGGGGAGATAGGGTCAAGGTCGGGTGCGCCGGCGTCCAATTTGGCGTACTGGAGTCAAATTCTGTGTGCGGCGTTAATTGTCCCCTAGGCTCAGCGGCCCAGTTAAAGACTGTCCGCGGCTCAGCGGTTGGGGACCCCTGCTCTACATTATACTAATAGTTCATAGTTCATGTGCAGTGCGGGAAAGTATAATTGGTGGTCTTGCTGTTTTATGTAATAACCTGGAAAGTGATTAGGGATTAAAACTTCATGGATGGGCACTGTACAGCAGATTCATTGGGATTGCAACCAATTCTATCACTGCACTTCGAAATGAGAGCCCAGTGCATTTTTGTTTTGTTTTATCTCATGTAACAAATCCTACATTTCTAAGAACCCTACACATGACAATGTGACCTCTAAAGAAAGTTGGATTAACAGTTTGTTTTATATCATCTGGGATAGATGTCCTTCTCCCCTGAGCCGGTGTCTGAAAGTCATACGCGTAGATGAGCAATAACGAAAAACGCTCAATCTGTGAAATAATTTGCCATTTAGTAAAAGTGCATGAAGGGCACAGAGTGATGAAACGAGATCCATTCCCTGCGTGTCAGAGGTTTCACTTTCACATTCTTGTCTGGGTACAATATAATATTGTATCGCTTGGCTGGTTTATTGTTAAACACTATCTCACCCTTCTATTCTCTAAATGCGTATCATGTGATTTCTGCTCCGTATAATCAGCGACACTTTGCTGGCGGTGCAGAATTCTGTCATTTCTACTGACATTCTGTCAAGAAAAAAATATGTAAATAAAAACACCACTTGAAGCAGATACGCACTTCCCACAAAGTTTTACTTCCAGAAAGAGGAAGGAAGAGCCGCTCGCTAGGGGTTTTTTAATAACTTGTTAAATGGCCATAGCCTCAAATAAACATTTGTGTTACAAATCCATGAGCTGAAGGCAGTCGATAGAATCTTGCAGGATGTTTATGTGTCGTTAAGTGCAAAATGAATTGTTTTAGTTTTTTTTTTTTTGATGATAACCATTGACATATATAAAGCAGCTCCACCATTGAAATATAAATTATAGAGATGATCCTTCTTGGGAATGACCTAGGAAGTTCTCTCTTAATAGAAATGGCTAATACTGTTGATGTTTCTTCATCTAAGCTTTATTATAAGCTCACAAAGAAATTATAAAGTAACACCACTATAGTGTAAATTGACTTAAAGGAACAGTTCAGTATAAAAAAAAAAACTGCTCTCTTGGTTTTCACTGATTGGTTACCAGGCAGTAACCAATCAGTGACTTGACGGCTTTTGAATCTGACCTGCATGTTAATCAATTGCAAACTCACTGAACAGTTATATCCCACATGGCCCCCCTTAAAGATGCTGACTAAATCAGAATTAGAGAACAGGAAGCAGGAAGTAGTGTTCTGGCTATTATGTTAGACATCCAGTCACTCCAGCCTTTATACATTACATTTTTGCCTAACTATATTAGAAACATTTTTTATTTTGCACAGCCTATCTATTTATTTTTACACTGAACTGTTTCTTTGAGGCCTATACTGAACCTGGTTCTGGTGTTGACACAACTTCATCAAGTGTAATTATGGAGGAAGGCAGCCAACGCACTAGACACAGAAGGAGCAGGCTGGGCTAGATCAAGACAAGGGTTAGGACAGGGGGCAAACCAACATACATATAGAATATGTTAGTACTACATCAGTAGATCACAATCCTGACATGGCACTTAAGGAGTTGGCCAGAGCAAGGTGTCACTAAAATATATAATATAGCTAGAAAAGTAACTGCTAGAGCAGGGGTCCCCAACATTTTTACCCATGAGCCACATCCAAATGTAAAAAGAGTTGGGAAGCATGAAAAATGTTCCTAGGTTTTCCAAATAAGGGCTGTGATTGGCTATTTGGTAGCCCCTATGTGGGCAGACAGCTTACAGGAGGCTCTGTTTGGCAGTACAACTGGTTTTAATGCAATTAAATCATGCCTCCAAGCTTGGAATATATAATCATCTGCTTTGAGGCCATTGGGAGCAACATGCAAGGGGTCGGTCATGAACCATCCAATCATGTTGCTCATGAGCCACTGGTTGGGGTGAATGTACTAGAGGATGTATGTATGAAGATACACATCTTGAATGCTTGAGAGCAAAGGCACACAGAGGTCCCATTAAAATCCAACTGGATAAATAGAAGAGCCAAGAGTACAGGCAGTAACTCATACAATGTTACAACAGAGCCAAGTAAATGTGAGGGACTATCACACTCCATATTATCTGTAGGATCCATTGAAAGCTATTGGGAGCTAGTCATGTGCACCATGTGCTCTGAAGTATGAGGCTGTGGCCCAGGTTCAGTTCATTGAGAAAAAGTTATCTCATGGTTTATCACGTGAAAACTCCTGGATGAGACTCAATTCCAGGAGAAAGAACTTTTCTCCAAATTCAGTTCCACTTTTTTTCCCATAGACTTCAATAGAGGTTTCATGTGATATACAGTGAGATAGGATGTTCTTAATTGAATTACAACTCAAATTGAAATTTGTCCATGAGTTTTCCCATGATATATCTTATTCTCACTGAATTGAGTCTGGCCCTTTGGTTCTATATAATGGGGCTCGGATTGAAGAGATTTATTTTTCACCCTTACAGCAGCTCTTAAGTGGAACCAGCCTGATTGAATATTGATTTTTCAAGAGGCACAAAGAGAACTACTGTGATTGTATGATGGCTTGAGAGCTTTCCATCAACAGCAGGCTTAGCCATTGGTCAGGGCTGTATTGATCATCACTCAAGGCTAGCATTATTACCATTCCCTTTTATATGTAGAGATATGTGTTTGAGTGCAGTCAAACCACAGTACACCAACAGAGGACTATAAAGTTACACCACTGAGTACTTGTCACTGCCTTCTCACAAACAGAGGAGTCACCGTGAGTTCTGTCCCTGTGCTCTTACACTACGGTAGACAATATACAGTAACATAGTAAGTTTGGTTGAAAAAAGACACATGTCCATCAAGTTCAACCTTTAAGTCAATATATAACTGCCAGTTGAGCCAGAGGAATTAAAAGCCCTGTTAGAAGCCTCTCCAATTTGCCTCAGAGGGGGAAAAATTCCTTCCTGACTCCAAAATGGCAATGGGACTAGTCCCTGGATCAACTTGTACTATGAGCAATCTCCCATAACCCTGTATTCCCTCACCCTAGGTAAATGTGCCCCAAAGACTTAATTTTTCTCTTTATTTGAAACTAAAGGTAATATAAACCAAACCCAAGCCTTGTGTATTTCCCCTCCCTACAGTAGTAAAGCAGAATGTATAACATAACAAATCCAACCTGCCCGACCAGTTCCTCGTGTACAGTAGTTCCATGGGAATCTGTGACGCAAAAACATTCCATCTGGGCAGGTACCCCACCTAATGGATTATTTGACTTTTTTTTACCACCCCCAAGTCAAACTTCTGTAACAAAAGATCTTTAACCTCTTGCCTTTTCTTGATAGAAAAGAAGTTTGCTAACTGGTGAAATATTTGCTTACAGTTTAGAGGAAAAATAACATTTGTTTTTTTTTTTCCTCATTGACTAAACATCAGTTTCCCCATTGACAAGTAAAATGGGTTACAGTATACACAGCTCATTCTTCGAATATCAAAGTATTTTTCACCGAATTTGGTGAAAGTTCGAAGTAAAATTTGAACGATTTTAGCGTACGATCGAACGATTTTACTTCGATGTGTGAAGACTTAGAAAAATGGTCTAGAAGGTCCCCATAGGCTAACATAGCACTTTGGCAGGTTTCATTTGGCAAAGTATTGAAGTCGAAGCTTTTTTAAAGAGACAGTACTCGAATTGAATTCGATGTAAATTTGAAGTCGTAGTATCCTAATCAATGGTCGAAGTATTCAAAAAATTACTTTGAATTTCGAATTTTTTTACTTCGAAATTTCCCTAGAATTCACTTCGGCCCTAGATAAATCTGCCCCTTAGGGGTTTATTTATCAAAGGTCGAATTTTAGGGACAGATTTATCAAGGGTCGGAGTGAAAATTCAAAGTAAAAAAAAAAAAAACGAATTTCAAGCTATTTTTGTGTACTTCGACTATCGAATAGGCCACAATTCGAAGTGAAAATTCAAAGTAAAAGAAAAAAAAAAAAATCGAATTTTAAGCTATTTTTGTGTACTTCGACTATCGAATAGGCCAAAATTCGAATCAAATTTGAAAAAAAGTTTGACTATTCGAATTTCAAAATTTATCATGTACTGTCTCTTAAAAACTTCGCCATCTACAACTCATAACTGGAATGTTTTTTAATTTAAGAAAAAACTCAATAACCTCCTTAATAGACCTAATAGGATTGTTTTGCTTCCAATAAGAATTAATTATATCTTAGTTGGGATCAAGTTTTATTATTACAGAGAAAAAGAAAATAATTGTAAAAAACTAAAATATTTGATTAAAATGGGAAATGGCCCTTCTTGTAATTCAGAGCTTTCAGGATAATGGGTTTCTGGAAAACAGATCCCATACATGTACTGGTTTTGAACTTGTGAGAGCATGTGGGTGGGGCAACTTTCGCAAGGAATGAAACGCGTAGGGAAGTGCTCACTGCCAGCCTTTGCTGTTGTAAAACTGACATGTAGGAAACCTTCTACAGAATTCACTGTCCTGGGGGAGTTTCAGAACCAATAGAAACCCCTTTGAACAAATGTATTTTAAAGATTAAGCTCAGCCGTGTCTCATAGGCGGCCCGACTCCCTTTGTGTTACATGCTGCCCTTACTACTTCTGGGTTTTTTGCCTTCCTCTGGATCAACTGGCAGTGAGGCAGGTTAAAAAAAATTAAAATGTTGAACTTGATGGACGGGTGTCTTTTTTCAACCTAACTTGTTACTACTATGTTACTGTGTTAATATGTTACTATGCTTTCAAATGACGTCTGTTGCATTTTCTCACAACAGTCTGTCTATTACTGGTAGAATCAACACTCAGATGTCTGCTTTCAAACAATAAGGGGCAGATTTATCAAGGGTCGAATTTTGAATAAAAAAAAAAAAACTTCGAAATTCGAATAAAAAAAATACCAACCGAAATTCGAATCGTGCAAATCAAAGTAACATTGTATTCGATCGTATTCGATTCGAAGTTTTTCTTAAAAAAAACTTCGATTTTTTCAAAGTCCACCATTTGACTCCTAATGGGTTCTAGGAGGTCCCCCATAGGCTAAAACAGAAATTCAGCAGGTTTTCGTTGGCGAATGGTCGAAGTCGATTAAAGAGACAGTACATAATAAAATTCGATATTCAAATTTTCTCATTTTTTTCAAATTCAAATCAAATTTGGACTATTCCCTAGTAGGGATGGGCGAATTTGACCCGTTTAGTTTCGCCAAAAATTCGCCGTCGGCGATGCCCATTAAAGTCTACGGGTGTCAAAAAAATTTGTGCGGCGAAATTGTTTTGACGCACGTCTTTTTTTTTTTTTTAACGCACGACACCTCTATGGCCGTCATTTTTTAGGCAAAACAAGGCGAAAAAATTCGCCCATCCCTATTCCCTAGTCAAAATACACAAAAAATAGCTCGAAATTTCAACCCTTCAACCCTTGTTAAATCTGCCCCTAGGTGCTCCCTGCTGATTGGTTGCTATGGGTTACTAGACTAGCAGCACTTGTAATTACATTGATAGTGAGTGAAGACATAGGTCCCCAGCCAGTCATCTCATAGACAAAACTTTCATAACTCGGGGCTGTTATTATAAGAACAATATGTGCGAGCCCTCGTGCTCAGTAAGGAAGAGTCATTATTATTATTAGTCATTATATTGAGCAATTCCAATGGAACAGCAGCATCTTTAATACACAATCTATTCCAGTTCACACTTGTTCCACTACTTTCTGAATCACCTGCTCCTCTTGGGATTAATACACTGAGTCACCCAATACAAGTGCAGCCGTAATCCCCTTGTCTCTTACTTCTGCCATTGCTATGGAGTCTCGTAGAAGCCTGATTATAGACAGACAATTGGCACAAATACACGGAAATTATTGGCTAGAAGTAAAAACATATTAAAATCATTGATTTTAGGGTATTTATACATTTAAAAAATACATTTAAATCAAGAACTTAACTGAAGGGGGTCCTACTTTTAGGGGCATATTTATCAAGAATTTCGAATTGAAAAAACTTCGAAATCAGACCAACCGAAAATTAAGTTGAAGTTTTTTTTTTGGCCGAATAGGTCAGTTTTCGATCAAATAGGTCTGTATTTGGCTGAATTTGAATCATACGAATCAAAGGAATACCACATTCGTTCAAATTCAATTCAAAGTTTTTCCCAAAAAAACTTGGATTTTTCAAAGTCCACCAATTGACTCCATATAGGTTCTAGGAGGTCCCCCACAGGCTAAAACAACAATTAGGCAGGTTTTAGATGCCGAATGGTCGAAGTCAAATTTTTAAAGAGGCAGTACATGATAAATTTCGATATTTGAATTTGGACTATTGTCTAGTCAAAGTACACAAAATATAGCTCGAAATTCAAATTTTTTTCATTCGAAAATTCTCCTCGACCTCTGATAAATCTGCCCCTTAAAGTGATGCTGATACTAAAAAAACACTCTTCCAAATATTAATGTACATTATGGGGCCGATTTACTAAGGGTCCTCGAATTAAAATCCTTCTAATATCGAAGTCGAAGGATTTTTAGCGTATTCCATCGAATGATTGATAGTGATCGAATAGAAATCATTCGATCGAATGATTCGAACTATTTTTAGCGATCAATCGAAGGTTTTCTATTCGATGTACAAAGAATTAGAAAAGTGCTGTGGAAGGTCCCCATATGCTAACATTGCACTTCGGTAGCTTTAATTTGGCAAAGTATGAAGTCGAAGTTTTTTTATAGAGACAGTACTTTGATTATCGAATGGATGAATATTTGAACGATTTTTACTTTCGAATCGAAGTTGAAGTAAATTTGAAGTCGTAGTATCCTATTCGATGTTCGAAGTATCCAAAAAATTACTTCGAAATTCGAACTTTTTTAACTTCGAAGATTCACTCGAGCTTAGTAAATCTGCCCCTAAAACTTACCTATAGGCCATGTTGATAATTTGTCACGGATAGATGTGTAATTGTTACTTGAAGTTCCTGGGTTTTTCCAGCCTGACTGTCCCTGTGCTAACAGATTACTGCTGAACAAATATGGCAGCCCCCTTATAGAGGAAGAGGGGGGACCATCAGGCAAAATTATAAATAGCAAAAATAGACCATTTTATGATAGCTGTCCAAAAAAAGCTTTAATTTCTGGTGTCAGTATCTCTTTAATGCCAACGTTTTTTGGGTACCATGGCTTTAAACGAATAAGGCATGCTGTTCCAGTTACATATGTACATAAGTAAATGGGAGACATAAAGGCATGTGGACATGACTAAAAAAAATTCCTACCGTGGGTCAGCCTTGCAGTGCTGGAGTCCTGGGTTTGATTCCAGCCATGACACTACTTGCAGCTGTTGTATGATCTCCCCGTGTTTCTTTGGGTATCCAGGTTTCCTCCAACTGTTTAATTGGCTCCTGATTAAACTGACTATAGTGTATGAATGTGATACAGACTTGACTGCAAGCTCCACTGAGGCAGGGCCGGGACTGAATAATGTATGATCCCAGTACAGTGCTGCGGGATATATATAAAGTAACACATACATTTAAATACACAACTGTAGATCATGAAATAACTGTAGACCTGGATATTATTCCTCTAAAATACACAAGAACCATGAATATCCTGTAAATTATATCCTTATAAACGGTGAATTCTGATGTCATCAGTTATAAACGGTGAGTTCTGATGTCATTTCTGTCACATGACTCACTGAAACTTGTGTATTATAATAAATAAAGTACCCCCAGTTGTAAAATATGAGAATATTAGAAGTTACCTCCGAGTTCCATGACCTGTATAAAAACACTCGGCTTCCGGCCTCCTGAAACACCTCAGTAACTTATAATATCCTTATAGTTTACAAAAGGGGGTACTTTATTCATGATATATTAATGAAATCTGTCTTTTCTACTTAGCCTGGTAGTGCAAATGTGCCCTTGAGAAATTCCGGAGCTGTGTATCTGGTGATATTATTTCAACTTCTTTTTGGGGGGCATGTGCAGTTGGCAAGGGGAAGGGAGTGGGGGACGCCCCAATTTACCCCTCTTTATAATCTGCTCTCTAAATTCAGCCATCTACCGGCTGGCCTGTTTGTTATATCTAATTAAATACTCTGCACACTCCACTGCTTCTAACTCCTGGGAAATAACTTTTCTGTCTTGTTGAACTTCAACTCACAACCATCCTCTTTTTTTTAAATTACAAGCATATACCAACACCAGTCATTTGAATTTTCTCCACAGGAAAAGTGATTGCCCATCTGGATTGTATTTATTACTGGTTTTAAAATTATTTATTCATTAATTTATTCACTGTGTTTCCTGGCCGACCAGTGGTTTAGTGATTCTGTAATAAATTGTACTCTTAATATATTGGTTTTGCAGTCCACCTTCTACTTGTTCTTCATATTAGCCTGGTAGTTCATTCCACAGCCTCACTACCAGTGGTGAAACTGGATATTAAATGACCCCACAGCAAATTATTTTTCAGGCCGCCAGAATGTCTAGAGGTTGACCTCTTTTACCAATATTTATTTAACTTCTATATGAATTAGGTCCTCCTGGGCAGGGTCTGCTTCCTCTGTAGTTCCGCCCCTGCTCACTACCCTCACCTTGAAGAACCAAGCTTGATTTAATTGAAGCTTCTGTTGCTCAAGTCAAAACAGAGACGGCCTTTTCTTCTTTTCTATGTGAACCCCCTTCACTATCTGTTTATAATATACAAAAGCCATGAATACCTTGTAAGTTATATCCTTATAAAAGGTGAGTTCTGATGTCATCAGTTATAAACGGTGAGTTCTGATGTCATTTCTGTCACATGACTCACTGAAACTTGTGTATTATAATAAATAAAGTACCCCCAGTTGCAAAATATGAGGATATTAGAAGTTACCTTGATGTTCCATGACCTGTATAAAAACACTCGGGCCTTCGTGGTCATGAAACTCCTCAGTAAGTTATAATATCCTTATATTTTATAAGAGGGGGTTCTTTATTCACTATATAATGCCCTATGATAGGGGCACCCAACCTTTTATACTTGTGAGTCACATTCAAATGGAAAAAGAGTTGGGGAGCAACACAAGCATGAGCAAAGTTCTGGGGATGTCAAATAAGGCCTGTGATTGGCTATTTGATAGCCCCGTGTAGATTGACAGCCTACAGGAGACTATTTGGCAGTGCACCTGGTTTTAATACAACCGAAACTTGCCTCCAAGCCTGGAATTCAAAAATAAGCTCCTGCTTTGAGGTCTCCGAAAATAAAGGTGGCCATAGACGCACAGATGATATCGTACGAAATGAATTTTCATACGATATTTGGTGCGTGTATGGTGGAAAAAGAGCCGGCAGAAGACTTGGATATCGGTCGGCTCGTCGATCGGCCTGGACGGAAATATTTTATAGGGTGTCCTTGAAGGGACCCAAACATCGGCCATTGTTAGTGCTGAATCATTAGATACAGGTGGATTTCTATTGTTTCTATCTGTATATCTGACAATTCAGCTCTACACGTGTGTATTGAAACGAACGATCTTTCTTGGAAAGATCTTTTCCATGAAAGATCGTAATTGTTACGTCTATGTCCACCTTAACATTCAGCGGGTTGGTGAGCGACTGCAAGTCACTGGTTGGGGATCACTGGCCTATGACATACAAGTAAAGAATAATCATGTCCCCTCGCTAGAACCTCCAGGGAACACAACCCAAACGTGTTGACCTTGCCTTAAACTCTAAGTCTATCAAGGGGCGTCAGAAAGTGCTCCAGCTAAGGTCAAAGGTCTCCTCTTAAAGTTGTACTTTCTCACCCTGCTCCCCGGATGTCTAATATTAGAGCTGCACAAGCAAACTGTATATAATACATCATAAAACACAGGAAGGAACAGCCCTGTCTGCCTAATATCAGGACACTTGGAAGCTTTTTCCTGCCTTGAGATAAAGATCTTTCCTTTTGACTGGAGACAGCTTTCTCAGAAATAAAATGATCCCAAATGGAGCTCATTGGTTGTATGAGTGCAGGGACGCGCCAAGGTGTTCCCTCCTGTCACCGGAACAGAAATTCCACGAATATGTTTTTTCCATTCATAGCAAAAAAAAAAAAAAGAGCCCCTATGATTTATGGTGTGTTAGTGAATGTAAATACATGTCTTAAATGCACGCTATTGGTAGAGATGTTGAGGTATAAAAATGGGAACAAACACGAAATTGTTTGCATTTATCCGCACTCCACTGCCCTTTCATTGTAGTTATTCGTTCTATATAAATATCAGATTATAACATAAACATAGGGAAAAGTAGACACAAGAGAAAAGATTAAGATTAGGGTGGATAGGGGGCACATGTTAAAGGAGAACTAAAGCCTAACTAAAGAAGTAGGTAGAAATGTTGTACATGATGTTTTGTGCTTCTGTACCAGCCCAAGGCAACCACAGCCCTTTAACAGTAAAGATCTGTGTCTCCAAAGATGCCCCAGTAGCTCCTCATCTTCTTTTCTGCTGATTCACTGCACATGCTCTGTGCTGCTGTCACTTACTGAGCTTAGGGACCCACTCACAATATACAGTACACATAGAATAGAGATGTCACAATATAAGGCTGATTAGTAATTAATACAGATAATTACTACATGGCAGCACAGAAACCAGTGCAATTAGCATCAGAATTTAATAATCAGCCCTGTAGCATCAGCTTATATTACAGACCAACCTCATTTTCTGCTGGATAATTAGTGACGACCCCTAAGCTTAGCTTCTCAACAGCTGCTCAGAGCCCACTGAGCATGTGAGTGTCACAGACACTTTCCAAGATGGTGACCCCCTGTGACAAGTTTGAAGTCCTGGATCATTCCTGCTATTGACAAGCTGAGTATATAATAAGTTCAGTATATAAAATATGGAATTTTAAGCCACATTAATTTTTAGGGGTTAGTTCTGCTTTAAGGGTACAGGTATGGGATCTGATTTCTGGAAACCCATTATGCAGAATGATCCAAATTACAGGAAGACCATCTGTCATAGACTCCATTGTAATCAAATAATTAACACTTTTTTAAAAAAAAATTGTCCTTTTTCCCTTGTACTAAATCCCAACTAAGATATAATGAATCCTTATTGGGGAAAACCAAACCTATTGGGTTTAACTTATCTGTAAATGTTTTTGCAGTAGACTTTAAGGTATGAAGATTCAAATTATGGAAAGATTTGGACAACCCCTGGTCCTGAGCAGTCTGGATAACGGGTCCCACGCCTAGGGTTGCACCTGTTCTGAAAAAGATTACTGGCCGGTGGTGGGTGGGCACAAAAGGAGGCGGTCCGTGATGCAAAAAGGGGCGGAGCCACACATCGTGATACAAAAGGGGGCGGAAGACTGACCAGAAGACTGAAAAAAAATTCTGAGCGAATTGGGGGCAGGCCAAGAGCTTTTTTTAAGTGTATTTCAAATTACCGGCAACACATTGCCGGTACATTTGTAATACAAGCCCTGGCCTTGGCAGGTGTTTTGCCAGCTAGATCAGTAAAATACCTGCTGGGTGGCAACCCTACCCACGCCTTTATTATAAGTTTACTGGCAACTATGTCGGTGGTAAATTTGTAATACCAGCCTTGGGTTGCCACCTGCCCAGTATTTTACCGGCCTGACCGGTAAAAATTCTATTTGACCCCAATGTTATTAATAGGGAAAAAAATCTAAATATATAGGAAAGCCGGTATTTTTTTCCAAAACAGGTGGCAACCCTAACCATGGCAGATGTTTTACCAGCTAGTCTGGTAAAATAAATGTCGGGTGACAACCCTAATTCCCGGCCAACCTATTTCAGCAGGCCACTCCTCTAATTACAGCATACCACGCCCCCTTCTGGCTTCTTATTAAGGGATTTGGAAAACAAAGGAACTTCCATAGGAGGCTAGTGGCCTATCTTGTGAGATGGTTGCTTTGGCAAAGCTGAACCTGCAAGCTGATCTTGTAATAACACCTCTCATAGGAAACAGAGTAAAATTAAATAAATATACATTTAAAGCATAATATTTACAAATCCTCTACAAAATACACTACATTATACATACAAACTGATGAATAACTTTGTGGAACTAGTTTCACTTGCGGCCAGGCCCGGACTGGCAATCTGTGAGTTCTGGCAAATGCCAGAGGGGCTATAGAAAGTCAGTATTTAGTGGGCTGGTGGGGGCTTTCTAGGCCTCTGTGTACCTGAAATGCCAGGACGTATTTTAATTCTCAGTCCGGACCTGCTTGCGGCCTTACAGAAGACACTAAAGCTGGCCATGGATGTTGAGATTTTTAAAAGATCCGATCGTCATCGTGAGACCACGATTATCTCGGAACGATCGTACGAATTGTCCATCAACTAAAAGGACCAATTTGGCAGGAAAACAAAGGGGAGCGGCCTGCTTGGCCCTGCAAACATAGATACATTGCACTGGGACCGACAACGATTTTTTGACCTGGCCGATCAATTTCCCGACAGATGTCGGCCGAAAAATCGCAAGATGTACGATCGTTCGAATCCCACTAACCGCACGATAATTTCGAAGGATTGGTCGGACTTCCCTAAAATCGGTCGTTCGGCAAGAGAAATCTTTGCGTCTATGGGGAGCTTAAGAATACAGCGATTTGTTTCACGTAGTTTCCATAAAATGTTGTTTACTGAAATTTGATTTTTATTTCATATTGTATATTGACAGAAATCATTTTCCTATTTTGGCTGGAAAACACCTTAAAGGAATTGTTCATCTTTTAGTATGATGTAGAGAGTGATATCCTGAGACAATTTGCAATTGGTTTTCATTTTTTATTTGTGGTTTTTGACTTATTTAGCTTTTTATTCAGCAGCTCTCCAGTTTGCAGTTTCAGCAGTCTGGTTGCTAGCATACAAATTACCCTAGCAACCATGCATTGATTTTAAAAAAGAGACTGGAATATAAATAGGAGAGGCATGAATAGAAAGAAGAGTAATTAAAAGTAACAATAATAATAAGAGTAATAATAAGAATAATAATAAGAATAAAAATAAGAGTAATAAGAGTAATAATAAGAGTAATAATAAGAGTAATAATAAGAATAATAATAAGAATAATAAGAGTAATAAAAAGTAACAATAATAATACATTTGTAGCCTTAAAGCATTATTAAGACAGTTTGCAGGTTTTTTTGTTTAGTTTTAGAAATGTTACAATTTTTTGTTCAATAAATCTTATGCTTAGAGTTTCACTGCTGTCTAGTTAAAGGGACTTAAAGGGGTTATTCATCTTTAAATGAATTTTTGGTATGATATAGAGAGTGATATTCCGAGACAATTTGCAATTGGTTTCCATTTTTTTTTTTATTATTTGTGGCTTTTGACTTATTTATTCAGCAGTTTTCCAGGTCGCAATTTCAGCCATCTGGTTGCTAGGGTCCAAATTCCCCTAGCAACCATGCATTGATTTGAATAAGAGACTGGAATATGAATAGGAGAGGCCTGAATAGAAAGATGAGAAATATAACGTAGCAATAACAATATATTTTTTTACACTTTACAGAGCATTTGTTTATTAGATGTTTATTGGAAAGCTGGAAAGCGTCAGAAGAAGAAGGCAAATAATTCAAAAACTATAAAAAAATAAATAAATAATGAAGACTAATTGAAAAGTTACTTAGAACCGGCCATTCTTTAACATACTAAAAGTTAACTTAAAGACCCGTTTAAAAATAGAATATGCCGAGGGCAAGGTGGTGTTAGTACAAAGCCCAGTGGGTTTTCCTGAATGCCAGATAAACAGTTGCTGTACTAGTTTGGTGACTCTGGTCAGGCCTTGAAAAACAGCTCAGCCGTGTCACGAAACTATATAGACACAGAAATGCCTTAAATAATTGACTTAAATAACCAAAATGAAGAACGCACCCAACAGTGACTGTGTGTAAGTAGTGGAGCTGATTGTTGCTGTATAATCATGTACAGAGTGACTGGCCATAGCCCCAGTGCCTTTGTGTGTTACAGTAAACAACAAAATTAAGAGAGAAGGTGCACACCCTCAAAATCAAAATGTGGGGTGCTAATCCATAGGGGCAGTGACGTAACTAGAGGGGGACGGGCCCTGGCGCGGGACACACTGACGGGCCCCCCGCCCCCCTTCGTACACCTGGAAACGGCCAGGAATCGTGGCGTGTGAGCTGCTGGGGGGGGCCCTGAGGGGGTGCGGGCCCTGGCCCAATTGCACCCCCTGCTCCCCCCGGTAGTTACGCCACTGCATAGGGGACTCCCCGTAAGGGTCTCTCTAACTGCTAAATATTATAAGTAACGGATAGCACACCCAGTTAGAAAAATACATTTATTACAAAAAAGAAAAAAAATTTAACAAAAATTACAAACTAATATTGGTGAGCCCAACGCGTTTCGACCTTAAGGGTTTTCCTCAGGGGCACAAATAATCAAAAAAAATCAAAAGGGCAGAAACGAGTCTTACGGTCCATGTAGGTTTATACCCCAAGCTGTTGGTTCCAAGTTACCGAAGGAAGCGGAAATGACGTCAGACGCTGGATTTTCATTGAGGAAACCAACAGCTTGGGGTATAAAACCTCCATGGACAGTAAGACTTGTTCTGCCCTTTTGATTTTTTGATTATTTGTGCCTCTGAGTTGGGCTCACCAATATTAGTTTATAATTTTTGTTCGATTTTTTTCTTTTTCCTTTTTGTAATAAATGTATGTTTCTAGCTGGGTGTGCTATCCTTTACTTAGAATACTTACAATAAACAACAGCAGGCCAGCATTCTATACTAGAGCCATATATATATATATTTATACTGTACATACTGTAAATGGTATCTTTCTCCCTTTCCAATGGTCAGCAGATGGCAGCAGGATGTCATTGGGATCCAAAGGAAATCTCCGCAGATAGACACCTCTCTCCTGACTCATAAATGCAGCAGACGCTTCTTGCAAACAAATACTGGCTCTCAGGCTAATAATTATTGCCATTAATTACTGTATTTTTGTTTTAACCAAGTAGTAACAATGGTTATATAAAATCCCTCTAGGTTGAGACTTACGAGCTTATTTTCCAGCCCGTAGGCTCGGGGTGTTTGTCTTTTTAAGGCCGGTAGTCTTCAGGGCAGCCACTGGAGTAAAGCTGTGTGTCGGAACTGAATTCTGTTGCTTTAAGCGGTTGAAGCATTTCCAATGAACTGGCAGTGTGTCAGAGCAGGAAATTGTCTGTCTATGTGCCAGTTTGGTAGAAACACTTTCCTGTCAGGAAAAACACCAGTAACTGCCGTTTCATCAGGATTTCCCAGTTCGCCTTCATACAAATCTGCCTCTGACGCAGAACAAACATTGATTTTTACATTTTTTATTCATATTTTAAAAACAAATGCGTTTCTGCCGCCTTCATCTTTCCCGGGAGAAACCCTGTAACCCTGTAACTATGTATTTTGCAGTGTTTCACTGTGGAAAAATGGACATAGACTCTAATGTATAGTTAAAAAAAAAAAAAAGTCACACGGGTTGGAAAAAGTCACGTGAAAAAATTCCTGTTGACTTTGGTGTTTTTGAAGAATTTTTGGTGAAGCAAAATGGGTCCTATTCACCCATCACTAGTTACAATATCAGACATTATTCCCTGGCATTTCTCCAGACCAGCAGCTTCAGCCCCTGCAGACCATGTTCCCCAGACAGACGTCTGTTACAGAGCAATTGTTTGAGTTTGATGCATTTGTTTCTTGCATTTTAAGAAGCAGCAGCTTCAGCCCCTACTGACAATGATCTCTCAACTTTCAAGCTTTCTATTCATTGCTTATTCTAATGTATCAAACTATATTATTGAAGCATGGTCATTAGAAGCTGACACTGCTCCTACTGAAAAATGCCACTAACTAATATCTCAGTTATCAACTGTAACAGGCAGATTTAATCTGCTGATTCAGGGCCTTAAAGGAGAATTCAACCATTTAGCCAAAAAACCCTGCCCCCCACCCCACATAGACCCACTCCCCTTCAGGGTAGCTGCCCCCTTCCCGGAGGAAATGCCCCTAACTTTATACTTACCCCTCGGTGCAGAATCAGGCACTGGACTTCACTGCAGCCATCTTTCGTGTCTTCTTCCAGCGATTCGGCAATTTCCATCCATTTTGGTGCATGCGCAGTTTTCACAAACCGGCAAATTGCTCCAACTGCACATGCGCCACATCACCAGTCTTCCACTCAGCTTACCGAAGACCTGGAAGATGGCTGGGTGGTAGGGTTGCCACCTTTACTGAAAAAGGTTACCGGCCAGTGGGGGGCGGGCACAAAAAGGGGGCAGTCTGTGATGTAAAAAGGGGCGGGGGGCGGGGTGCCTAACATTTGGTACACCCAAGTATAACATGCCTTTTTTTCTTCTATAAAGAACAGTTTATTTAGAGTATAGCAGTATTACTGTAGCAAAAACAAGGACAGATTCAAAACAGGTAAAACTCCTGGTTTTCAGGACGATTGTGCAGGTGAAAACTGCCTGTCCGGATTTCCAAATAAGGAATCCAGACAAGACTTTAAAGTGAATGGCGCAGTGATCAGCCAATTGGCATTTGCCACGTCTTCGGGCCTGCCCCTTATATCATCAGGCCCGGCCCTTAAACCCCCCCCCCCGCCACTGGGCAAAAAGTGGCTACCCTAGTGAATGTCGGTGTTCAATCCACTTGCATTTGCCCTTGTGCTGGTAAACTAGTTTCTAGTAGCTTGTGGTGTGTGTTAAGGGTCAGACTGGGCCAGCTGAATACCAGGAGGAAACCTGATGGGCCCGACCCTCATGGACCTTGTTGACCCAGGCACGCACCCCTGCCTGTGCATGTTGCTTGATAGTTACATAGTTAAATTGGGTTGAAAAAAGACAAAGTCCATCAAGTTCAACCCCTCCAATTGAAAACCCAGCATCCATACACACACCCCTCCCTACTTTTAATTAAATACTATATACCCATACCTATACTAACTATAGAGCTTAGTATCACAATAGCCTTTGATATTATGTCTGTCCAAAAAATCATCCAAGCCATTCTTATAGTCATTAACTGAATCAGCATCACAACATCACCCGGCAGTGCATTCCACAACCTCACTGTCCTCACTGTGAAGAATCCCCTACGTTGCTTCAAATGAAAGTTCTTTTCTTCTAGTCTAAAGGGGTGGCCTCTGGTACGGTGATCCTCTTTATGGGTAAAAAGGTCCCCTGCCATTTGTCTATAATGTCCTCTAATGTACTTGTAACGTGTAATCATGTCCTACCCTCATAATTTAAGTCTTCCATCCCTCTAACCAATTTAGTTGCACTTGGTCTCTGCACTCTCTCCAGCTCATTTATATCCCTCTTAAGGACTGGAGTCCAAAACTGCACTGCATACTCCAGATGAGGCCTCACCAAGGACCTATAAAGAGGCATAATTATGTTTTCATCCCTTGAGTTAATGCCCTTTTTTATGCAAGACAGAACTTTATTTGCTTTAGTAGCCACAGAATGACTTTGCCCAGAATTAGACAACTTGTTATCTACAAAGACCACTAGATCCTTCTTATTTAAGGAAACTCCCAACACACTGCCATTTAGTGTATAACTTACATTTATATTATTTTTGCCAAAGTGCATAACCTGCATTTATCAACATTGAACCTCATTTCAACATTGAACCTCATTTATTGTGATGCTCACACACTTGCTGCAGGTTGGGTGTATGTACGTTGGGAGGGGGCACTAGAAATTGTGAGGGGCCCTTCACATTGCAGCCCCAGTTAGCCTCTGCTGCCCCAGTCCGACACTAATGGTGACTATACACGGGCAGATTAAAGCTGCCGATATCGGTCCTTTAGAAAGACTCGACAGTTTATCGTCGTTTATCGTTTATCTGCCCATGTGTGAGGGCTCTCAACGGGTCCTCCTGATCGAGGATTTGGCCAAAAATCGGCCAAATATCGATCGGTTAGTTTGATTTTTTACTACGATCCAGGAACGCATCAGCTAGTTGATGAGGTCCTGCGACCCGTCAGCGCCCATTTGCAGCATTGTCATCTGATCGTTCGGCCCCAGGGCTGAACGTTCTGATTCACCTGATATCACCCTGCCGTTAGTGGGCATGTCGGGTTAAGATCCACTTGTTTGGCGACCTCTGCAAACGAGCAGATCTAATAGTTTATGACCACCTTAACGGTGACAACCCTCTAGTCCAGGCACCGGGCTAACCTGAATGAAGAGGATCAGGTGTGCTGGTGATACATGTTTCCTATGAAGCAAACACAGCAGTTTTATCAGGGCAACAGAACATTATATTTGAACTACTTTAAAACACTTTCATTATTGGATGTTACTGTTTCTTTAAACACAGAAGTGGTATAACCTCTCTGCATACAGGACTGTTAAATATTTATCTTTAAGGCACAAAAGCAGGTTTTACCTTTGAACCATAGTCCACACCTGCTTGAGAAAAGGGAATTATTTATACAGCACTTTTCTCCCATGGACTTAAAAAACACTACAGCAAGCAGCCATTATAGGTGCACTAAATAGCCAGGACACCAGAATCTAAGGAGGTTATTTACTAAACTCTATTTTTTTCATGTCGAGGTTCTTTGGGCAAAAACTCAAACTTTTAAATTTAGAGGAAAAAACCCTCAAATTTTTATGCGAAAATCCACCATCTCTAACCTGTTGAGGTCATGCAGAAGTCAATGGCAGATATCTCTTTTAGAATTTGAACTAATCATGATCTGCGCTAGGTTATGTCTGAAAACCAGAAATGTGGGGATTTCAGGCGATAACCCAAACAAATCTAGCAAGTCAGGTGTCAAATCTGAAAAATTAAGTACGATTTGGGTTTTCACATGACTGTATAGATTTTTTTTCCCATTTTCAAGTTATTTTATTAATAAATAAGATAAATTCTTGGATGGGAGTTTGGTCAAGCTTGTTTTAATAAAAATATGAGATAAATTTGAGTTTTAGTAAATAACCCCCTAAGTAAAAAGCATCACAAGGAGTTGCCACGGGTAATCAAACCAGGGTCTCTAGCATGAGATCCCACATCAAAGGCTCATCAGTTAACAACTAGGAAGCCCAGCACTGGCTTATAAAAAGCCTCACCCCCATATGTTATAAAAGGCACAAAGTTTGCCTAGGTACAGCAACCAATAAGATGTTTGCTTTTAAACAGCTGACCAGTAAATGCAAACTACTTATTGGGTTACATAGGTGACTTGGCCTTAAAGCTCTCCAGTTTGTAGTCGTAGCAGCTATGTGGTTGCTAAGATCTTGTTTACCTTAGCAACAAGGCAGTGGTTTAAATGAGAGACTAGAATAAGCAAAAGATTGAATACACATAATAATAATAAAATTGTAAGCTCACAGAGCATTAGTTTTTTGGCTGCCAGGGTCAGCGACCCCCATTTGAAAGCACAATTCAAAAACTATAAATAAAGACCAACGGCAAAGTTGCCAGGAATAGGACATTCTATAACGTTCTAACCCTTACATAACCCCATAAAAGTTAACTTAAAGGGGAACCACCCCATTGCACATTGTGTTACATAAACCCATTACCAACTATGAGCTTTCTAATAACAAAAAACACACCAACAAGAAATAATTGGCGATACCACCTCTGCTTATATAATCAGGGCACCAGCTTAAGATGCTGCCCTGTGATTGGCTACAAAACTGCATGAATGACAATACTGGCAGAGAATTTGAGCAGTAGCCTGTGCATGAATATATTTACCTATATATATATAGTTGGGATCCTGGGAGTAACTGTGAGGAAGTGAGACAGAAAGGTGTATCTTGTTGTGCCCTTCATTCCTAACGCTGTGTTTATAGGTATATGAGGAATGACAACATCTCCAAAATATTCCAAAAACTTGGGTGGAGTAAATATACATAATGAGCCATCTGCAAACTGCAGTTTATTGTGTAATCTTTATGAACATTACATGGCAGAGGTCAAATCATTCAATCTGATATATCTTATTAGTTCCAACATAACCTCGATCTCCATATTCATAAAGAATATGAACACTCAGCAAAATATTATTAAAATGAGTTCCCCAGCTCAGACCTGGCAAAATCCCATTATTTCCTTTAGGGCAGAGACACATGGTCAGATTCAGGGACATTAGTCGTCCGCTGAACTCCCCAAACTGCCTTACTGCGATTTACATTCTAGCCGGCGGGAGGCAGTTTTGGCAATCGGAACGTTTCGCTTTCCGAAGTCGCCTGAAGTCGTCCTTGTGACGCAACTTCGGAAAACAAAGGGGTAAATTTATCAAAGAGTGAAGTTAATAGTGAAGTTCCGCCACTAGAGTGAAATTGCGCCACTCTCCATTCATTTCTATGGGATTTTTATAGGCATATTTATCAAAGGGTGAACTTTTACTTCACACATTGATAAATACACCTTTCAAAATCCCATAGAAATGAATGGAGAGTGGTGCAATTTCACTCTTTGATAAATTTACCCCTAAGTGATCAGAGTGCCATCCGTCGGCGATTTACATTCTAGCCAGTGGGAAGGCAGGGGAGATTAGTCGCCCCGAAGAAGAGGAGATTTGTCGGTGGGCGACTAATCTCCACGAATCTGACCATGTGTCTCTGCCCTTAGGAGGATAACAAAGGCTAAAGACAATCTGTGACATTGTTCAGTTCAAACCCCACTTGAAAGTCCACCATTTGGCCAAGGCCCTCCTTGAAGGTTAAATGTTTATTCAGGACCCCCTTAGCTCATAAAATGAGTACGGATAAAGGAAAACCCCATTGTTATCAGTCGTTCAGTCATAGTTCCAAGAATATTTAGCACAGGAAACACATTCACCCCCAAATCTCACCCTTTCTGGTGGGCTTTCAGGTGTACCTAGAAGAGCCATTGGCAATTTCCCCCAGTTTAATTGTTTCACACATACGGTATTTAATATAGTGCTGATATTTATTCTAATGGGGTGCTTGCTATTTTGGAACTGAACGTGCCCTTTTAATAGTGAAATGACATGAGAGTGAGCTAAACGCTGCTACAGAATTGCTTCCAATATGTTAGTGTTTCAACAAGAAAACTACCTTCTAGCTGCAATAACAGCATTGCACCCCAGGGCTGCCATCAGGGGGATACAAGGGGTATTTCTTTCTTGTCAGATGGGGTCCCTAGATGGAAAGGCACAAGTCACTGAAGTGTGTGGGTGGGTTTTGGGTAGATCACAGAGTTTTATCCTTATTGGGAACTGGGCAGGGTGGCCTTGCATGTGAGGGGCCCCATTTTATTTCTCGGCAGGGCTCAGGGGGACCAGGTGATCAGTGGGCTAAAAAATGTGGGCCTTCTTGGAGGAAGGGGAGCTGTTAACTTAGTATTATGGATCCCCATGATGGCAACCCTGTCTGCAACATCCAAGTACATTTCTAATACAAAAGTCGTCTGTTTACTCACCTTGTTACCTGCCTTGTCCACCATCCACCCCTTTCAATAAGTGGAGTTCAATGAGATCTATCAACCCTTTAAACACCAAGGGAATAGCACCTGACATTCCAAGCTATAACTTCCCACATATAGGGCTGTAGAGTCCATCTTTGCTTACATAGTTACATTGTTAAGTTGGGTTAAGGTCCCCTGCTATTTGTCTATAATGTCCTCTAATGTACTTGTAAAGAGCAGACGACATACAAAAGTTATTCCTGGCTCTCTACCCTACAGGATGAAAATGTTATAAGACCATTGCTGACAAGAAATATTTTATTGGCAATTTTACCCCAGTGCCATTTTTCCCTAGAATTCCTAGAAGAGTAATTTCACCCAGTCACAGCCAAACACAACATTTTGCCCCTGATAGTAATGGGGACAAGAATTAGTGGTGGTTGTTATACAGAGAATAAACAGGAGCAACCAGCATGTGAATTGATGGGATATTGTAAGACTGTTAACCAGGAGTCTTGGCACTGTTTAGTGAAGCTGGAGATCCCTGCCAACGCCAGTTTTCGTGGAACCTTCTGTTGTGGAATCGACAGGGAACCTGAACAAAGCAGAGAGATTTCCATTAGTGAAGTGCAGACAAGGTTTAAACAGAGTAGTCAGCATAGTCAGCAACAGGCAAAGGGTCAGGGCAGACACAGTGAGAAAATGAAGTTAGGAACTGACACAAGGTCAGAAAGCAACACAGGAACATTGCTTAGGCATGGAACTGAAACACAGAGTCAGCTTGGGAAATGAATGAGAGACATGGAAGCTTAGCACTCTTGCACTGGAACATGCGGTACCTTGATCCTCATGCACCAATAAGGCACAACTAGCATACTTGCTCATGTAGAGATAGAATGCACAATAATATATATTCCCCTGTATTAAGTACAAGTACAAAGCAGGACATTTTCAGGTACAGGGCATAGAGGTACTGCATAATGTATATAGAAATATGGGACCTGTTATCCAGAATGCTTGGGACCTGGGGTTTTCCAGGTAAACAGATCTTTCTGTAATTTGGATCTCCATACCTTAAATCTACTAGGCTAGAAAATCATATAAACATTAAATAAACCCAATAGGCTGGTTTTGCCTCCAATAAGGATTAATTATATTTTAGTTGGGATTAAGTACAAGCTACTGTTTTATTATTACAGAGAATAAGGCAACCATTTTTATAAATTTGGATTATTTGTATAAAATGGCGTTTATAGGAGATATTTTTCTGGTAACAGGTTTCCGGATAACGATCCCATACCTGTATAAAGTGTTAGAATATATTACTTGTATGCTCTGTTTTGTCTTGGGCAGTAGAATAACTTGGATTCGGCCTGTTCTCTTTGCATGGGGCTATACTATACCAACCAATCTGCATTTATAGAATATATATATAAATAAATGTTGCAGTGCTTCATACATTAGGCAAATGAAGGAAATCATTTCAGCGCTGATCGTTTCTCTTTGGTCAGTAAGAGCCCCATTTTCCAGGAAATGCGGAACGGATTGATATGTGGTTTGGATCGAGCACAGGCATCAGGCAACATCTTGTATTTCACATGAAAAAAAAGGACAGAGATTCATTGTCTTTGCCAGTGTTGCCAAGGGAATGCTAGGAAATTGGACTGAGCATTGGTAGCATTTCAGATATTATTTACAACACTAGGCACAATTATTAAAATGCTGTAAAAACAGGCATTTTCATTTACCGACACTCCATTATCTAATTCAAAGCATTTTCTTTAATTGTTGATGTTTCTAATTCATCCCATCAAACTGCAGCATTTGAAAAAAATAAAAGGCACTACGTTTGCTCAGGTGGAGTAACCCATAGCAACCAATCAGCATGTAGAATTTACATGCGGTCCTTCATCCGGGATTTTTGGCCAGATATCGATCAGGGAAGCCCGTCACAGGGCCCCATACAATGCCCAATAAGCTGCTGACTTTATCTGTTGACAGCTTATATCTGCTCATGTATGGGGAGCTTTAGTGGGCTTTTCTGTCTAGTGTCTGGCATCTTGTGACAGATAAGGGAGGTAGCACTCCTTTACTTGCACTACCCAATGTTGTCTCTAAAGCTGGCCATAGATGTTGAGATTTTTAAAAGATCAGATCCTGATCGTGAGACCACGATCTTCTCAGAACGATGAATTTACCATCAACTAAAAAGACCAATTCACCAGGACAACAAAGGGGAGCTGCCTGCTTGGCCCTGCAAACATAGATAGATTGCACTGGGACCGACAAAGATTTTTTGACCTGGCCGATCAATTTCCCGACAGATGTCGGCCGAAAAATCGTAAGATGTACGATCGTTCGAATACCACTAACCGCACGATAATTTCGAAGGATTGGTCGGGCTTCCCTAAAATCGGTCGTTCGGCAAGAAGAATCGTCGCGTCTATGGGGAGCTTTAGTGGGCTTTTCTGTCTAGTGTCTGGCATCTTGTGACAGATAAGGGAGGTTGCACTACCCAATATTGTCTCTTAGCCTCCCTAAAGCCCCTAATGATGGCTGCATATTTATTGGAGCAGCCAAAGAAAAAGTAGTTCATGTATTAGTGATCCCGAAGCAGCGGCTCACAAGTATCATATTGCTCTCCAACCCCTTAGATATTGCTTTAAGTGGCCTCAAAGCAGGTGCTTATTTTTGAATTCCAGGCTTGGAGGCAAGTTTTGGTTGTATAAAAAACAGGTGTACTGCCAAACCTCCTAGAGACTGCCAGGCTACCAATAGCCAATCACATATTTGGCATCCCCACTAACTTTTTCATGCTGGTGTTGCTCCCCAACTCTTTTTACATTTGAAAGTGGCTCATGGGTAAAAAAAGATGGGGGGCCCCTGCTGTAAATGATCCATGGGGAGTATTTATTAACATTGGAAACAAACGTCACGGGTGATGTTGCCCATAGCAACCAATCAGTAGTTTGATTTGAACAGTCACCTAAAAGTTAGAAAACAAAAGAAAAAATCTGATTGGTTGCTATGGACAGCATTACTAGGGATGTTTGTCTCCACTGTTACTAAATAAGCCCCTAAGGAAAGAATGAAGGAAAAGAAGGAAGACAAGAGAACAACAAAGGATTCAATTCTACCACTGGAATCAACAGAAGTGCAAAGGAAATCAATATGTTGCATCCAAGGGTGAAAAATCAATGCCACAGCCAGAATGAATAGTATTAGTATAATGTGGACAATCTTTTTATTTATCATTTACTGCCTTTGTGTTTATTGACTAACAAGCACAACAGAAGCAGCGCATGAATAAAAATTCCAGGTATCAGTGCAGAAAAGTAAAATATCTATACAAAATGTCTGTATAGTGAAAGATAAATAACCTTTAACCCCCCGTTCATTTAAATGAAGGTGATGTTGTAGAATAACAAAGGGCAGAGATTTAAGAATCCGTACAGGACACAGGTATATTCCTACCCTGGGAGGCAGGATCACGAGTGAATAATGTATGCCAGTAATACATGAAATTACTATCAAATTCTTTGACTCTTTCCAACTTTCAAATGGTTGTTACCGATCCCAAACAGTAAGGCTACAAATGTATAGCTATTGCTACTTATCTTTCTATAGAGGCTTCTCCTTTTCATATTCCAGCTCCATGTTCATATCAATGCATGGTTACTAAGGTCATTTGGATCCTAGCAACCAGATTGCTGAAAATGCCAAGTGGAGAGCTGCTAAATAAAAAGGTAAATAACTCAAAAACCATGCATAATTAAAAAGGAAAACCAATTGGGAAACATATGGGAAAACCACAGCATTTCAAGTATAAAAAAATGTTGAATTGCATCTGGGATTTTCGAGCGCACACTGCATTTTGGATGGTAGAGAACCCATAACAGGTTTCAGGTGCAACAGCCTTTTATGAAATGTCCTGCACTGTATATCAAATGACATAAAGCTTCTAACGCTTACAATGCCCTGCATTTGGTATATTCCAAAAACACTTGAAAGAACATAGGAACATATGGGAGATGTATGAAATTGTATCCTGCATGCAAATTGAAGGAGGCCACAAGCATTTACTGATCTCCTACCATATCAAGTTCCATATTAAATTTCACTGTATGCACACATGCTAATACTTCTCTGTACTTCCATGCAGAGAATTTTTTTTTTAAATAAAGGAAATTATACTTGTACTGTTGCTTTAAGAGCAAGATTATGCCTATTGGGCTAGTGGTTATGCATCTGGGAGAACTTTACGCTTTTTATCATGTTTGGGGGTTACCAAGACTTTGCTTAGAAAAATTCTCAGCCCAAACTAGAGATATTACTAAGGTATACTGACTTATATAGTATCTGAGTTAAAGTTACCTTTTAGTTAACTTTAGTATATTAAAGAATGGCTTGTTTTCAGAAACTTTTCAATTGGCCTTCATTTTTTCTTCATTATAGTTTTTGAGTTATTTGCCTTCTTCTTCTGACTCTTTCCAGCTTTCAAATGGGGGGGGGTCACTGACCCCATCTAAAACAAATGCTCTGTAAGACTAATGTATTGTTATTGATACATGTATTACTCCTTTTTCTATTCAGCCCCTCACCTATTTATATTCCAGTCTCTTATTCAAATCAGTGCATGGTTGCTAGGGTAATTTCTATCCTAGCAACCAGATTGCTCAAATTGTAAACTGGAGAGCTGCTGAATAAAAAGCTAAATAACCGCATATAATAAAAACTGAAAACCAGTTGCAAATTGTCTCAGAATATCCCTCTCTACATCATACTAAAAGTGAATTTTAAGGTGAACAACCCCTTTAATGATCTCTTTTCTAGTATCTAAAAGGTTATTATATACTGCACGCTGATTGGTTTGTTTATGACTGAGTGGTATTCTTACTTATTATTATATTATGGCATCAAACTGGCAGTGGCAGTGACTACAGCAAAATTCCTATTTTACATTTTTTAGGGGGACAGGGGAAAAATTTGTATAAAATCTGTGAAAAATCAGGGAAATTTGGTGGGACCAAAAAATCCCTTAAAATCAGTGTTTATAAAATTGAGGGTTCACTGTATTTGATTCAATTTTGGCTAAAAGGTGACTTTTCCAGGTCATGCTGTGCATGTGAGCAAGTTAAGGTTTGCTAAAGCAAGTGAATCTAACTCTGAGCAATCAAACCTGCCCGCTCTCGTTCTTAATCATTTACTGTGGTTTGTTTTTTCTTTGAAAAGCATGGAATATGTTTAGCCAGTCCAAGTGATAAGTTCCCAGCTCTGAATCATGACAGTCAGCCCTGAGTCATCAATGTGCAAGCTCTGCCAAAGAAAGTGAATATATATGCAATATACTGTAGAGCCAAATTCTGCTGATGAAACATTCTCATTGGTTTATTTACTGGTTCCCTTTGTTTGCATGTGAGCCCCAGGGAAGGAAAGGGGGGTGTTAAAATTAGGGTTATCAATACTGTAGTCAGAATTATTTTGTTTACTATACATAGAGCAGGCAGGGTATGAGGACTAGCATTATAAGTCAAGCCAAGTCAAGTCCTAGGAAAGCCATGTGAGCTATTTTGTTTTGATAAGGGCTGTCATGTGATATCTGTGGGTGGGTGTCAGGTTCTTTTAGTGTCTTATATTGTTTGGTTCAGGTATGTCATATCAAATATTCAGAAGATCCAAAGCAAACAGCAGTACATCTATAAGGCTAAACAGTGCTAAGCAACTGCCTCCATAGTGATATAAAATAAAAAAAAAGTGGTGCAAAATCATTTAAGGATAAATATTCAGTTTCACCTGTAGTAAGAAGTGGATATTAGACACTGCAATCTGCCTTTTACACACACACAACCCCTTTTTGCGTTTGTACTCAGAAATTAATGGAACAATATCTAGGGGTTTCTTCAGCTACTACTGCTATTGTGTTTGTCAGGGGGGGGGTGACCAAGAGCAGGGTATAAACTGTCAACTTTGTGCACAGAAAGGGAATGACTGTAATCTTTAAAAAGGAATTCTTGGTCCCACTGATGAAATGCATATTTGATGGCCATGTCCAATAATCAAACAAATTATGGGATGATATATATTGATTAGGCCAGCCTTTTTACTTCATAAACCAATACTGTTTCTGCGTACAGCTATGCTTCACCACAAGACGCCTTATAGACATATGATTTGTGGGCTGAAACTACTGAGATAAAAAAGGTGATGTTAAATAACATAGGCTATGTACCAAGTGGCTCATTGCCCTTCATGCCACATTCAAATGCTGTCCAATCTGCCCTCTGAAAAGTGGATGACAGTTGGGTTAATATAGAGTCACTTCATGTTGTCACTTGAGAAGTAATCCCAAACAGTGGGCAAACTCTGTCTTTTTCAGCAGGATTCGGGCCCAGGTGCAATTGCACCCCTGTACCCATGGTAGCTCTTCCACTGCCGCTGAATCAAAGTGCCTGGCTGAACTGAATCAGGATCCTTAAAAGCAGGACTTTTTGTCACCCAAACAAGGAAGCAGAAAAAAATGCTAAACCAACGAGCAGCATGCAGTTCTCTTTCATCCTTCCTGGCCCTAACTTGCATATGTAAATTAGGTTTTCGGATTTGGTTCAGTATTCGGCTGAATCTTTTACAAAGAATTCAGGATTTTCCTGAATCCCAAAAGAGTGGATTTTGTGCATCCCTACAAAATAGTGAATCAACAAAGGCTCTGATCTGTTGCAGGGAGCATGGGGCATCCTGTATTTACTGCCTGCTTGAGGGAGGTGACAGATAATGTACTCTCTATGGCAGTGATCCCCAAAAAGTGGCTCATGAGCAATATGTTGCTCACCAGAGGCCTCAAAGCAGTTGCTTATTTTTGAATTCCAGGCATTCCAGGTATTTTTTTCATGCTTGTGTTGCTCCCCAACTCTTTTTACATTCGAATGTGGCTCACAGGTAAAAAAGTTGGGGACTCCTGCTCTATGGCACCAGTTGGGCACTATGAAAAAACTGTACCTGACAAGGAGTCTCATTTTATTTAGTAACTTGTCTGCAAGGTTATCAGGGGATGCATTACTAGTAGTGATATGAGTAACTAGAATTAGTTGGCAGCCATCAGAGACAATTAGTAGCTCTGCACAGAGAGAAAATACAGTGTCATACCAAAACCAGTTGGCAAATCCAACACAACCTTGACTACAAAGATATAAAAGAACCCCATCTCGGGTAACTGCGCTGAATGGGAAGGTCTCGTGGATATTATGTCATGGGAATACAGACCTCTTGGCTTTGATTCAACACAAGCATTTACCTTGCGTCACCGGTTGGGAAAAAGCAACACACTTTCCATGAAACGGAACCTTACTCACAACTTTTGTGTTATTTTTAGAATTTTCACAATCAGGGCAGCCTTGTTTAGCTGTTAAACTATACCTTGGAAATTGTCAGCTATATGTTGTAATGTTCTAATCTTCAGGCAAGACAAGGCCAAGGTTTCGTTAAACATCCGTTGAGAGACAATTCCTGCTGCACGTCGGATGGTGTGTGATAAAGCAGCAAGTTCCTCCTTTCAGCTACTTGTTGGGGTAACTGATATTCCTGGATAAAGAACAGAAATTACAGTCGGTGATAAGAGACACAGCGAGCTGGCTAGCTCAGGTGGGAGAAATGGAAATGTTAGGAGTTGCACTCATCATTTCATTATAAATGGATATTCCCATCACATAATTCCACTTCCACTTGTTTGCTGTTCTGAGCTTTCACATCTCTAACACTCCTAGCGCTATATGAGACATTGTTATCACAATGGAGACCTTAGAGATCAACTATCATAAAATTATATATTTACTGAGGGGCAATATATATATCACAATGGGGAATTTATAAGGATTTCTAGCAGTTCACGGGATACCTCAAGTCGTCAGATTTAAACTGCTAAATGCAATTTTTCCCTATGGAAGCACTATCACCAGTCTGAATCTTTGCTCTGCCTGCTGCGAAAAATGATTCCGACAATAAGTTTCTGCTCTGAAACACAATGCAGTCATGATTGAAATTTTAAAATGCCAATACTGTTTTACCGAGCAGTGACCAAAATCACTCACACCAATGCATTTCCGCAGCTACTGGAAGTGATACCTTTCTGTAGACAGGGCATCAAATGCCACGATTAAAATATTGAGGCAAAAAAGGGGCAAATTCATCAAGGGTCGAATATCGAGGGCTAATTAACCCTCGATATTCGACTGGGAATGAAAATCCTTCAACTTCAAAGTCGAAGGATTTTGCGCAAATACTGCGTTCGTACGATCGAAGGAATAATCGTTCGACCGAACGATTAAATCCTTTGAATCGAAGGATTTCAATCCAACGATCGAAGGATTATCCTTCGACCAAAAAAACTTAGCCAAGCCTATGGGGACCTTCCCCATAGGCTAACATTGGGTTCGGTAGCTATTAGGTGGCGAACTAGGGGGTCGAAGTTTTTTCTTAAAGAGACAGTACTTCGACTATCGAATAGTCGAACGATTTTTAGTTTGAATCATTCGATTCGAAGTCGTAGTCGAAGGTCGAAGTAGCCCATTCGATGGTCGAAGTAGCCAAAAAACACTTCGAAATTCAAAATTTTTTTACTTCGAATCCTTCACTCGAAGTTAATGAACTGGCCCCTAAGAGTATTTGATTTTCCTTTTTTACCACTCCACTGCTTTATAATTATAATATAAAACATTATGTCCACTTCTTCCATTGTCACTGAGAAGAAATTACCATTCAGTCGGTATTAATAATTAGGACTTACCTGCCCTATGCATTGTTCTGTATTTTGTCTCATTAAATTTAAGATCACAATCCTGCTGAGTTTGCTTCAGTCTCTGGAATTTTCAGCTCTTTTATTCTTCTATATCTAGCCTCCTCCTTATTCCCTCCCAACTCCTTCTCTCTTAGGGGTAAATTTACTAAGCGGCGAAAATTGGCAGCAACACTTCGCCAGACGAAAATTTGCTCAGACAGCGTTAATTTACTAAAATGCAAAGTTGCGTCCAGGGAGCCGAACGCTGGTGAATTTTCTCTAGCGTTACTTCGGCAATGTGAGCAAATCGTAGCGCAACTTTGCTCAGGCTAATTTGCATACGGCAGGAAATTTAAAGTTGAATGGACGTTATGTTGCAGCATCAGTGATTAGCTTTTTAAAGCCAGCTGCAAGTAGAACAATGAATGCAGCAATCTGATTGGTTGCCATGGGTCACTGCCCATGGGCAAATTTGCCCAGTGTTGATAAATGACCCCCTATGACTTTCGAATGCAGATGCATAAAAACAACAAACCAAATTACTTTATCAGATGTTACATCACAGCTTAGAAGATCAGTTTCAGTAGCAACTCACAAAATCTTGCACTGTCATGTGCAGTTGTATGATGGGACTTTATGGGGCAGGTAAGCTGTAAGACTGCAGATGTAGGATATAATGTTCTGAGCATGTGTGGGGTCATTTATAAACACTGAGCAAGTTTGCACATGGGCAGTAACCCATAGCAACCAATCAGGCGTTGGCTTGCATTGTTCTGTCTGCTGCTGGCTAAAGAAAAAATCTGACCACTGATCTCATTATGAACATCCTAAAGGCAATTTTGAGTTAAGCAAAGTATTCACTGGAAAAGGGTAAATATGGTCATAAATATTTGTGGGCAAGATGTATAAAAGTGGAGATAGGGGTAAAAATGCAAGGGAGAAAACAATGTGATCAGTTGCAAGATTAAAGCATTATCAGTAGTATCGCAGGAACAATGCTTAGGGGTCTATTTTTCATACTGTGTAAAAAGTGGAGTGAAACATTACTGGTGATGTTGCTCATAGCAACCAATCAGATTTCTGCTTTTGTTCTCTAACTGTTGAAATCAAATTGCTGATTGGTTGACCTGGGCAACATCTCCGGTAATGCTTCACTCCACTTTTTACACAGTGTGAGAAATAGGCCCCTTAGTGGGTAGGGATCATTTAACAATGCAGCAGACACAAGAGCACTAGGGGCTGCTAAAATGACCCCCCCCCCCGTGGTAATCCAACAAGCAGTTGTATCTGGGGCAAATCTGTGCTCTCCACTTCATGCAACTGCCAGCTCCCAATGCTCCATAACTTCTGCCTATAGATGTTGGAGATTTAGAAAGGGTGAACCACAGTAGAGTTTTTAGAAAGAAAAATGAGCTTACAACTAACTTTCAACACAAATCATTCAAATATACTGTACTAATCCGGATATCAAGACTGATCAAAATGAGTAAAATCATTACCTGCACCATAGAGTTTCCTCCATGGCCTATTTATACATGAACATCTATACAAGTATCAGATCCAGTGCTGGGTCTATTTAACCCTAAATGCCATTTTTTTTTTAAAAGAAGAAGAACCCTGCAACTGTCTGTATCTTAGAAATAAACAGGACCAGAAAAAAAGTGTTGAATGTTGGAACGGTGGGACACAAGTACTAAAGAAACATGCCAGACAGCCCTACTGACATTTCCTTTAGGAGCAAAGTGCATTGTTACTGAGGAAGTAAGGCAAGAATATCCTTCCTAATAAACTAAGTGAAAAAAAAAAAAGAACTATTATCCCAGTGGAACCTGGGATCGAATAAAATGGCAGGGTATGTATTGGTACCCATTACAGGGTAATAGTATGCGTTACAGGGTAAGTAGTAGTGCTCATTAAATGGTAAATATTAGTACCCATTTAAGGGTAGGTACTAGTACAAATTACAGGGTTAGTACCCATTAAAGAGTAAGTATTAGTTCTCTTTAAAGGGTAAGTACTAGAACACATTACAGGATAAGTATTAATGCCCATAAAAGGGTAAGTACTAGAACACATTACAGGGTATTAGTATCCATTAAAGGGTAAGTACTAGTACACATTACAGGATAAGTATTAATGCCCATAAAAGGGTAAGTACTAGTACACATTACAGGATAAGTATTAATGCCCATAAAAGGGTAAGTACTAGAACACATTACAAGGTAAGTATTAGTACCCATTTAAGGGTAAGTACTAGTACGCATTACAGGGTAAGTATTAGTAGCCATGAAAGGGTAAGTACTAGTACGCATTACAGGGTAAGTATTAGTAGCCATGAAAGGGTAAGTACTAGTACGCATTACAGGGTAAGTATTAGTAGCCATGAAAGGGTAAGTACTAGTACACATTACAGGGTAAGTATTAGTGCCCATTAAAGGGTAAGTACTAGTACACATTACAGAGTAAATATTAGTACCCACTGAACGATGGAAAAGAAATGAAACTACAAATATTATAATGGTTTTCCACATAAATGTTTTGGTAAATACTCCTCCAGCATGCTCAATTCTAATAGAGAGGATTACTGGCTTGGGCCGATGGCTAGTCAATTCAAAGCATGGTATATACTCTGGCGCAACTACAGAGGGGAGGGGGCAGGAGGTATAGGGGTAGGGTTGCCACCTAGCTGGTATTTTACTGGCCTGGCCAGTTAAAATGATGGTTGATCCTTATGTTATGAATAGGGAAAAAAGATAAACATATGGGAAGGCCGGTATTTTTTTCAAGTAAAGGTGGCGACCCTATATAGGGGGCCCTGTTATGCCCAAATGAATCAATTTCAACATATATTGGTAAAACAGGTCAGGCTCTGGACTTGTTGGGGGACCTAAAATGAATTTGCTGTGAGGCCCAGTAACTAGGGTTGCCACCTTTTCTAAAAATGTTTACCGGCCGGTGGGGGCGTGACTTAAAAGGGCACTGTGCATGACAGAGTCACGCACAGTGATGCAAAAGGGGGTGGAGCGACATGAACTATGGACAAAAACCTGAAAAAAAAAAGGTAAGTACTGAGTGAATTGGGGGCAGGCCAAGGGCTTTGTCTTAAGGGTATTACAAATTACCGGCAACTACATTGCTGGTGTTTTACGGGCAGGTGTTTCACCCTACCAGTAACATCTAGTTATGGCACTGGATTCAGGCCTGGATTTGTGGAGAGGCCAGCAAGGCCAGCCTTGGGTGCCAGATTATGGGAATTTTATGGCAAGCTGCCCAACCACACCCACATTGGTTCAGAAATACTGGGGGTGCCCAGGAGATAAAATCATCATCATCATTTATTTATATAGCGCTGTCAAATAGTTTTTTAAGTTTCCCAATCCCCATTGCTCCAGTCCAGACGATGAAAATTTGCGCCGAACGTCAGCGGCCTAATGGTGGCCACTATGTAAATGCGACCCTGACTGTATTACTGTACTTTCCATTTGCGGGTAGGGTTGACACCTGCCCGGTATTTTACCAGCCTGGCCAGTAAAAATAATGGCTGATCCCAATGTTATTAATAGGGGAAAAAAAGATAAATATATCAGAAGGCCGGTATTTTTTTCCAAAAAAGGTGGCAACCCTATACTGTGGGTCTCACTGTACTGCAGCCCTGCACTCATTATACACCAGCCCTGCACTCATTATACAGCAGCCCTGCTGTCCCCTGGGGCGGAGCCTGTTCATCTAACCCTATTTCTGTGGTACAAAAAGAATAAAAAAATGAAAGTGAACACCCCACGGTAACTCCAGCATAGATCTACCACTTCTCTCTGCAAATAAAGCCCAGGCTTCTCTCCTCACACTGCCACTTCCCCATTACTATAACATTGATACCAAGTACAAAAAATGCCAGTCACGTGTCCAGCTGTGCGCCAATAGGGTGACACAATGCGACACGGCACAATCCATTCAAAAGCTTGGGGTTTTTTAGTTTCTCTGAGGTCCCAGAGCTGATGCTGCTACAGGAACTATAACGCAGCTGGATACACTCGCGCTAACGGAATGTCTACGAGAACTCAAAGCAAACGGAACTTGAGCAACAGCTGGAAATATTCGGCCAGCCGCCGCTGATGGACACATTATAGTTGTTGCTATTACTCAGCCTCTTCCCCGGCGCCCCCACCTCCGCAGTGGGCGGGGTTTAAGCGTAACTCCTCCTACGTGCTGCGGCCTCCCCCGCCTGCTGACGTGTGCGCGCCAGACTGGCAGCTCAGCGAGCGAGTTGGGGGTGGGGAGCGCGCACCGGGTGTCCGTTCGAGTTATATCCCGGAGAGGGGCGAGAGGGCTCGGCCGGACTAACCTCGCGTTCCCTTGGGTTGGAATGTGATGAGCGTAGTGGAAGCGGCTATAAGGGCAGCCATGAGTGGCAGGAAGAAGAAGAGGAGACTGGTGCTGCCGCAATGGGTCTGTGCTTGTGGGGCGCCCGAGAACAAATCCCCCGGTGTGTGTCTGGCGCTGCTCCTGGCTGTGCTGCTCCTCCTGCCGCCCGTGTCCGTGTGTACCTTGTGTGAGGCCGGCGGGCCCCGGAGGAGGCGGGACACTCCTGCACTGCTCACAGGTAACTACCGGCATCTCTGCTCATGTGGCTCTATCTATGGCAAATACAGCTGCCGCCGTCTGACAACCGGCCGACCCCAGTCCGACACTCGCAGGAGCCTTTAGTACTCCGTCTGTGTCTGGGGTCGGAAAGGCAACTCATTTGCATCACACGGGCTCCTATAGGTACATACACTTATTACAAACAATACAATATCATGCTCAACACTCAGATCTTTTCTATAGCTTTAATATTCCACTTACATCCCCCCAGCTGTTACTGGAACATCTGTAATGTACAATGGACAGTCCTGATCTGTACAGACTTGCCCACTGCCTCATACTGCCCCCCCCTGCATTCCAGGGGCCACACTGAACTGAATGGGCAGCTCCTATAGGCTCTGTCTGTCTGTCTGTCTGTGACACACAGGTGTTGCCCAGTTTGCCCCGTGCCCTCTCTATGGGGAGTATTTATCAAAGAGTGAAGTGTCGGATCACTAGATTAAAATACCGCTTCTCCCCATTCATTTCAATGTGATTTTGAAAGGCGTATTTATCAAAGGGTTAACTTTCACCCAATGATGAATGCTCTTCTAGAAATCCCATAGAAATGAACCTATAGAGTGGTGGTATTTCACTCTAGTGATCTCTAACTTCACTCTTATGAGTTGTCCGACAGGGCACTGACTGCAGTGTTGTTTTAATTGACATTGGGTCTTACCAGGAAATCTTTAATAGACGGGCCAGATCACTGGTTGACTTTGGAGTCCGGGCTAGTGTTGGGGTAGGGCAGCAAATGCCCCTGTCCCCTTGGGCCCCACATTTTTAGGGAATCCTTGGAGCTTTGCTTACTCTTCAGCATCCCACAGACAGACAAAGGCAGGATTCTGGAGTTGGAGGGTTGCAAGTTGGGCGTTGAGCTTCTATCACCTTCCCAACCTTTCCGTATCCCTGAGGCCCTTAGATCTCTAACTCCAGCCCTGTTTGCATCTCTCTCATATTCCATTGCCAGTCAATCTTGAGCTACACTGAAAGCATGTTTTGACCATGATTAGGCCTTCTTCAGAGGCAAGCACCTGCTATCCATGGTACTATGCAGGAAAGGCAACGCTGGAGGACCTCCCTTAGCATCACTGGCTAAGAATGATCGGTTTTGTTATTTGTATGGTAGTCCATTTCTGGCTCTGGCCTTTCCCAATTGAACAATTGCTACATATATTGGCAGAATACACTTTGCTGAGTATACATTGCTTTATGGTTCTTTGCTGAGAGCTAGCACTTGTCGTTCTTGGGTTCCCAAGAGTATAGATCACAGTCATGTAGAATATGCACTTTTGACATAACTCTGTGAATGTCTTGGAATGTTGCAAATAGGCCCTTTGTATAAGCCAGCCTTGAGCTAGTGCAAAAATACAGGGCTGTTTGGTGATGCTCCCATACAGTTGGATTATAAACCCTGGTCCAAGCTGTGTGTGGCTACAGCAGGGGACAAGTATGGCTGGTATCCACAAAGCGTAGTTATTATGAATATTATTACAAGAATTCCCAGACAAGCCCTGTGGGAGAAGCTGCAAGTCTCTAATTAAGGCACGTCCTATCTCTGAGAATAAGTACAGCAGACTCGATGACAAGTGTACTTTTAATGAGCTTATATATTTTCAAATGCTTGTTACAATAAGAACTTGTTGTTTTTCTGAGAGCATGAAATAAGGTTGACAAACGACTTAAAGGAGAAGGAAAGCCAAAAAATGAATAGGACCAAAAAATGTTTTATATTCTGAACTTATTGCACCAGCCTAAAGTTTCAGCTTGTCAATAGCAGCAATGATCCAGGACTTCAAACTTGTCACAGGGGGTCACCATCTTGGAAAGTGTCTGTGACACTCACGTGTTCAGTGGGCTCTGAGCAGCTGTTGAGAAGCTAAGCTTATGGGGTTGTCAATTATCAAACAGAAAATGTGGTTGGTCTGTAATATAAGCTGATGCCACAGGACTGATTATTAAATTCTGATGGTAATTGCATTGGTTTCTGTGCTGCCATGTAGTAATTATCCATATTAATTACCAATCAGCCTTCTATTGTGACATTTTTATTTTATGTGTACTGTATATTGCGAGTCGGTCCCTAAGCTCAGTAAGTGACAGCAGCACAGAGTATGTGCAGTGAATCAGCAGAAAAGAAGATGGGGAGCTACTGGGGCATCTTTGGAGACACAGATCTTTTTCTTTTCTAAAGGGTTGTGGTTGCCTGGGGTTGGTACAGAAGCCCAAAACATAACGTAGAACATTTCTACCTACTTCTTTAGTTTAACTTTCCTTGTCCTTTAATGTCAGCACCCCAGGCAACCTTCACCTCGGACTAAGCCAGTATGCTTCAGGTTTGGGCAAGGAGAGAGAGAGAGGTTAGTGTGTGAAAGACTATAGCCTATAAGTAAGGATGCTCTGAATCCAGTATTCTGAAAATTCAGCGAAATCTTCCATGAAGGGATTGGGTTTTGGCAGAAACCCAAAAAACATGGATTCAGTGCATCCCTACTAGCTAGACAAGGTGTCGGTGGCCAAAGATGACTGTGTGTGAGGCTGTGTCCTAACTGAGAGGCAGAGAGGTCAGTGTCATTATGTTTAGTGCATTGCAAAGGTTTATACAGAGGCCATGGGATAGTTGGTGCCCTGTTACCACCCAAGACTCTCCTAATGATACCCTTGCAACTATAGTAAGATGGCAGTGTATTTGAAGCTGTGGGTAAAATGAGAGGGCAGTACATTTCAGTACGTCAGTCCTTTTTTTACTTGGTGTGTAGGGTTTTTAGTCTGTCCTTGATTTTGAGTAATCCACCTCCTTGGTTGGTTGCTATTGCTTTATAGACACATTTCTAATGGCTATTGAGAGGTTTCTCACTGAACCGTATAATTCATATGTGGCCCATAGTTCATTCTGTGCATTCATATTAGGGATGCACCGAATCCAGGATTCGGTTCGGGATTCGGCCAGGATTCGGCCTTTTTCAGCAGGATTCGGATTCGGCCGAATCCTTCTGCCCGGCCGAACCGAATCCTAATTTGCATATGCAAATTAGGGGCAGGGAGGGAAATTGCGTGACTTTTTGTCAGAAAACAAGGAAGTAAAAAATGTTTTCCCCTTCCCACCCCTAATTTGCATATGCAAATTAGGGTTCGGATTCGGTTCGGTATTCGGCCGAATCCTTCGTGAAGGATTCGGGGGTTCGGCCGAATCCAAAAAAGTGGATTCGGTGCATCCCTAATTCATATACAAGTTGATTGGCACGTATTGGTAAATAATAGATCTGTTTCCCATCATTGTTTGCGGTTTAATGTAATGTCCCATGCAGAGACTTTTTTTCTGTTCCGTCTCTGACTCCATTCAGTTTTATGTATGTATGTATGTATGTATGTATATATGTATGTATGTATGGCACACATGTGTGATTGTTTCTTAATACATAGCCTTTGTTATTTTTTGGCAATTGTATTGCCCAATAGCCATTACTGGGAGTGATTTGTATAGTGAGCTGAAGCAATTCTGTAGTGACTTTACTTGACAAGTTGTTGGGTTAAACCAATTGTGCTTGTGTCAAAGTAACAATCTGGTCATATGGGGCTTTTTTCCTGATCTTTATTTTTAGGAGGTGTTATGTGTAATGGAGCGATGCCTATTGCCATTAGCTTGCATGAATGATTCTCACCTTTTTGCATCATTGCATTGAGATTGGTGCTTGAGTGTTTGTCCTTCACATTTGTGCTCAGTGACTCTTGTCCACTTCACTTGCATCTCTTTAATTTCCATCATTTACGCTCCATTTCTATGGCTGGTTTGCAGTACTTCTCCCCAATTTTTTTTTCCAGTTGCACCAGTCAATCTAACGGCATGGTTATTATTATATTACTATTTACTACTGTTACTATTGTGTTTTTATGTATGTCATGTGACAAATCAGGATTTGTCATCATTTCTGGAAAAAAAACCCATGTCTGTCTTTCTTCTCCATAAATCACATTGCAATGATGCATCATTTTCATTGGCCAGGACACAACCCTACTAACAATATTCTTTCCCATTACCGTCAGGCTTATTTTTTACTTTCAGTAGACAACATTAAGCTGTGTTCGGTTGGTAGAATAGTTTGAACATGTCCACCTGCCACCTCCTAAATGGCATCTCAGTGCCTCAGTGCTCTTAGAACCTGCCCCTTCCTCTTATACCTTTTAGGCAAATGCAACACAGAGGGTGGTGGACACAATCTTTGGCCATGTCATTTCAGGTGCCCAGCGACCCTGGTGGTGATCCCCAAGTAGGAACATGTGCATTGGAGGCAGACCTGGTCCTGCATTTTTAGATATGGGGAAAGAGCTTAATTCTGGGAGCCCCATAATTCACTTCTGGATGGGAAAAACTTAATTAGAAAGAGCAGGGGATTCCAGGGAATAATTGTGGGAGCCCCATTAATTCAGTTCATTAGGGGGATTCCAGGGCATAATTGTAGCAGCCCATTAATTCAGTTGAGGTGGGGTATACTGATTTGAAGGGAAGGGGTTTCCAGGCATAATTGTTTCCAGGCATAATTGTGGGAGTCCCGTTAATTTAGTTCAGGAGTGGGGATACTGATTAGAAAAGGAAGCGGTTTTCAGACAAAATTGTGGGAGCCCCATTCATTTAGTTCAGGAGTGGGGATACTGATTAGAAAGGGAATCGGTTTCCAGGGCATAATTGTGGGAGACCCATTAATTTAGTTCAGGAGGGGGTTGCTGATTAGAAAGGGCATAAGGGCTCTTACTGCCGAGCGTTTTTACCTGTGCTCCCCTGCGTTCCATTTTTCTGCGTTCAGCCACAGGGGAGCAGGAATAGACACATTAGATTTTTTCCAATGGGGCTGTACTCACACAGGCGCGTGTAGGCACTGAACGCAGGAAAAATGCAGCATGTTGCATCTCAACCTACGTTCGGCGCCTACACACGCCTGTGTGAGTACAGCTCCATTGGAAAAAATCGAATACATCTATTCCTGTGCTCCCCTGCGGCTGAACGCAGAAAAATGGAACGCAGGGGAGCGCAGGTAAAAACACTGCAAAAATCAATAGGAGCCCTAATTGTGGGAGCCCCATTTATTTAGTTCAGGAGGCGGAAACTGATTAGAAAGGGAAGTGGATTCCAGGGCATAATTGTTGTAGCCCCATTAATTCAGTTCAGGAGGGGGATACTGATTAGAAAGGGAAGGGGTTTCCAGGGCATAATTGTGGAAAATCAATTAATTCAGTTTATGAGGGAGATGCTCATTAGAAAGGGAAGGGTATTCCGGTGCATAATTGTGGGAGCCCCATTAATTTAGTTCAGGAGGTGGTTGCTGATTAGAAAGGGAAGGGGATTCTAGGGCATAATTGTGGGAGCCCCATTAATTTAGTTACGTTGGGGGGAATACTTAATTAGAAAGAGCACAGGATTCCAGAGCATAATTGAGGGAGCCTCATTAATTCAGTTCAGGAGGGGGATACTGATTAAAAAAGGGAAGGGGATTTCCTTCCTCTTAAATGAAAGCAGGTGAAATTGTTACTTTCCGCCTTACAAGAAGGAAATAAAATTACTATGCCAGGGGGCGAATATTTCTATTTGTAGTTCCATTTCCTTGGTGATGAGCGGGATTTTCTTGTCTGGTTGAAAAGAAATGTAGAGCTCTGCACCTTGGAAATTGTGTCTGTGGGAGACCTCCCCCCCCACCAAAGCCAGCACCACGCAAAATAAACAGCAATGCGGAATTCCGAAAGCCAGAAAATAAGTGTCAGCCACACAAAGCAGTAGACTGTACTAGCATTTCTGTGTTTATTCAGAGATGATGTGTAGCTTGCCACTAGCAAAGAGAGGGTGTATATCTGCAGGTTGTGTGTGACACGGTCGCTGCAGATGACTGCAGGTTTAGCAGCGTATTGCGTCCTTTTTTTTCCCTTTGCAGGCGGAATACTCTCTTACAAAGCAGTTTCTGAGATATTTGTGTAATTCTTGCTCGAAACTGTCAGCATCCTCCTGTATACGCTGAAATGAGGAAGCTCTGAGTCGGGGAGGGGGGTTAAGTAAATGATTAGGTTTCTGTGAAAACATAGTGCAGCCGTGCATTTGGACACCCTTTGCAATTAACATGACAAATATTTCATTTTTTAAATCGTATTGTTAAATTGGTAACTTCAGGCTTATTATAAGAGTCATTGAATAAAATGATGGCCCTTTAGGTATTTAATTGGAAATCAGTATTGATTGAGTCTTTTGTTGCTTATTATATGAAATACTAGATAATGCATATAATTGTCTTGCTTTATCTGTAACATAAAGATTAATGTAAAAGATTTTATTGAACGGCTAGATTCTTCTGTATGGATTTTGATGAGCAGGCTCTGCTCCAGACGGCCTTATAATCAGCTCTGGCATGTTCAGCATACTAGTCCTATCAAGTGTTTGCCCCGTGTCAAATAGTCCTCCTATGCGTTTCACATATGTTTGCTCCATAAAGTACATATCTAATGTATAGAAAACTCTCATGAAAGGATGGGGAGTCACAGGGATGAAAGTTACAGGTCTGGTTGTGAGTAAAAGACAACCAAACTTTAATTGAGGAATTGTTTAGATGGGCCCAGTATGTCTGGTACAGGGGCCGCACCCTATAGTAAGTAACTATAGTAAGATTATTCCCTGGGTGCTAGGGAAATACTGAGGAGACAATAAGTGATGCTGTCCATTCTCTACAGTCTACGCCATTAAAGGGTTCTTCCAATCAAAAACTTATCTATGTGTAATGAACAAAAATGTAATTTCAAGGAACTTTCCAATAATCAAGAACTAAAACATTGAAATGCTTTGCTGTTACTTGTAATTGTTATTGCAGATGGAAACAATACAGGTGTGGGATCTGTTAGCTGGAACTCTTACAGGGAAAAAGTTGTTAAAAAAAAAAAAAAAAAAAGGATTATTTTTTTTAAAACATACTGTAAATGAGACAGCCTTCCTGTATTTCAGAGCTTTCTTGATGACAGATCCCATACGGTATATGTTTATCCCTTTCTATGCTCTTGATACTGTGTAGCAGAATTTAATCTGCTGGCTTCTGCTACATTCTTCTAGGTGGAGGAATGTAGCTTATAATTACATATTTTTGTTATTATCGTTATTAAAGTTTTTGGGTGAGGACATCATTAATATAATGCACAGTAGGAGTTTGAATTGCATTAACCTTATCAAGTTTGTTGGTGTTTTTCTCCAGAAGACACTGTCTGTGGGTCTCTATAGCTTACGTCTCCCCATTAAAAGGGAACTATTGCGAAAATGAAAGTTTCATTTAAGCTTCCTCACTCTGAAGTAAAAAACTTTCTCAATACAATCAATTAAAAATTCTGCATCATTTCTGAAATAATCAAGTTTATGTTCACTAGTCCTCTATCAGCATCTGTTTCTCTTCATTCTGTCTTCATGCAGCAGTTGGGTGTCAGATGAATGATCCAATATATCTTATAGGGGGGGCTCCCTTTGCATGTGGAGAGACCGTATTTCTGGTGATTTTAATAGTGAGCTCTAATACATCTTCTAGGCAAAAGGAGCCTCCCTATAAGATATATTGGATCATTCATCTGACATTCAACTACTAAGTTTCTTATTTCAGTATGCTGAAGCTAATAGTAAATTTTCATTTTCGCAAAAGTTCCCCTTTAAGCTGGCTATACACTGAAAGATCTCCTCATTTGGTAAGGTCCCCAAACAAGCAGATCTTTCCAACTTGAGGTGGATAGGTAAGCTTCCGGGTGTCAGAAGTGGCATAATAGGTGATTTTAGGGAAAAAAATATTTGTTTCACATATAATAAAGGTGAGTAAAGTCACTGCTGTGCTAGGTATAACATAGATAAGGTTCTCTTGATTATCTTTGTGGTCTAGATCTCCTTAAAGCAACGTAAAACGTTGTCAAACGTATCATCGTAAAAATAAAAACTGGGTAAAAAGGTAGGCTGTGCGAAATGAAAAAAGTTTATTATATAGTTAGCCATAAAAATAATATATAAAGGCTGTAGTGAACGGATATATAACACAAGAGAACAGATAACAACTTCCTGCTTTTCAGCTCTCTAACTCTGAGTTAGTCAGCAACTATAAGGGGTGGTACATGGGACATAACTGTTCAGTGTGTTTGCAATTGATCCTCAGCATTCAGCTCAGATTCAAAAGCAACAGTTATGGACAGTTATGACCCACCTCAAGTCACTGACTGGCCTGCCTGACTAATCCGTGGAAACCTACTAGAGAGTAGTGTTCTGGCCATTATGTTACACATCCAGTCACTCCAGCCTTTATACATTACATTTTTGGCTAACTAACTATATTAGAAACATTTTGCACAACCTATTTATTTACCCAGTTTTTATTTGTATACTGAACAATTCCTTTAAGTGGAACCATCTTTGCCCAGATTGTCTGAAAGTATGCCCAACCAAATGCATTCAGTTATAATGTAGTAGATTTTATGGATTATAATCATCCTGTAACTGGTTATACAGTACTAGGATGTCACCAAATTAGTGTTCACTGTGTTTGAGGGTTTAAAAGGCCATTATATAAACCTCTATGTAACCTATAGAACTACCCCATATATTCAGGGTTGTAGAAGAATGTGTGGCACCACTCCTTGCATACCAAATGAACCCTCCTTATTGGGCCAGGGATGAAGGCCTGGGGTGTAGATGGCACAATGTATATTTCTTCCAGCTTCATTGCCAGGAGCTTATGAAATTTTTATTATTCTCCCATGAACATATGCTGTAGTGGTGGCACACACGGAATGCTGAGTTAAGTGTGGACTATCCTGTTGCCATTTAGCTGATGGCTTAATAGCTTTATTGATGTTCATTTAAATAACTTGGATCTCCAAATTGGTTGAAAATATTAGAAGTGAATGTTTTGGTTGTTGCATGTGTGGAGACTGCTGAAAAATCAGTCCTTATTGATGCCTCGGTTTTAATATAATATAAGGTTTGTGTGTTTTCCGTGGATTAATAAATCATATCTGGCGGGATGTGAGATTCTGCTGTCTAGCACCTTGGACAGGGAATACTTTACATTGCTGCTTAAACTTTTTTTCCAGGACTCGTGTAGTTGCAGGTATTAAGTAGTTGCTGGCAAAAATAAGGGAAAATTAGTGTAGGCAATGGTTATTTCTGTTTTGGTCTAAGGGCTATGGGCAAATGTCAGGTGAAGGTGTAATGTGGTAATATTTCTGCAAATATAAATGTTATTACTGCAGCCCCTTGCACTGTGATTAAATGATGAGTCTTCTGAAGTGCCTGTCCTTGATCCTGTACATTTCAGCAGAGATTCACTCCGCACACAATGGAGAAATGGTGATCTGCCAGCTTTTAGTGCTGGCCGTAGGCCATTACTGGAGATTGGCCAGACAGACTGATAGAACCTTGATAGTTTGTGTGCCTGAATTGCTGCAACCTTGTGTCAGCTGTGAAGTTCTTGGTGCTGTTATGCTCCTGCTGACTGAACACCATGACATGTTGTTACCAGAGTAAGCAACATCTAATGTGGCTTTAGCAATATAAAAGTAATTTTCCAACGCTACAGCATTCAGGAGTAGCTGATACTAGGAAACAGCTAGTTTCGGGTGACTTTTTTTTTTTTTTGTTCAGGTAAGTTTTATTTGAACAACAATAGCAGGTACAACAATGGAATCACAAACGTATAGTTCAGCGGTTCACAATCATAGCAAGACAAACAAAGAAGATACATAAAGGGGGTCATGTACAGCAATAAATCATATCATGATATACCCATACTTGAGATTAGACATTTTCAAGAATCCATAGTTGCCAGACAGAAAGATGTTGTTTGACTGTACCATTTTTCCTAGCAATCATATGTTCTATTGCCTGAGATTCTTGAATAGATTTTTCCCATTCAGGGTAGGTGGGAGGGCTCCTATCTTTCCAGTGTTGCGCAATAAGCCTACGGGCCTGGAATAGTAATTTGAGTATGATTTTTTTGGCTGGGCGGGTTAGCAGGATGGGAGGATCCATCCCCTTAAGGTACCATTTTGGATCCAGCGGGATCTCGAACCCTAACAGTTTAGTAATTCTCTCTTGTATTGCTAGCCAGTATGGTTTTATTACCTGACATGACCAGAAGATGTGTAATAACGTCCCCTCTTCCTGGTTATCGGGTGACATTTTTACTTAATAAAGTAAGCTACTTAGCTGACAGTTTTGCTTGGTTGGCAAAGCCACAGAATTGTACAGAATTTCACAGGCATAGTTTCAGGGCCCTTTAGGCCAGGGGCTGAGTGCATCATCCACACCCGCGTTTTGTACACCTGTGGAGCAAAGCGTATGGTTCCTGCTGATGGGCTGCAAGAAGGCGTGCATGAACACAGATCCATGTTCTTCCACCTGCATACAAAATGCAAGTTGCCAAGTACAAAAAACATGGTGGCTTGTGCATGTGTGTTATACTATGCCCCCTGCCCAGCCATTAGTAAATTTGTCTGGGGAAAAACCCTCTGGGCATCGGCATTCCATAGTCCAGCAGCATGAAGCATTGCATGTGCACCAAGGGCCTTGAGAGAGACATACAGTCCAGTATTTGGTGTGGCAGCCTGGAAATCCTGAGCAGGAACGCAGTAAAATGTGTGTATAATTAGCATGACTACTAATGGACTTTCACTGAGGAGGACATTGACTTTTAACTTGCCTTGTGACTTCACACTGGACAGTCCCATGCTTGTGGGTATTGGTAAAGAGCCTGTCCGTGTGTTATCTGAGCTTGTTTCTGCAGTATAGGAAGCCTTGCAAATTCAGTTTTATGGTGTCATGTTCACTTTATAGCATTCAGCTGTGTTTACAGGTCTTGCCCCCATGGTGGCTGCTAGGAGGCTGCCTGCATTCTGCTTTTGTGAGACCACCAGGTCTGGTCCTATGGGAGCAGATTGAACTTAGTGTTATACTTTGCTATGATGAGGCATGAACTCTTTTCTGTGATAGGGCAGTTCACCATCTTGCAATACAGACCTTATCTGCTAAGGGATTGCACTTGGCAGGGTTCCATGTTTAAATTGTTTTCATTCATATAATTGTATTGCTACAGGAAGGGGAGGGAACATCCTGCTTTGCACTGACACATTCTTCCCAGGCTCTAAAGCCTCTCATGTCACATTGAGTGTAGCAACAGGATGGCAGGGTTTAAATAATGTGACCCGTCATTCTTCAACCAACGGCTGTTGTATGAAATGCCATAGCTAATATCAAAAAAGTACTTAATGACTGTAACCAATTACCTGATCAAAAGCATTTCCATCAGTAACAAGTCATCTCATTTCCATTCGCTTTGTAGACCTTTGGTTTCTACTACTTTTTGCAGGATATTCCCAGCATATTAAAAAAGTTCTCCCAAAACAGATATTTTACCGATAGCCAATTTCTCACAAAGAACATTTCCAGTATGTACAGTAGTTTGGGCAGTTTAGGATTAAAAAATTACTGTACTGCTATGATAAAACTTTTAAAGGGGATCTAATCTTAGTTTGCATTCATTTGCTATTTGTGCTGGTATATTGTTATAACTTTCATTGATCCTAACTCTCTCTGCACTTTCTGTCCACTTCCTGTTTAGTCCTTTAAAGGAAAACTATACCCCCAAAATAAATATTTAAGCAACAGTTTCTATTAAGTGATATATTAAAGAATCTTACCAAACTGGTATATATATTTAAGCAAATATTGTCCTTTTACATCTCTTGCCTTGAACCACCATTTTGTGATGGTCTGTGTGCTGCCTCAGAGATCACCTGACCAGAAATACTACAACTCTAAAGGTGGCCATACACGGGCCGATAAAAGCTGCCGACAGACCGTGTCGGCAGCTTATTGGCCCGTGTATGGGGGCCCCCAACGGGCTTCCCCGATTGAGATCTGGCCGAAAGTCGGCCAGTTCTCGATCGGATGGGGTTAAAAATCCCGCCGGATCGCGCCCGTTTGTGAGAGCTATGATCCGATCGTTGGGCCCTAGGGCCCACGATCGGATCTGCCCGATATTGCCCACCTTCAAGGTGGGCATATCGGAGGGAGATCCGCTCGTTTGGCGACATCGCCAAACGAGCGGATCTATCCGTGTATGGCCACCTTAAGGGGCGCATTTACTTATCTCGAGTGAAGGAATAGAATGAAAAATACTTCGAATTTCTAAGTGTTTTTTTGGTTACTTCGACCATCGAATTGGCTACTTTGAGCTTCGAATACGACTTGGAATCGAATGTTTCGAACTAAAAATAGTTCGACTATTCGACCATTCGATAGTCAAAGTAGTCTCTTTAAAAAAAACTTCGACCCCCTACTTCGCCACCTAAAACCTACCGAGCATCAATGTTAGCCTATGGGGAAGGACCCCATAGGCTTTCCTAGGTTTTTCAAAGGATTTTACTTTGTCAGTCGAATATCTAACTGTAACAGGAAGAAGTGTGGAAGCAAAAGACAGAACTCTATCTGTTAATTGGCTCATGTGACCTAACATGTATGGTTTGTTTGTGTGCACCGTGAATCCTACGATCCCATGGGGCGGCCCTTTTTTTTTTTTTTTTTTTACATGGCAATTTTCTATTTATGATTACCCATTGGCACATACTACTAAAAAGTATATTTTCATGAAAATGGTTTATTTACACAAAGCAGGGTTTTACATATGAGCTTTTTAATGCAATATATTTTTTATAGAGGCCTAGATTGTTCGGGGGGTATAGTTTTCCTTTAACCCTAGGTTAATTGATTTTGCTTTTAGAGAGAGAGATATATACCTAAAAGCCTGACATCAACAGTCTAAAACTGCTAATATCTCAGAAATGGATAAAAATAGAACATGTAAAAGCAATTCATTTTCTGGGTGTAGAATCTAATACCATTGAGTACACATGAAAATACAAAAGAATAGCCAATTTTTAAACTTGTATGTGCTCCAATAACATACCAAAAAACCCAATGTTTCTTTTTACAATTTTTTTAAGCTAAATTCATTTGTTGCCTATTAGCTGTGCTATATCTAATAGATACTACATTGTCAGACGTGTCATAGGAATGGCATTGATGACCTGGCTGATAACCGTCATTCATTTAATGCCTAACACGACATTTTAAAGTTCAATTTTGCACTGTGATTCATTCATATCCCCCCCAGTAACGCCCTGTGATGAGTAGGCTGTATTTGGGAAGCCATCTGCTTATTCAATTAAAGCTCCTCCATTGGCTCAGCACGTTTCTCAATAGCTGATATCTTATTCCACTTACTAAATGCTAGGAGAATTTTTACTTCAGCTTGTTAAAAGCACGAAAGTACCAGTCCGTTTTCTTTTTAAATACCAGTAGGGGGTGGGGAAAAAATCCTTTTTAAATGTACTTATGTAACCTATTTAATCTATAGATTGCAAGCACAGTTTTACATGTATAAAGCACTGTAACAGAGGTGACGGGGGGCGGGGATTTTTCAGATTTTTTTTTGAAGTACATAAAAACATATTTCTGAAAACTGGTAATTCCAAAAGCGTAACGTGGCAACTCCATAGTGTCCTATTTAAAAGATGCATAACATAATGAAAGAAAATGGAATTATATGCAGTTAATATACAGTAATTAATAATTAAATGATATTCACATTTTTGTTCTCTGGGCAGCTTGTGAAAATGTAAACAACGCAGCAAAATCAGCTGAAAAACATGGCGAATTATGTCAGGCGCTGACAACTTTGGTATAATGCCGGCCTCGGCGTGGCATGTCCATGGTTGTTCCAGTTTTCATCCCGCATTCCTAAACATATCTATTTTTTGTATTAGAATAGTTCTATTGGTGTGAATATGGGTTCTCACCAAAGCAGTGCTTCTTATGTCACCACTATACAAATAAAGGTTAGTATGTAATCCATTGTGCGACCCTTTCAAGTGACTGGATCACTGATAACCCTGCTGCTATTCTAGGCATGAGGCTCAGCCATGGGAAAAATCCAAGTAGTAACATTTTGTTGGTTATTTGTGTTTCTGACTTAATCTACTACTTATACACTAGAGCGGCAATACCGTAATTTTGACTTTTTATTTAAATATTAAGATTTAAATATAAAGGTTTTTCGTTTGTTTGCCACTTTAAAGGGTACCTTTCAATTACCTTAATGTTTGTTTAAATCTTTAAATTTTTCCTATTTAACGTGAATATCAAAATGCTAAGGTTAGTGACCTGGTTAGTTTTTCATTATTATTATTGTTTTTTTTTACTGTTTTAATTTTCATATTTGCTTTCTACAGTTGGTGATCCCTGCGGTTTACATTTCAGTCTATCATAACAGTAATATCATTAAAAAAAAAACTACTGAATTACAGCTAATTAATTTATAGTGGAATTTTCTTTGTCTGTTTTACTAAAGGACGACCATATCTTGGGTCAAAATGATCAAAAACCGATCAGAGGTGCCACTAAAAGTATTTTAGTAATAGAAAGTTAATTAATAATTCATTTTAGGTAGAACAAAATTAATTGGCCACAATTCATTTGCTACTGCTTTCATAATTAGTAATAATTGCTTCAATACCACTGGTTGGAAATTCATAACAAACTATTAATTAGCTCTGCATTTTCCAGTACATAAATTATAAAGAAACCCATTTTTCAGAAAGCTCATAGTTTTGGGAAGGCCGTCTCCCATAGACTCCATTTTATCCAAATTTAAAAATGATTTCCTTCTTCTCTGTAATAATAAAACATTAGCTTGTACTTGATCCAAACTAAGATATAATTAATCCTTATTGGAAGCAAAACCCGCTGATAACAGGTCCCCATACCTGCAGTTATAGTTAGCACCATAATCTATAGCAGAAATTTAGTTGACCTAAAAAGGTACCAAACAACATTGCAAAACAGATCAGACTCCTTACACTTGGGCACTGCCACATTTTGGAAATCTACAATAATGGGCAATGTGTTATAGAGAATTTTAACAGACTCGGTTGCCTAAATGTTTATTGTAAGACGAACATCTCCTTGGGATACATTTCCTACTGTGTGAAGGTCAGCCTTGGGCCAGGACTGTTACTTGTATACCTTGTGCTGGCGGCAAGTGAGACGTTTGTGCTGGAATTATGTCAGGCTCGCAAGCAATTGATTTAACCTAATGAAAGGCTAGCTAGAAGGTGTGAGATTAGATTTAGGTCAAGGATTCTTAACCTAAGGGTCAGAATCCAAGAGCGGACCCCTATGCGGTTTATAGTGGATACTTATTTTTCTTTGTGATATAGTGGTATATTTTTTTACTATAATAGACAACAGTAATTTAAAGGAAATATGTAAGTAAATGAAATATTGAGGGAAATTTAGCATAGCACGGATTTACCCCATGGAGAACAAATGTAGTTTATATCATGTAGTTTATATCATATATATATATATATATATATATATATATATATATATATATATATATATATATAATTTATTTATTTTTTTTGTATGGTGCAAATGACTGATCTTGCCCCTGTTTTTTTTGTTATTTGACAGACCCTTTTAATTCTTTGAGTCCACCTGTCCTTACTGAAGATGACAGGTCCAGCCTGGAGGCAATTTGTACAATCCACAAACAAATGGATGACGATAAAGATGGTGGCATCGAAGTAGAGGAAAGCGATGAGGTAAGAAGCCGTAACTGATCGTGTTTCCTCTTATAACAATTATTTACAGTCATTTCCAGCTATTGTTTAAAGTAAAGGAACATGAGAGGAGGGAATATTTTCTTATTCTCGGCCATGCATGGCTATAGCTAGATTTAATCTTGGTTGGGAAACCTTCAATAGTACTCAACATCCATGTGTTTTTTAAATCTGTTTTCTATTTAATTTGTTATGTTATTGCACTTTTAGATTTTGTTCCCCATCTAAACTTTATCACTTGCTTTCTCTACTAAGTCGCTGGCATCTTCAGCCAGTAGATTACTAAACGGATTCAGATACATGTCAGATAAAGGCTTATTGACCCTACCAAAAGGATTAAGTCTATTGTTGTAATGCTAATTATATATATATATATATATATATATATATATATATATATATATATATATATATATATATATATATATATATATATATATATATCTATATATATATATCTATATCTATAATGTGAGATAAAACTGCTGCTTGTAAAATGAATGTGCTATAGGGTGCAGGGTAATACATACCCCCATGCAAGCACAAAATTGACTTAAGTTATTTATATGATTTCCTATCAAATTTACACAGCTTTGCAGAATATTACACATTTATTTAGGAGTGGTTAGAGAACCAGGAAATGAAAAGGATGCATTTAAATACCATTTTCATGCCCTGGTAATGATAGTTTTTGCAAGTGCAAATATTTTTTTCATTTATGTTCAGCACTGGTTTTCTAATTTTTTTCCTTTATTTTTTACATAACATTTATTCATTAATTTCTGTCCTTTAAAAATACCACTCTCTGCCAGGCATTAATTGTATACTTTTTACAGAAGATGGTAGGACTGTACAGTGTAGTGTTCTATTATGCAAGATGAGTTGGTTGCATGCTTTGAGCCGTGTAATTTTTTCCCCCTACACTGGTGGAAATGATTTGCTGCGGAGAATACTATAATCTGGTTTCTTTGTCAAGCTATATCTCATAGCACACTGGCTCTTAGGTTTGCTATGATTGTATTAGGGAAAACCGTAAAGCTGGCCTTACATTTACCAATAATTTCATTATTAAGTTTTTTTTCAGTACATGTAGGTTGTGTGAGGATACCAAATGGTAGTTTTGTACTGCAGATATACGTTGGTTTATGGATCAGAGGTTTAAAAAAAATTCATCTGCTGATGAACCCTGGCTGCCAGTATTGGATTTTTTGCTCAGTTTTACTCAATCACCAGCATATTTAGGAAAGTAATCTTTAATTGGAAAAACTAAGTTGTGTTAAAGGAGAAGGAAAGGTTAATACTACGTAAACTTTATCAGAAAGATCTATATAAATACACCAATAGACCCTCAACGTAATTTTCTTCTTCGTCCTCCTTCAAAAGAAACACAGCATTTCTTTCCTTCTATTGTTTACACGTGGGCTTCTGTATCAGACTTCATGTTTTCAGCATAAACCTCCAGGGCTTGGCTTGAGCATGCTCAGTTTGCTCCTCTCTCCCCCTTCCTCCTCCCCATTCCCTGCTGTAATTTGAACTCAGAGCTATGCGCGAGCTACGAGGGACTCGGCAGGAAGTTATTTCACACCTAGCTAATATGGCAGCTGCTATCCTAAACAAATAGAGAGAGCTTCTAGAGCTGTTTACTTTGGTATGCTACAGAATAAATATAGCATTCTAGCTTGCACTATTGTGGCTTATCTATTGGCAATAAACTGCCTCAGTAGCTTTCCTTCTCGTTTAAGTCATAGGGGACAAAAGCATTGAAAATAGCATTGTTACAGTAACAGTTTGTTCCAGTAACATTGACTATTTACATATCTCCAAAACTAAAAGAGCTTGAAAAAATGTGATCTTGAATTTAAATAAGTGTACCCCTAAATCAGAAAGTTGGGGAAAAATGATCTCCGTGGTTTGTGATGTACTATAGTGAAACCCTACTGGAGAGCTTTAGTGTTTTACTTCACAGCATTTTATGGATATCTAGGGGCATATGAACTGTATCCTCTACTTCACACTGTCTTTCGTTTTCCAGCATTAAGGTGTAACATCGGCAGTGAAGATTTTAATGATCCGAGGGCCAAAGGTTAGCCTCGACAGTGGGCAAAAGTTAAGCCTGGACCCACAACATTGTAAAAAAAAAAAAAAACTGCTATTTGTTTTAATTCAAAATGTCGGATGTAATTGTTTAAAAAAGGGCTTTGATATTTCTTTTGACATATGGGCAAGTATTTCCACTATAGGTAGGCATGATGGCCAAAGACATTATTTATGTTAATCCCTTCAGCAGTTGAGGACTATAAAGGGACCTTATGGTTATAAAGTTTAGCTTTTCTTAAAAAAAAAAAAAAAAAAAAAACCAAAACCAAAAGATATTATGGGATTTAAGCCACAATGATCTTGTTCCTGTGACTGTAACGCAAACACCAAAGTAAGAAACAGTGGAATAGACAATAAAATAAATTATTTATGTTCCAACGGTAATAACGCCAATAAATTTAGAATTAGTTGACTGTTTCCAATAAAAACATTTTCCAATGATGATCATGTACGTTTTTGTGATAAAAACCATATGTTTCCTATCAAGTTGTTTACTTTCAGGAAACAATCTATATTCTTTAATGATGTTATTATATGGTTAGTGACAGGTGGCTCATATTAAGTTTGTTTAATGTGTTCGGAGACGCAGGCACATAAGCCATCAATTACATTAAAGTAAATGTGTTCTGCTGAGCACTTTTGCAGTTTAGTATTTATTTGCAGTTGTTTAAATATATACAGTTCTGCACTTGACATGCACTGCAGGAATCCCTGCTCTTGGAGTTAATTTATCTACAAACTGTAGAACGCTAGAGCTGTAAGTAGTTTTATGTGAGGTCTCTTTCATTTACATTTCTGTTCTTGTGGCCATTATTGCTGGACGGTAATAATTCTGTGCTGTAACTTGTAGGCAGTGATTTACCTTTATTATGAAATTGCTTGTAGTACTTGTTACTCAAGGAGAAAATTTTGTTTATTTTCTCTCTCTTCTGGGTGATCCACCTCATGGCTTAGCAGCTGTTACTTGATTAGAACTCACAGCGTTCTTGCTTTAAATTGAACTCACACATTCAGATAAGTAAAATGAAGCATTTTAAATATAATTAATTGATGTGAACCTTTTGATAGAGGCTTTAAAGAACTTTTACAATTAAAAGCTCTTTATATTATAGCTTGAATATATTGCAATATATGGAAAACAATGGCGCTGTTTTGGGCATTTTTAATAGCATAATGCACAATATGTCTTAACGTTTGTGTGTGTGTGTGTGTGTCTGTGTATATATATATATATATATATATATATATATATATATATATATATATATATATATATATATATACGTGGTGCTTTCTTCTGGTTAGTCGCAGGGGAGCGCAGGAGTAGATGCACAGAATTATTGTCAATGGGGCTGTACTCACACAGACGCATTTATGCGCCGAACGCAGGTAAAATGCGACATGCTGAGTCCCAACCTGCGTTTCGCGCTTACATGCGTCTGTGTGAGTACAGTCCCATTGACAATAATTCAGTGCGTTTACTCCTGCGCGCCCCTGCGGCTGAACGGAAGAAATCGCAACGCAGGGAACGCACAAACAAACACCCGTGTGTAAGAGCTCTAAGACAGTTTGCAGGTCTTACAATTTTTTTGTTCAAAAAATACAATTTTGTGCTTAGAACTTAACTGTTGTCTAGTTTCAGGGACTTAAATGGGTTGTTCGCCTTTAAAAGAACCTTTAGTATGATGCAGAGGGGGATATTCTGAGACAATTAGGTTTTAATTTTTGATTATTTTTGAGTGATATAGCTTTTTACTGAGCAGTTTTCCAGTTTGCAATTTCAGCAATCTGGCTGCTAGGGTCCAAATTACCTTGGCAACCATTCCATGAATTGAATAAGAGACTGGATTAAGGATTCGAAAGTTGAGTAATAAAAAGTAGTAATAACAATACATTTGTAGCTTTAGGTCTCTTAGACACGAGTGGTTTTTCCTGCGCTCCACATTCTTCCATTCAGCCGCAGGAGTAGACGCACACAATTATTGTGAAGGGGGGGCTGTACTCGCACAGACACATGTAAGTGGCAAACGCAGGTGGGACGCAGCATGTTGCAATTCACCTGCATTTGGCGCTTACATGCTTCTGTGTGAGTACAGCCCCCTTCACAATAATTGAGTGCGTCTACTCCTGCGCTCCCCTGTGGCTGAATGGAAGAAAGCAGGGGAGCGCAGGAAAAACCACTCCTGTGTAAGAGCCCTTACAGAGCATTTGTTTTTTAGATGGGTCAGTGATCCCCATTTGGAAGCTGGAAAGAGTCAGCAGAAAAAGGAAAGTAATTCAAAAACTATAAAAAATAAATAATGAAGACCAATTGAAAGGGTTCTTAGAATTAGCCATTACATACTAAAAAATAACTTAAAGGCAAACCACCCCTTTAATCATGCATAAAACAAGTAGCAGTTTGAAAATATAAATACACCTGATGTCCCTCCTTGATTATAGCCCAGTTTAAAACCGAGGGTGATAAATGTAACCGATTAGTCTTGCGCCCTCTGTAGTTTTACACTAGATGCCAGTTCACTGAAGTCAATGGGAAACATTGTATCCATAGAGATCACAGCAACCAGTGCGACTTCTTCCAAAATGACACATTCAGGACCAGTTCTGTGTGGGCAGCTGTGCTTCTCTTGTGTGTTCTGTTTGTTGCATAATTGCTAGTTTCAGCTACGTAACAGCACAGACCAATACAGACAGGTGCACAGGTATTGGATTCTCTAGAATGCCTGGGACCTGGGGTCTTTCCAGATACAAGTTTTTCCATAATTTGGATCACCATACATGTATTTAAAATGAAGACAACAGCATTTGTATTGCCACCAGTATGGATCCATGCAGCTTAGTTACTATCAAGTACAAAGTACTTTTATATTAAAGAGAGAGGAAATAATTAAAAGCCATTAAAATGATAATTTACTACAGGGGAAACAATGCAATTTAACCCGGTTGGTTTTTTTAAATTTATTTTATTTATTTATTTATTACACCATTTTTCTCAATCCACTAGCATGTTTAGGAAAAGAATCCGTAAGCAGAAAAGTGCTAAGTCACGCTTGAAAATCTAATTGTTACATTCATGACTCCAAAGCAAAGAGTGAGGGTTTAAGTGAATAACTGAGCAGATACATGCAAATTCTTCATCCTATTTACTTATTAGTTACTAAAAATGTGCCAGAATGCTGGGAATTTCATTGAAATGGTAAAGGGTGATCAATCCTTTCAATCCTGCATCCAGCTTCTTTGCCAAGGCTTTTTTTAAGTAGGAACTACCTGAAGCAGGGAGGAAATATTATGCCAGACACACATGCTCCATGTTACCATATCACCTTAGTATCCAACTATGTAACTATGATGACTTCACTGGTTGATGAGGGCGGCCAACAGTAATGCCAGCCTAGTTTTGGTACATCTAAAGGGCCAGCAATGTCCTACCAGGTGAAAAGGGGCGGTTCACCTTTAAGTTAACTTTTAGTATGTTATTGAAGGGTTAATTCTAAGCAAGTTTACATTTTTTTTTCTTTTTTTTTTTTTTTTAAATGGTATTATAGTTTTTGAATTATTTGCCTTCTAACTCCAGTTTTCAAATGGGGGAGTCACTGACCCCATCTAAAAATGAAATGCCCTGTAAAGCTGGCCATAGATTTTGAGATTTTTAAAAGACCCGATCCTCATCGTGAGACCACGATTTTCTCGGAACGATCGTACGATCATACGAATTGACCATCAACTAAAAGACCATTTTGCCAGGAAAACAAAGGGGACCTGCCTGCTTGGCCCTGCAAACATAGATAGATTGCACTGGGACTGACAGTTTTTTTGACCTGGCCGATCAATTTCTTGACTGATGTCGGCCAAAAATCGTAAGATGTACGATCGTTCGAATCCCACTAACCGCACGATAATTTCGAAGATTGGTTGGACTTCCCTAAAATTGGTCAATCGGCAAAAAGAATTGTCGCGTCTATGGGGAGCTTAAGGCTACAAATATATTGTTATTGCTACTTTTTATTATTCATCTTACTATTCAGACCTCTCCTAACCATATTCCACTCATTAAAATCAATGCATGGTTGCTAGGGTCATTTTTATCCTAGCTACCAGACTGCTGAGACTGTAAACTGGAGAGCTACAAAACAAAAAAAAGGTAAATAACACAAGTAATAAAAACCAAACCAATTGCAAATTGCCCCAGAATATCACCTACATCAGGGGTCCCGACCTTTTTTACCTGCCAGCCACATTTATATGTAAAAAAAAAAAAGTTTGACAGCAACATAAGCAAAAAGTTCCTGGGGTGCCAAATATGGTCTGCAATTGGCTATTGGTAGCTCCTATATGCACTGGCAGCTTACAGGAGGCTCTGTTTGGCAGCACACCTTGTTTTTATGCACCAAAACTTGCCTGCAATTGAAAAATAAGCTCCTGCTTTGAGGCCACTGGGAGCAACATCATGAGGTTGGAGAACAACATCTTGCTCATGAGCCACTGGTTGGGGATCACTGCTCTACATCATACTAAAAATTATCTTATATGTGAGCTAACCCTTTTAAAGTAGTCGGCTGCAGTATACTGGCTGATGGACACTTTACATTCTCTACATCCCCAAACAAATACCCAAAAGAGGAACTCGTATAGAGATGTCAAAGGTTGCTAACCACTTGTCTGGGTTCTACATTGCACATATCTTTCAATAACAAGGGAAGCCTGTTTGGCTGCCTTACATCCTTCTAGTTTTGTTTATTGATTACTAATCTTATACCTGGAAACTTGCCATCTTTTCTCCTATGCAAATCTAGAATGTAATTTGCACCTGTTCAAATATTTGCCTTCATGCAAACTTTTCCCTTGCTAAAATAAACCCTTGCCTAGCCAAATATTTACCACAAGGCCACTATTCTGTAGAAAACACTGATAATGAGATTATTTAGTAAAGGGTAGTACAACAGCTCCCTCAGATAATATTTATATAGGACAGAATATATGCCAGAAAGAGTTCCACTGCTCAAGCTGTATCAAACATTGTCACAAATGAAGGCATTGATCCAAGCACAGAGTCGTAAGTGTGTTGTTTCATTAAGCACTAACATATCTGTCATGTGCCCCATTGTTTGGCTCTAGTGATGTCCCATTACAGCTATGGGATCGGTTATCCAGAATGCTTGGGACCTGGTGTTTTCTGGATAATGGATCTTTCTGTAATTTGGATCTTCATACCTTAAGACTACTAGAAAATCATTTAAACAACAAATAAACACAATAGTCTGGTTTTGCTTCCAATAAGGATTAATTATATCTTAGTTTAGATTGAGTATGATGTACTGTTTTATTATTACAGAGAAAAAGGAAACTGTTTATAAAAATATGGATTATTTTAATAAAATATAGTCTATGGGAGATGGCCTTCATGTAATGCAAATAACGGGTTTCCAAATAATGATACATCCCATACCTATATCATCTTCCTTTGTCAGACATGGATTTGCATAGGCATCTCTTTTCAGCATTGCTTTTTCCTAAGATAAAATTTTTTTTTTTTTTTTTTTGCAGGAATCACATGAAAATCTTATCTGTAGAAATCAAATAAACTGGAATTTTCTTGAAGGCATTTCACCAGTCCTCCGACTGGCTTTCTTGATTCAGAATTGACAGTCCAGCAGTGAATAAACGTGGGAGCATTTACCGGTCAGAGTTCAGCTCCAGCGTGCTGCACAAACACCGCGGTCCCACACAGCCAAGTTCCATATAGAGCACGAGAAAAATGCAGCACCAAAGGAGCTGATTATTCGTCCGTTAAAAAATAGAAATGTATTGAAGAAACATTAAAAATGGGGAAGGCATGCCCAGAAACGCGGCCACGAAACGTGTAAAGCAGACAGCCTACAATATGTTCTGTTCACCATTTTTAATGATTCTTCAATAAATTTCTATTTTTTTAGCGCATGAATAATCGGCTCCTTTGGTGCTCCATTTTTCTTGTGCTTAATTTAGAATTGAGAAATCCAGTCGGATGACTGGTGAAACATCTTCAAGAAAAACACAGTCCAGTTGATTTGACTTATTTCTACAGATATACCATGACCTGCAAAAATGAGAATCTTCACAAAAATATTTGAAAATCTTCAGTTTCAGGGTTTCCACATGATTCCCGTTGACTTGAAATAGAGCTGATTTGGTTGTGCTGTTTTGACCAATTTCATCTTGCTTTTTTTTTTTTTGCTGAGTAAATAAGGTACAGAGCAATCTCCTTTGACCCATAAAGCCGACAGCATTGCTAAGATGCAATTTAATAGTGGATGGCCATGGAGAAAGCATTCCAACTGAACCTTGGTGTCTCTTTAGTCTACAAAAGTGATAATGGCCATGAGTTTGCTGGTGGTGGGTGAGCGGGCTCATATATCCATCATATGTGTATGTCTGTCAGCATGAGGATTCATGGGACAGTGCTCCGTGTTTGAGTATGTTGACATGTGCAAATTTACCAATACACACTGACACATTCACGTTGCCAACCCTGGTGTGCTGTGTTAAGAATGAGTTCATCCAGTTCGCTAGTTGGTATGTACTGTGTTTGTTTCAGGGTGGAACATCCTAATAGTTTGATGACATAAATAGATTCCGTTAAACCCAGTGGATGCTGGGAGGCTCAGCAGTATATAAGACCCATTGGGGCTTCTGCTGGATCTATTAATGTGAGCAAAATGGATAATCTTCTCTTGGTTTTTGGGGCCCTACAAAACATCTTTTTCCTGTAAGGCCTTGTAACATCTAACGAGCAAAAAAAGGAAAACTTACACTCGCACACCCTGGCTGTCCGAAATATCACAAACTCCAGGTGCTAGATGCTAGAGGAATTGGACGACCTCAAATTCAGCATAGACACAGGACACACCAGCACAACATGGATACTTCTAGCAGGATTCAACCTTGCTCATTCATCCGCAAATAAACGAGCAAGGTTGAATCCTGCTAGAAGTATACATGTTGTGCTGGTGTGTCCTGTGTCTTGTAACATCTAACACCACCACTCTGTGGATTTTTCACTCTGCAAGTGTGTACCAGTATGACAATCTGTATGTGTTTCAAATATGTAAAGGTGTAGTCTTCTATAACCAATGATTAACAGCACACTTCCAAAGCTTTATGTCCTAACTTAGACACCTTAGAAAATCAATAAAATACTGACATTGATTGGTGAGGCTGAAGGGGCTTATTCCCCTATACCCTTTATTTTTTTACCTAAATATATTCAACACTGATTCTGGAGATCTCCAGACTCGTTGAAGACTAAAGCTGGTTATAGACATCACAATTACGATCTTTCTTGGAAAAGATCTTTCCAAGAAAGATCGGTGATTTCAATAAACACGTGTAGAGCTGAATCGTCCGATATTCAGATAGAAATAATAGAACTCCACCTGTATCTGACGATTCAGCACTAACAATGGCCGATGTTGGGGTCCCTTCAAGGCACCCGATCAAAATTTTCCATCCAGCCATATCGACGAGCTGACCGATATCCAAGTCTTCTGCCAATATCGGTCGGCTCTTTTCCCACCCTATACGCACTGAATATCGTACGAAAATTAGTTTCGTACGATATTATCTGTGCGTCTATGGCCACCTTAAAGCTGGCCATAGATGTGCAAATTTTATTCTTTGCATGACAAAATGTCGTTTGTTTCAATGTAACTATCTACAACTAACCATTCAGATTAAAATAAGTAGAAAAATAACAAGCCAGACAATGTTCTGGCCATTAATTGACAGGCAGCAATAGATACGAAAATTATTATGCTATTAAAAATCTCTGAAAAATTATTCTGACTCCAAACAGGTCCCGAGCATTCTGGATAATGGTTCCAATCCCTGTATTAAAGACCATATATGAATTTGTTACTGTGTGGCAAATGAGTGGTTTATCAGAGCAAGAGCATAAGTGTAACGTGATCTATTCTACTAAAGTACAGCCACACAAATGTAATTATTTTTAAAGGTAACTAGACATGTTATAAGGGACCCAAAAAATTGTATAGAAAACATGTCACTAGTGGAAGTATGAAAATGTTCAAGGAAAGGACAAGGAAAGGCAAAAAAATTAGATCCCATTTTTACTTTCTTTAATAAAAAAGAAACCTATCTCCAATATACTTTAATTAAAAAATGTGTACTGTTTTTATAAGAAACCTGGCGGTATGCGGTGAAATTCTCTCTTCATTTACTGCTTTGTTAGGAATTGTCAGACAGTCCCTAACTGCTGAGCAGGGAAATAATCATACTTATGAACAGCAGGGGGAGCCCCTCCTTACTGCCCAGCCATGCAGAATTCAAGCAACTTTGTTTATGACGATCCCTAAGCAGCCCAGACCACACTGAGCATGTGCACAGTCTTAGTCTTGCAAAGATGTTTAACAAAGTTACAAGATGGTGACCCCCTGTAGCCAACTTGTGGTGCATTAAGTTCATGTTTATGTTTAATATACAAAATACAGCATTTCTAACCTTATTCTATTTTAGACTTTCCTTGTCCTTTAATGCCTAAATACTAAACTATATTCTTATTTGTTCTTGCTCCATATAAACGTTGGTGTTTGGATTTGCCATACTTTCAAATGAAAACCTTTTCTTTTAAAATATTGGTTTCTTAGCAGCATATTTGCAGTTATTACTGGATACTTCAATATCAGTCTCTTTAATTGTATCTACTTTTAAAATCATTGAATTCTGATTTTCAGTTTTGTTAAAATACCCATTTTATTCTGGTTTGTACTTATTAAAAAAAATTCCCATAAATTCTCTAATTCGATACATGACCATGAAATTAAACCTTCTGTATGAAATACATTTTAGACATTTAATGGTCATTTTTTTTTTCCTTCTGAAATGGGCACTTAGAAAATTCCATCCCAACTTCAGTTAGGCTTTGGGAGAAAAGCTTTTTATGTTGGTCTGCATCTGTAAATGTAAATCTTACCATGTAAATGGCTTTTATGAAGAGATCGATCGGCTAGTAACTTCATTACAGATGTCATTTTCATGATTTTTCCATGAGCCATTTTACAGTCCTTGACATTATTCTGAACCTTGGTCTGCTTCTGCATGATTTCTAAATGCATTTTCTGATCTTAAATAATGATTCTGGTTTCCTTTTCATGCTTCCCAGCTAGCTAAAAGTAAGTTCTCATTCTGTATGTGTGTGTGTGTGTATGTGTGTGAATGTGCTTGTGTGAACGTGTTTCATATCCATATTCATCTAACATTAAATGTACCATACATACATTCATCCCCATGTCCTGTGTATAGAATATATTTATTAGAAGAATAAACACTGTCCTTTCTTTCAACAAACATAAATATATATGACTTGTATTATACAAATCTCTTTATTTATTTCTCTATTTAGTTGTGAATTAATAAAATGTAGCTCAGCATGCTGTGTGATGTAATATATCCCATGAAAAGCAAGACGTTGTGTTGAGATGGTTTTAGTCAGGCACGATTTTAGCTGCAGTTTTGACTCCTTTAGAGTGGTTCCCATGCTTATCGGGGCATACATGTGGCAAATTCACAGACTGCCAATCCAATATCTGGCCAGGGATCAATCTGTTAGTTATCTGACAAAAATATTGAAGAAATCATCAAATGAGGACTGGATCTGGCACTATTAAAGGTAACTAGACATGGTATAAGGGACCAAAAAAATTGTATAGCATGTCACTAGTGGAAGTATGAAAATGTTCAAGGAAAGGACAAGGAAAGGCAAAAAAAATGAGATCCCATTTTTATTTTCTTTAATGAAAAAGAAACCTATCTCCAATATACTTAAATTAAAAAATGTGTACTGTTTTTATAAGAAACCTGACTGTATGTAGTGAAATTCTCTCTTCATTTACTGCTGTAGTTAGGAATTGTCACAATAAAGTACCCCCTCTTGTAAAATATAAGGATATTATAAGTTAGAGGCATTCCATGACCATATAAAAGCACGAGGCCGAAGCCCGAGTGTTTTTATACAGGTCTTGGAACTCTGAGGTAACTTCTAATATACTCATATTTTACAACTGCGGGTACTTTTATTTATTATTAATACACAAATATCAGTGAGTCATGTGACAGAAATGACATCCAAACTCACCGTTTATAACTGATGACATCAGAACTCACCGATTGATTTTCTCTCTTGATTTTCTTACTTGCTCTTGAGATATTTGTCTGACTGTTGGCCAGTGAGCTGCCGACTTGGTCTGGAATGGCTCAGGTGAAAACTAAAATTTTTAGAGGGGGAAAAAAACTCAAATTTTTTAGATTTATTATACCCCAAAGCTGCTAAAAATCCAAATCTGAAAATACTCCAGCTAAAATCTGTCAAGGTCATGTAGAAGTCAATGGCAGATGTCCCTTTTACTATTTGATGATGATCTGCGCTGGTTTTGTACAATAATCCGAAAAAGTCAAGATTTTTGGGCGACAACTCGAAAAAGTAAGATTCTAACATCAAATTAGAAAAAGTCACCATTCGAGTGTCCAATTCAAAAAAAGTCATACTATTCAAATTATAGCCTGGTTTTGTTGATACTTTTCCCGCACTGAGTTTTTCAAGATGATTTTTGTTGATAAATGAGGTAAATTCATGGATGGGTGTAAGGTCGACTTTGTTTAAAAAAAAAAAAAAAAAAAATGGGAAAAATTTTTTTTAACTTTTATAAATAACCGTTAACCACTCGCAGAGAAATGTATTTAAGCGCAATGGGACATGTGGTTATGCCAAGTGCTTTAAATGAGAAGTAAACTTAAAAATGAATATGTATAAAAATGCCATATTTTATATACTGAGTATATTGCACCAGCCTAAAGCTTTTCAATAGCAGCAATGATCCAGGACTGTAAACTTGTCACAGGGGGTCACCATCTTGGAAAGTGTCTGTGACACTCACATGCTCAGTGGGCTCTGAGCAGCTGTTGAGAAGCTAAGCTTAGGGGTCGTTGTAAATTATCCAGCAGAAAAAGAGGGTGGTCTGTCTATAATATAAGCTGATGCTACAGGGCTGATTATTCAATTCTGATGCTAATTGCACTGGTTTCTGTGCTGCCATGTAGTAATTATCTGTATTAATTACTAATCCGCCTTATATTGTGACATTTCTATTCTATATGTACTGTATATTGTGAGTGGGTCCCTAAGCTCAGTAAGTGACAGCAGCACAGAGCATGTGCAGTGATTCAGCAGAAAAGAATATTGGGAGCTACTGGGGCATCTTTGGAGACACAGATCTTTTCTGCTAAAGGGCTGTCGTTGCCTTGGGCTGTTCATAAGCCCAAAACATAATGTACAACATTTCCAGCTACTTCTTTAGTTAGATTTTAGTTCTCCTTTAAAGGAGAAGGAAACCCTATAGAAAAAAAACCCATACCCTCCACCCACCTCCCCCCAGGCTAACTGCCCCCCGGGGAAATGCCCCATACTTTATATTTACCCCTCGTCGCAGATTCTGGCAGCGGACGTCACGGCATCCATCTTCCGGGTCCTTGGTAAACTGACTGGGAGATCGGCAATCTCCGTTAATTTTGGCGCATGGGCAGTTGTCTAAAACAGGCAAATTGCTCCAACTGCGCATGCGCCGGCATACCGATCTCCCAGTTAGCTTGCCGAGGACCCAGAAAATGGACGCCGTGAAGTCCGCTGCCAGAATCTGCGACGAGGGGTAAGTATAAAGAATATGGCATTTCCCCGGGGGCAGTTAGTCTGGGGGGAGGTGGTTGGGTGGTACGGGTTTTTTTTCTATAGGGTTTCCTTCTCCTTTAAGCTCTGCATTCCTATGTAGTCCCAGCACTCATTTGATGTGCATAAAAATGAGACATTTTGTAAAACGTATTGTACTGCATTTGTATTTTTAAAAATGTAATGTCTCAGACCGATTTAGTGTGTGTAGTTCTGTATGCTAGGAGGAAGTGTGTGGAGGCTAATGTTTCCGTCTCGGGCTTGCACACAGCTAATATTGTAATATGCAACAGAAACATCCCGCAAATGTCATAGGTTTTCCTGTTTCTCTTCTGGAACATGCCTACCTTTTGTGTGTGTGACATAGCTTCCGTAACTGCTGTTGATTTCCCACGACAAAAGTCTCTTGATATTAATAACCCTTTCTGCAATGCTGTACTTTATATATTTCACTGTTATTGGGTGTATTTGTATTTGCATTTGAAATGCATCAAAGAGAACAACACCAGGATTTACACCAGGATTTACAGGCTTATTTTATGTTAACTCCTCTTTTTGAGCCAGCAAGGTGGCTCAGCGGTTAGATTGCTGTGTGAATGTGATAACGCACCTTAGATTGTAAGCTCCACTGGTGCAGGGACTAATGTGACATAAACATAGGCATTATATCACGATTCATATTTATAATGTATGTGCCCTGGTGTTCCTGTTGCAGTATCTGGTATATTATATATTACTGCTTTTCTTTATTTTTTTAACTACTTTTTCTAGCTATGCCCCATGGTGTCTTAACCCCAGGAGCAATAAGTCGGTGTTGGGGAAAAAGGGAGACACCTATTGTCAAATAAATAGTTCTAGTCACTTTGTTTCCATGGGAAGTTGACTGATGTGCCATTTCTCTCCTGACAATCACAAGGAAACTTCCGGCGACTTCAGAATACGAAGCGCCGTGTGTGCCATGCCGCAGGCGATTTTTCATTATAGCCAGTGGAAGACGGGGAAGCCGTTCGGGGAGATAGTCGCCCCAAAGAAGAGGCGATTAGTCGCCAGGCGACAAATTGCTTTGCTCCAGATATTCCAAACTTGAATATTCAAAAGCCACAAAAAAAAAAATGATCACCAATTGCAAACTGTCTCCATATACACGAATAATGAAAGGGGTCTTTCACCTTTACATGTTAATGTTTCCACATTGTTAAGAGACAATTGCACTGTACAGTCCCTTTATACTGTCAATATGTAATTTTTATACTCTTGTTTGCATAACAGCAAGGATCTATCTATCTCTCTCTATCTTTAATCAGGGCTGTGTGTGTATATGTACCTGTATACACACACACACTCACACACTCACACACTCCATTATCTTGAAACCCGTTATCCGGAAAGCTCTGAAAATGCAAAAGCAGTCCCCCATAGACTCCATTTTATCTAAATAATCCAAGTTTTTAAAAATTATTTCCTTTTTCTCTGTAATAATAAAACAGTGACTTGTACTTGATCCAAACTAAGATAAATTATTGGAAGCAAAACCAGCCTATTGGGTTTATTTAATGTTTACATGATTTCTAAGGTATGAAGATCCAAATTACGGAAAACCCCAGGTACCAAGCATTTTGGATAACACATCCCATACTGGTGTGTGTGTATATATATATATATGTGTTTGTCCATATTTTGCAATATATTTAAACTGGCCAACTACGTCAAAGTCATCCCATATCTGGCCAGTCCTATGCTCAGTTTTCATCTGATTCATTAAGAATTCTATTGCAATATATGGACAAACAATCCCTGTTTTGTTTAAAGGGTAAGGCATTTTTCAGTAGCAGTATGCACAAAATGTCGCTGTCTTAAATATATTGATAATGGGTTCAGTAATGGGTTGAGTGCAGAGGACTCTTGTATTTGACTATATGTATTTTGTGGTCACACCCTCATTGCACCCCCGCCTAATGTTTTTAAAAATTAGTGGTGAGCACAACTTTCCCTTGTTTGTTATAGTTATACAGGAGCAGTGACCAGCTCCATGTTGTAGCTCCCACCCTTCCCAGCTATAGTCAGGTGATCCCACTGGTGTCTAATAAAAGGGCAGCCAAGTTTGGGAGTTTTACTTTGAAAGCAGCAAGTAAGTTGCAGGTAAAACTTAGTCCCTTTGTAAAATGTATAATGAAGCAATAGAATTCTTAATGGATCAGATGAAAATTAAGTGTAGGACTGGCCAGATATGGGATGACTTTGACGTAGTTGGCCAGCTTAAATATATTGCAATATATGGACAAACAATCCCTGTTTTGTTTAAAGGGTAAGGCATTTTTTAGTAGCAGTATGCACAAAATGTCTCTGTCTTAAATATATTGATAATGGGTTGAGTGCAGAGGACTCTTGTATTTGACTATATGTATTTTGTGGTCACAGCCTCATTGCACCCCCGCCTAATTGGTTTAAAAATTAGTGGTGAGCACAACTTTCCCTTGTTTGTTGTACTGTATATATCTATATCTCCATCTATATTCTGCTGCACTCAAAAATCCAAAGCGTAGTCACTGCCTGGGTGCTGGTTAAACATACAATAAAGAACTTCAAAAAAGAACCGCACTCACAGGACTTAATTTAGTGCAAAAAATGTAGTTTATTTTAATTCATGATCATGAGAAATGAACAGCTTTCTTGGTCAGCTGTGTATCATATGGGAAAGGACATAGTTGTCTGTCCTACACATGCCTTGTACTGTAGTTGTTGCTGATATTGTGGCTGATGTGATAGCTTTGTGGAGAAGAAGATATTTCTGGGATCTGGTTCAATTAAACATGTTTATTATTTTAACATATTTGGCTGGCATGGGTGAAATGGGGGACAAAAATAGCTTCCTTGCATGAATATTCTAAAAATGTTCTTTGGAAATTTCTTGTAGTTTCTTCGAGAGGACTTGAACTACAAAGATGCCTCGCAGAAGCACAACCATTTGCACAGAGAAGATAAGCATATCACAGTTGAAGATCTGTGGGCGCAATGGAAAACATCTGAAGGTAGGTATTCGCCTTTTTGCTGTTTCACCTTTAAGTTAACTTTTAGTATGTTATAGAATGGCTAATTCTAAGCAGCTTTTCAATTGGTCTTCATTTTTTTTTAATAGTTTTGAATGTTTTGCTTCTTCTGACTTTTTCCAGCTTTCAAATAGGGATCACTGACCCCATCTAAAAACAAATGCTCTGTAAGGCTACAAATGTATTGTTATTGCTACTTATTACTAATTTTTTATTCAGGCCTCTCAAACTCACATTCCAGTTTCTTATTCAAACCAATGCATGGTTGCTAGGATAACTGGAGAGCAACTGAATAAAAAGCTAAATATCTCAACCACAAATAATAATAAAAAGTGAAAACCAATTGCAAGTTGTCTCATAATATCACTCTCTACATCATACTAAAAGTTCATCTAAACGTGAACAACCACTTTAACAGACAGCTAACAAATATACAGTAGTTAAAGGTGTCATAAATTATCTGCTATAAGATAACATTTTGTAAAAGACTTTCTGTTGAGGGTTTTGGCTTGTAATGAACTTACACAAATGTCATAGAAATACTGATTAATAGAGGAGGAAGAGAGGGATACTTATGTATGTTGTGCAGGTCTGAAGGTAAAACGTTACCAAGATACTTAAAGAAGAAGAAAAGGCTTTGTGCACTTGGGGGTGCCAAATGTAAGGCACCCAAAGTGATTGTATTTACTTACCGGAAACCCCGGGCCGGTGCTCCTATCAGCAGATAACTGCACCGACCCGGGGTTATACTAGTGAGCACCACAGAGTGATCCTCTTCAGGCTTCTTCTTTCTCAAATTTCCCAGGGCAAGTGCATGCGCAGCTGAACAAAATAGCAGACTTTTTAGTTAAACTTCGGCTTTTCGTTCTGCTGTGCATGTGCAGCCGAGTGAAGGAAAGAGGAAGAGAATGGCTCCGTGTCAATACAATCACTTAGGGGGGTCTAATATTTGGCACCCAAGTGCAAAAAGCCTTTCCGTCTCCTTTAAAATAAGTACCAAATTTTAGGAACAAGCCACTATTATGTGCTTATCATGACAAGGAAGTGTTCTTGGATTCTCTCAATCATTGATGCCATATTTTGTTGGTATTCCTGCTACTGGCAAGCTCCACTCTAGATAAAATTGGGGTTTTATGTTTTAAATGGTGCTTTGCATGTAACATACTTTGTTTGCATTTTTTTTTTTTTAAAATTCATAATGGAAACTTTCAAATTGCTTGCACCAGCCGAGGTAGTCTCTGTATACTGCTATATCCGGAGCATCTGTTTGACTTTTCAGTCTGCGAAGATCCTTGGCTAGTGCAAGCAATATGGGAGCTATCTTCCATTGATCAAAGTCAGAAAGTTGGAAAATCCTGTGGAAGAGAGAGAATACTGTGGCATATTTCAGCCAGATGTACAGTATTATATTCCCCCATTGCTTATCGGATCTCTGCTAATAATTTGCTGAGAAGGAATAATTGTGTGTCACATTGTGTCTCAAACTCAATTGCCCTTTATGGGCCCACTTCCCATTAGCATCAGTGCCTATGTCTGACTACAAGCTGCTGCAAGTGCTGGCTATTTACATTGCTGGTATTCTTCAAAACACGGGCGAAGCAACACTGTTACTCCTTCTATTACTAGTGGTTGGATGCATTTCTTAGAACTTTATGATGACGATACATACACTTAATCATGTTTACCGGAAGATACATATTCAGAGAGATAGAGGCAGTCCCTTTTTGGAAAAACAAGTCTGGGTGTTGGGATGAAGTAAGGGCTTTGTAGCTGGGAAGAGTGTATGTGAATCACTCCGAATACAGGGCCTACTTTATAGCAGGATAGACACCTCTAAAGATAACATACATTGTCAGATCAATTGTTTAGTGATGTCACCAAATGAGCAGATCTGGGCATGATTTTGCCACCCAATTGCTGAGCAAATTGCGGCCAATAGTCAGATCATGCAGTAGATAGGCTTATGTCAGGGGTGCCCAAACTTTTTGCAACGAGGGCCAGATTTGGTGAGGTGAAAATATGTGGGGGCCGACTATTCAGCCCGATATTCTTTGACCCATTAACATTACATTACAGGAATTGAGTAATTGTAGCAGTAATATCTGGTTACATTAGTGAAATGATCTGCCACTTGGTCTATAATGCTGCCTGTGAGCTGAAGGTGTTAGTAATAGACACGTACTGGCACGTAGTGACGCTATACTTCTATAGTTTACTGTACTGGCACGTCAGTATGTCTATTGACATCGAGTCTCTACATACTAGTACGTGTCTATTGCCAAGACACTTTCACTAATATGCCTTAATATTACTGCTATGGGATTCCTGATCACACTGTGCTGGGGGGCCTCATTATTATTAATTTCATGATGGAGGCTGAGGGCCAGTGTAAATTTGAAAACAGGCCGCACTATGGACATGCCTGGCTTATGTGGTCCTCACCCAGTGGCAGTTTGAACCTGCCCAATTTATTTCTGACCAATCTTTGGACAGATATACTGGCCTGACAAACTTATCTGTGAGCTGAAAACACCGAACGATAATCTGCCGACTGTCTGAATGCTATAATGCTACTAAACACATGCACTTTTGTACATATTAGGCTTATGCCACAAGGGCCTGAAACACACACAACAGAATTCAGCACCAAAATTCAAAATCATGCGTTTCAGCGACAAAACCTGCAGCATGTGCTTAGTTTCAGCCCACGTGTGGTGTTAGCCTAAAGGTGGCCATAGACATAGAGATCCGCTCGTTTGGCGGTCGCCAAATGAGCAGATCTCTTCCCGATATGCCCACATTGAAGTGGCCATTATCGGGCTGATGCGATTGTGGTTTTTGAGTTATTTAGATTGTATTCAACAGCTCTCCAGTTTGCAAGTTCATTAATCTGGTAACAAGGGTCCCAATTGCCCTAGAAACCATGCACTGATTTAAATAAGACTGGAATATGAATGAGAGGGACTGATTAGAAGCAGCAATAGCAGTTCATTTGTAGCCTTACAGAGAATTTGAGAAAGCTGGAAAGAGTCAAAAGAAGATGGTAAATAATTAAAATACTATAAAATTAATAATGAAGACCAACTGAAAATTTGCTTAGAATTAGCCATTCTATAACATACTAAAAGTTAAGTTTAAAGGGAACCATCTCTTTACATGAATTTTAGCACCAGAGCTCTAATTACTGTTCTTTTAGTAATACACAGTACAGGTATATGCAGGACGTGAAGATTCTTCCATAAAAGTCCCACTATTTTCTTGCACTCAGGAACAGAGCTTAAAAATGCAGTGACCTGAACCACTAGAACATATCAAGGTCTTTGTGCTGCCAAGAAAGGAATGTAATTTAATAAAGCAAAGCCTGTAGCTGAAGAAATAGTCTTGTACTGTGCAGCCTGAGCCTGGCAAGGGTTCAAAGCCTTTCTTATTGGGTCGTCCCTGTGGAGTCCACTGCTTAATCTCTTTTACAATACTCTTTTACTTTCAAGCATGAAGAGAATTAAAATGGTTTTCCTCCTTTCACTCATGTAACAAACAGCAAACTTGCCTTCTTGTGTTGGGATTTAAAACTTATATATGTTTTTGTAATATACATAACAAGCCTTCTTGGTTAACCAAACTTTCACAGATACCTTTCACTGTGTTTCACGTTTCAGTTTTGTTTTTGCGTTCAGAAATCACTGCAGCAAAATGCTTTGGTGTCAATACCCATGAGTGCGTTTACTGCTGTGTTAATTCTGCAGCATGTTTTATAGGTGTAAGGCAAAGAGAATAAAGTCAAATACATTTTAGGACAAATAACACCCTTTAATTTTGTGAAAAGGCCAAAATTGCACTTCCCTTGATTGGTGGTTACTTAAAAGCACCTCTGGGGTCATTTATCAACACTGGGCAAATTTGTCCATGGGCAGTAACCCATGGCAACCAATCAAATTGTTGCATTCATTGTTCTACCTGCGGCTGGCTTCAAAAAGATAATCACTAATTGGTTGCTATAGGTAACTGCCCATGGGCAAGTTTGTCCAGTGTTGATAAATGATCCGCCGTCTTTTGTTGATCCATAATGAAATATCAAGAAACTGTATCAGGCAGTTGCTATTCAAGCTCATGGAGGGGTGATTTGAATCATTTTTACTCCCGCCCCTGGAGCAATAACCCACTCAGAAGGCAAAATGTTAAAATTTTCTAGGGATGCACCAAATCCAGGATTCGGCATTCAGCCAGGATTCTGCTTTTTTCAGCAGGATTCGGCCGAATCCTTTTGCCCAACTGAACCGAATCCTAATTTGCATATGCATATTTGGGGCGTGGAGGGAAATCATGTGACTTTTTGTCTCAAAACAAGGAAGTAAAAAATGTTTCCCCCCTACCCACTCCTAATTTGCATATGCAAATTAGGATTTGGTTCTGTATTCAGCCGAATCTCTCGCGAAGGATTCGGGGGTTGGCCCAATCCAAAATAGTGGATTCGGTGCATCCCTAAAATTTTCCTCATTTGCCATTATCCTAAGGATTAGAGAAAAATTAATTTGTAAAATTAATTTGTAAAATGTAAGACTTGCTGTACAGGTATGGGATCCAGTATCCAGAAACCCATTATACAGAAAGCTCCGAATTACGGAAAGACAGTCTCCCATAGGGGCAAATTCACTAAAGGACGAAGCGCCTAACGCTAGCGTAGCGCATTTTCGTTAATTTGCAGATTCACTAACGGACACTGGCGTAAATTCGCTAGTGTTCGCACCCTTACGCCTGGCGAATTTGCGCCTGGTGAAGTGTGGCGAAGCGGACGCTGGCGCAACTACGAATCTTAGTGAATTTGCCCCATTGACTCTATTATAAGCAAATAATCCAGATTTCAAAAATGATTTCCTTTTTCTCTGTAATAATAAAACAGTAGCTTGTACTGGATCCAAACTAAGATATAATTAATCCTTAGGGGCATGTTTACTAACATTGGAGATAAATATCTGGAGAGATTTCTGGAGATGTTGCCCATGGCAACCAATCAGCAATTAGATTTAAACAGCCAGCAAAGATCTGATTGGTTGCTATGGGCAACATCTCCAGAAATCTCTCCAGATATTTATCTCCAATGTTAGTAAACATGCCCCTTATTGGAGGCAAAACCAGCCTGTTGGGTTTATTTAATGTTTATATGGTTTTCTAGTAGACTTAATGTATGAAGATCCAATTTACAGAAAGATCCATTATCTGGAAAATCCCAGGTCCCGAGTATTCTGGATAACAGGTCCCATACCTGTACTTGATCCAAACTAAGATATAATTAATCATTTTTGGAGGCAAATCCAGCCTATTGGGTTTATTTAATGTTTATATGATTTTCTAGCAGACTTAATGTATGCAGATCAAAGTTACATAAAGATCCATTATCTGGAAAACACCAGGTCCTGAGCATTCCAGATAACAGGTCCCATCCCTTGTACTATTAGGTTTTTTTAATGTTTACATGATTTTCTAGTAGACTTAATGGATCTTTCTGTAATTTGGATCCTTGTACCTTATCTGGAAAACCTCATGTCCCGAGCATTCTGTATAACAAGTCCCGTACTTGTACTTGATCCCAACTAAGATATAATTTATTCTTATTGGAGGCAAAAAGTAGCCTATTGAGTTTATTTAATGTTTACATGATTTTCTAGCAGACTTAATGTATGAAGATCAAAGTTCCATTATCTGGAAAAGCCCAGGTCCTGAGATCCATTATCTGGAAAACCCCAGGTCCTGAGCATTCTGGACAACAGGTCCCATCCCTTTTACTTGATCCAAACTAAGATATAATTAATTCATATTGGAGGCAAAAAAAACAGCCTATTGCGTTTATTTAATGTTTACATGATTTTCTACAAGACTTAATGTATGAAGATCAAAGTTCCATTATCTGGAAAACACCAGGTCCTGAGATCCATTATCTGGAAAATACCAGGTCCTGAGCATTCCAGATAACAGGTCCCATCCCTGTAGTAGACACAGCAGCACTGTGACAGGATAAATCCTTGCCTATGTAGTTGGCCTTTATACCGCCATGCAGTGGTATAGTGACTGTCTATGCACTTTTGTGCCACCAGGTATGGAGTGAATGGGTTTGCAGTGCCGGCTATTGTGAGCCAGTTTGTGATCCTCTTGTAAATCGACCAAATGCAGATGAATTTTAATAAATAAAAAATTATTTAAAAATATTATATTAAAAAAATATGTGGTACCTTTGTCGCTTTAATTTATTAAATTTTTTTTTTTTTAATTGCATTAATTAATTTTATTTTAATTTTAGTAATCTTCTGCAGCCTTAGTGCAAGTAGGAAATTAATAATTTAAACCAACACATTGAGCTTTATCAAATTTGTTCCCTCTCGCAAACCACTTTGTTTTTGTTTTATTATCTCCTCCAACATACAGTAAAGATTAACCTGCAGCAGAGCAGGAATTTCAAAACATAAAAGGGAAGAAAAATCTCTTCTAACAAAGTAATGTTTGGGCAGGATAGAGTACAGCTTGTATTGTGTTGTGCAAAAATGTTCTAATTAAGCTGGATAATAAAAGGCGACAATGAATGATTGTAATAATTTGGCAATAGCTAAATCTGTGCAAGCCCTGACATGTACTAATAAAAGATTATGTATTACCGCTCTGTGGTAGTGAGAGGAAAAATCCAAAATGTTGGTAATATGCGTTCAACTGTGGTTTTGTTTTTTAACAGGGAAATTGGCACAGATTAATAAAATTCAATACATCAGAATCGATCCACAAAGAAATTTGGTATATTGAGCTGCTTTGTTGTGTTTTGTTAATCAGTTCTTTTTTTCGATATCTCAGAAGTGATTTAGGATTAGAGCAAGATAAGCAGTGGGAAAATATTTGGCCTAAATGCTATGCCATAAATAGCCATAGGTATGGGACCTGTTATCCAGAATGAGCTCCGCTGCACTTACTCTGCACTGATACGCGAGTACTTTGTGAGGGGCACTTTCAGGGTTAACGGAGGGGGGTGAAGCAGGGAGGGGGGACCTCTAGTGTAGTAGGTAGGGGCTTTTCTTATGCGTGGGGTTGGTTTTCCTTTAAACATTATGAGAAGACGCAATAGATTTGTTTTGCCACAATAAGGCGTAATTATATCTTAGCTGGGAACGAGTACTAGGTACTGTATTATTATTACAGAGAATAAGGAAATCATTTATAAAACATAGAGATATTTGCTTTAAATGCAGTCTATGGGGGTTTGCTTTCCAGCTTTCTGAATAATGGGTTTCCGGACAACAGATCCTACGCTTGTATAACAAAGTATGATGAAAAGTTTGGCCCTTTCATTCAGGTGGATTTGTTTGGTACACTTTTGAGATGCAGGTTTAAACACCATTAAGCACATAAGTGAATTGATTCGGTTTTATGCTGCCCAATTGCACCCACTTGAGTTCAGTGAGTTTTGCTTTTGATGTGAGTTCCGGATTAATTTTCCTGCCAAGTTCCAAGTGGGCACTGCCACAGATGAAAGAATAAAGTCCGTTCACGCTTGTGTTGCCATGTAGAAGAATATATGAAACTGTACAAGCAGACATGTGCATGCTTCAAAGCCCAGTCACTATTTGTTGACATGAATAGACACTTGCCGGCACTTTTAATTGGCAGAATTCTATATGTTTCTTTACACTGGTTTGATCATGGTTATTATCAATATTTCTAACTCTCCATGCATTTTTTTTATTGAGTGCCATGGTAACGAGGAGCCATGTGCAGGTATGGGACCTGTTATGCAGAATGCTCAGGGCCTGGGGGTTTCTGGATAACTGATCTTTCCATAATTTGGATCGTCATACCTTAAGTCTACTAGAAAATCATGTAAACATTAAATAAACCCAATAGGCTGGTTTTGCTTCCAATAAGGATTAATTATCTTAGTTGGGACCAGTACAAGGTACTGCTTTATTATTACAGAGTAAAAGGAAATAATTTTTAAAAATGTGGATTATTTGGATAAAATGGAATCTATGGGAGATGGGCATTCCGTAATTCGGAGCTTTCTGGATAACTCCCATACCTTTGATTTCTCCTCCATGCAATTGGAGGGGAAATCACATGCATAGGACTGATTGGCGCTTCACTTGATGTTCATGGGCCACAACCTAGAGTCCTGCACGGAACCAATTTCTACGCCCCCGGATCCATACCCACTTTGATCCGCAACCCGCCGACTACCATCAAACAGTAGGGTACCCCGAATCCTTCACGAAAGATTCGGGCGAATACCGAACTGAATCCAAATCCTAATTTGCATATGCAAATTAACACAAAGTCACACAATTTACTCCCATCCCTAATTTGCATATGCAAATTAGGATTCGGATTCAGTTCGGCCGGGCAGAAGAATTCGGCCGAATCCTTCTGAAAAAGGCAGAATCCCGAACCAAATCCTGCATTCGGTGCATCCCTATCAAACAGAAATTGATGTTGCTGCAAACAGGAAGTGACTGCATTAAAAGTGGGCGAGGACAGAAACAAGCTTTGTAAAACTTTAAAAGGAGGAAAATATAGACAGTAGTACATTTTTAAAATTTAGATGAGACCTGCAACCCGTAGACCCACATCTACTCCCGCACTTGAATATCCTCCCCTCATTCCACAGGGTGCCAAAGTTTTTTGCGGGTGACTCTACCACAGCCTGAGTTGGGTAATGGAGATTTGGCCCTTAAGTGAAGGGCTAGTGGCCACTGGATATTCTTTCCCAGTCTAGTTAAATGTGCTACATACACAGTTCACGCTGCTGTATTCCTTGCCGTTGCTTAGGTATGCTCTCAATTTCCCTAGTCAACTATAACAGCTGTCATCACCCCTACTAGACATAAATAGATGGGGTCCTTGTAATGAAGTCTATGGACTAAACTGTAGTGCTGGGGTTTAAAATTTGTGTGGGCATTTTAGTATCCGTGGTTGTTATTGTTTTTTATGTGTGCGTCTGACCAACCACCCAACACACATCTTTTAGTCTTATGGCCAAACACAGGCACTGTGATTCTAATAACAAATCTACCAAAATGATCCTACTGTATAAATAAATATATTTTCATGTATCCGTACAAAGCAGTGTCGTTTAAAAAGATTTCCTTTAAGCCTCAATAAGGAAGTTTAGCTCTTAGCTGTATCAGAATACATTGTCTGTCAGCATTCATGTGTTAAATAACGCTGCAAAAATACATTATCCAAAGATCTGCTGAATTTTTCTAAAAAAGGTTAACATTCCTTTCCCTGCGTTTCTACTTTGCATCGCTGGTCTAGTTGAGAAACCCCATTGGTTGCCTTCGGAAGATTCCATTAACATTACTTAACCCGAACGGAGCGTAACATTGCACATTATAAGTTAGCTGAGCATAACAAATTTTTGAAAATCTTGCCTCTGCTTTAAATAGGTTTATGAAACAGTAAATAGGCGGCATACTTAGGTTGTACAGTATGATAACTAGCTCTTTAGCTACACCAGAATGTAGCCCACCGTGGTGTTTGTGTGCTTAACATGAATTGTAATGTATGGCTAAACTGCAGGTATCTGCACCAGGGCAATACACAGTGCTGGATGTGTGTAGTCTAGCTATGCAGGTACATTAAAGGGGATGCAAAAGGCAAAAAAAATATAATTGCATTTTTACTTTCTTTAATGAAAAATAAATTATCTCCAATATACTTCAATTAAAAAATGTGTACCTTTTTATAAGAAAACTGACTGTATGCAGTGAAATTCCCCCTTCGTTTTACTTGCTCTTACAGCTGCAGTTAGTAAACTTCAGACGATCTCTAACTGCTCTACAGGGAAACAATCATACTTTCATACGGCACCTTACTTCCCAGAACTTGAGCAGCTTTGTTTGTTTCCCCTGTAACAACTGTGTAGATTTGTATCCACAGACCCAGAGCAGTCTGTATATTCTGATTATTAAACAATCTTGCTGTATCAGCTTCTGGCAGATATTATTTGTCCTGTTCTGTTTTGATCATTTATGACGATCCCTAAGCTTAACCCTCCCAACTGAACCCCAGACCACACCGAGCATGTGCGTAGTCTTGGTACTGCAAAGATGTTTAACAAAGTTACAAGATGACAGCCCCCTGTGCCAACTTTGAAAGCATAAATCATTTAATTATACTTCTGGTGCAGTAAGTTCATGTTTATATTTAGTATACAAAATACAGCATTTCTAACATTGTACTATTTTAGACTTTAGTTGCCCTTTAAAGGGGCTGTTCACCTTAACAGAAATTTCAAAGAGAACTTCAGATGTAATGACTTTTTGAGTAGCTTTTTATAATCTGTATGCATTAGTTTCTTTTTCCCTTTCTCATCAGTAAGCCATGCTATCTAAGCACCAAGCTTTAATTAAAATCACAGAGAAATGTACAAGTTGCGCCCATTTTTCAGGTGCTATAAAAAAGGAAAATTGCGAGAGAATTCTGGAAGTTCACTCCTGTAGCAGTTTCTTATCCGTTCTCCAACTGGTATCGATATTATAAATCCAATCGCTGTGAAACAGCACTTCTCAAGGAAGCTTAAGGAAAGACAGTAAGAAAAGATAAAAAAATAAATTAAAACTATGTTCCAAATATAGTGTAGTAGGTTTTGTTACTCGTTTCCAACTCTTTCATTCAGTGGAACAAGGTTGCACTTATTCTTAAAGGGGACCGGTCACCCAAAAAAATATTCAAAATCCTATTTTATCACATTAGTCAAGCAAAATGAACTTAAATTACATTATGTAAATTATTTGAATCTTGCGTTCTTCAGTCTGGGAATTCATAATTATAGCAAGCAGGCAGGAGCCATTTTGTGGACACTTATTATTATTAAGACAAGCCTTGTATCATCTCCGAATCTTGTTTGTGCCCCAGAATGGGGGACCTGATGTCCATCCCCATGCCCTGGCTACACAATTAAATGGTAAAGAGAACAGGGGAATGTGGGGAGAGCAGTGACATCTAGGAAGTGCTGAATGGAAATGAAAGTAATAGTCTGCCCCGCCTCTATGCCCATGGATTCAATAAAACAAAGGCGGAATGGTGCTTATCAGTCTTTCCAGGTTCTAGTGCGATTGTCTGGTACGCTGTGTTTGGAGTCTGATTGCTTAAGCCGGTGTATCGCTCCCCTCCTAGCGTGATCCTTCCCTGTCGCACCCTGGTTGTCGTCACTAAGCCCCACCTGATGCGTTTCGTCACTCCGGACTTTCTCAAAGGCTTCTGCTACTCTAACAGAGCATGTCCTAATGCTTCTGAGCTTCACTCTGAGCTGCTAAGGCTTTTCAGGTGCTGCTGACTAATTTATCAACTCGTAACAACTTTTCATAATAAGACCAGCGATCTGGTTTATAGATATGATCTTGTGTGAGAGGGACAAAATCCAACAGATTCATTCTTACAATCTAAAGTTTAGTTAGAAAAATGGTAGTTATAAAAGCAGTTGGGGAAAAAAGACATTATTTGTTGTTTACTATGTATGAAGGGGAACGAGCCCTTCATTTTAGTAACCGTTCGCTTTCTTAAATTGACATTTCATTAACTTGATATCAACATGTACCCTGGGGAGATGCCGAGTTAGGAAGAGGGTCCCCCTTTTACCGTTCTATTTTCCTACATCTTGTCTTTGTTTACTGTTCACTGTCCTGTTGAGTTAAAGGGATACTGTCATGGGAAATTTTTTTTCCCCAAAACGTATCAGTTAATAGTGCTGCTCCAGCACAACTCTGTACTGAAATCTTTTCTCAATAGACCAAACCTATTTATTATATTTAATTTTGAAATCTGACATGGGGCTATACATATCAGTTTCCCAGCTGCCCTCAGTCATGGGACTTGTGCTCTGATTAACTTCAGTCACTCTTTACTGCTGCACTGCAAGTTGGAGTGATGTGATATCCCCCCCCCCCCCCCCAGCAGCCTAACAGAACAATGGGAAGGTAACCAGATAGCAGCTCCCTAACACAAGATAACAGCTGCTTGGTAGATCTAAGAACAGCACTCAATAGTAAAATGCAGGTCCCACTGAGACACCAAACTCACAAACCGCTGTGGAGCGCTGATCATGAACAAATCAGGAGTCTGACACAGTTAACATCAATCTTCGGCTTTATTCAGACGCATGTGAGGATGACAGTGGAGGGTGTACAAATCTAACGCGTTTCGTGTCCCATAACTGGGCACTTCATCAGAGGTGAGACACATTCAGTTACATTGAGTAGGAGAAACAACAGCCTGCCAGAAAGCAGTTCCATCCTAAAGTGCTGGCTCTTTCTGAAAGCACATGACCAGGCAAAATCACCTGTTATGACTGCCTACACACCAATAGTACAACTTAAAAAAAAATACACTTGCTGGTTCAGGAATTAAAGTTTATATTGTAGAGTGAATTATTTGCAGGGTAAACAGTGTAATTTAGAAATAAAAAATACATCATAAAAATCATGACAGAATCCCTTTAAGGGTAGGAAAGGAGTCCAAAGATTTATTAAAGGTCGAGTTGTATACAACCTGAAAAATGAGTTATATAACTATAATTTTTTTAAATTTATTATATGCTGAGACTGGAAATAGCTCAAATCCAAAAATACACCATCTAAAACCTGTCGAGGTCATGCAGAAGTCAATGGCAGAGGTCCCTTCAATCATTTGAAGATGTTAATAGCCTTCCTAATGTTCAGGGTTTTTCAGTGGGTTTCATTTGAAAACTCGATTAATACAATTGATTCTAGTTGGAAAACCTGTGTTAACCCGAAATTCACGGATTCGAGTTTTTATTTAAATTATAAACCTTTTGAGTTGAGAGTTCATGTGAGGAATAAAAAAACCTCACAAAGCTCTAAAATCTGACGTTTGATAAATACCCCCTTAGAATTGCCCAGGTTATCATGGGGGCCAGCTTGACTTTCTTGTGGATAGATGTTAAGACACCAATGGAAAATGCCTGAAGCTGGCTATGGCCTATTGATACTGGTACAGCTAAATTTGTATCTGGAAATGCACATTACGTTTTCACACCAAAATCTGTCTGTACCAGTGATGCAATTTAAGTCTGCCATAAAGAATGGTGCATGTGGATGTTTTTTGCCAGTGCAGAAACCGCTGTGTGTGTCATGGGCAATGGTTTCTGCTGATTTTGTTTGCTATGTTTTGCCAATTAAAATATGTGGTACATGGCCACCTGTGGAGCAAGCCATAAAGATCCTTCAGCAGGTTACAAACTGCTTGTAGGCTTCTAGCAGCCAGTTAACATGTCAAATTCATGACTTTCCCTTAAAAACTAAAGCCACTAGCTGCCATGGCCACTAGCTGCATTGGTACTAAAGTTAGTAACAACCTAAGAGCCATAAGCTGACACCCCAGGTTTAGATACTTCTTACATATTTATAGTTTGTCATCCTGTTTTTGTTGTCCACAACAGGTTCTTCATTATTCTATTCTATTTATATAATTTTATTTTTATGCTTTGTTTCTGTGCAGTTCACAACTGGACCGAAGAGGAAACGTTGCAGTGGTTGCTGGAATTTGTGGAGCTCCCTCAGTATGAGAAGACCTTTAGAGAGAATTCTGTGAAAGGGACAACTTTGCCCAGGTAACTATTCTTTATTCTTTACCTGTTAATCGTAACAAATGCGCAGTTCAGTGAAAAAATAAAAACTGGGTAAATAGGCTGTGCAAAATAAAAAATGTTTCTAATATAGTTAGCCAAAAATGTAATGTATAACACTATTTCCTGCTTTTCAGCTCTCTAACCCTGAGTTAGTCAGCAACTTGAAGGGGGGGGGGTCACGTGGGACATAACTGTTCAGTGAGTTTGCAATTGATCCTCAGCATTCAGCTCAGATTCAAAAGCAACAGTTATGACCCATGTGCCCCCCCCCCCCCCCCAAGTCACAGATTGGTTACTGCCTGGTAACAAATCAGTGGAAAACCAAGAGAGCTGAAAAGCAGGAAGTAGTGTTCTGGCTATTATGTTACACACCCATGTCACTCCAGCCTTTATACATTACATTTTTGGCTAACTAACTATATTGAATTTTTTTTGCACAATCTATCTATTCACCCAGTTTCTATTTTTATACTGAACAATTCCTTTAAGTCAATTCTATCAGAGGGAAATGAAAATGTGCTTTCTGAAAAATGTCGTGTGTGTGTGTGTGATTGACAGTGCACTATTGTGGTTTAACTGACCGTTAATGGTTTTTCAATGTGTGTATGTGAGATGATTTTTTACTTTGTGAATGTAAAAATTAACCTTTTTCTTGTATTTACAGGATAGCTGTTAATGAGCCCCCATTAATGATCTCGCATCTTAAAATTACTGATCGAAGCCACAGGCAAAAGCTTCAGCTGAAAGCGATGGACGTTGTGTTGTTCGGGCCACCAACAAGTTAGTACCAACAACACTGTTGCTGTAAAGATGATAAAGTAACGATTTGGTGATATCATTGGTGTTTTCATGTATTAAATCCGATTTATTTATTGCTTTTATGTAGGACCTCCGCACAACTGGGTTAAGGATTTTATCCTGACAATTTCTATTGTGATCGGAGTTGGAGGTTGCTGGTTTGCATATACACAGAACAAAACTTCCAAGGAGCACATATCACAGATGATGAAGGACTTAGAAGGGCTGCAGAAAGCCGAATTTAGTCTTCTTGAGCTTCAGGAAAGGTACCGTCCATGGGCCCGTGAGCAGATATCATTCAGTGGTGCTTACTATGGGTTTTTAAATCAGGACAAACTTTTTTTTTTTTATTTTAACATTACATACAGCCTCAATGGCTGTGATTTTTGGTGGGTTAGTTGCACCACATGACATGCTCATGAGTAATTGACATTCCTTTAATTGAAAGTGAGCCTAGAAAATTCTCAGTAGTTTCACTAGAAACTACCATAAGGCAATGTGTCTCAACCATTGCCACTCTCACCAGTAATTTTTACTTATTTCTCTTTGCACCATTGTTAAGTACATATAGTCCTAATTATTTGTACTTATAAGTCAGCAGTAAATTAGTTAACTGTAAGGGGCATTTCCACCTCCCATTTATAAATAAAAATATTTGGAAGGAGGGGAAGTGAGCACTGAACAGCTTAGCAGCACACCGTGGCTGATTCAGCTGTCTTGCCATGAAAACTGAGAATGCGGTATCAGACATTCCTATGCATTCCATTCCATTGCAGACCACTATATTGAGGAAAAAAATGGAGTTACATTTACTTTGTTACAAATATATACTGCTGTAAAAGGGATATAATAATTCCACCCCAATTAAATGAAAGACCATTAAAAAGGGGCCAAACAACCATGCCTGAAACAAATATATGTGTAATGATATGTACACAGGTATCCATTAATTATCAGTTTGGAGAGAAAAAAAAAACATTATTCCGCCATGGCTAAGGAAATAGAAGATACAGATCCCCTTATTTCCTAATGGCTTCCGTTACCATTTAAAGTGACAACTGGAACTGCTTATCATTGATAGTAGAATACAGAGAATCTGTACATTTTACTCCAGTTTGTATGTGATTATCAGTTACTAAATAGGTAGATAATGCGATTCTTCATTTATAGATTTCATTGACTCTTGCTTTATTTCTGTAAAATTAAGTGTGTGTAAAAAAAAAAAAAAAATATATATATATATATATATATATAGCAAGAGCAAGAGGCAGCAAGGGTAGTGATGGATTAGGAGTACTATTATTTTAGGTTCCCTTTACTCTAATTTTCTTATTTTTCTTTACATAAACAAAATAGTGCCTAATGAGAGTTAAACGTGCTCTCAAATAAAGAACACTCAACTCGCATGCCGTGTGTGTGGGTATAATAATTGGCTGGAATGACTTATCAATATCCTGTATATAAGCTATCTATAGTCATTAAAGATACGATTTTGGTTTTTACCACTTTTAAATCACATTTTCTCAGTAAGTAACCCATGGTATCTTGCCCGCCAGTTAAATTGACTTATGGAAGCACAGGAGTGAGACTAAAGGTGGCAATACACATGTTTATATAAGCTGCAGACAGATTAAGTTGGCATCTTTTTGGGCAGTGTATGGGGCTCTCAAAATCTCATCAACTCGAGGACCGCATCAGTTCGTTCTCGTTTGGTCCTCCATTCGACCGCCTCCATTCATTCTCCTTGTTGTGATGAGCCTACGATCGGGTAAGCCTGATATCCTCCCACCTCAAATGTCTGCAAATTGGGAAGCGATCAGCTCATTTGGTGACCTCGCTAAACTGTCGGATCTCTGTATGTATGGCCAACTGAATTCACCTGGTCACCGACGAAAATATAGCTTCTAACTATGACTCTGTTAAATTCTTCGGAATTTCTAAGTTTTCTTCTATTTGCCTTAACCTTCCAGACTAGAGAAAGCTCAAGAGGAGAACAGGACAGTGGCAGTAGAAAAGCAAAATCTTGAGCGTAAAATGATGGACGAAATCAGCGATGCTAAGCGTGAAGCTTATCGGCTCCGGGAGTTGAGGGAAGGGGCAGAATGTGAATTGAGTAGGCTTAAATATGCAGAAGAAGAACTAGTACAGGTAAGACAAGTCAAACTTGCTAATTAAGAATTTGACGTACATCTTGAGCTATAGTTATGTCCTGAAGTATTTGTATCCTTGCCAATTGTGTCAACAGTGAGCAAGGATACAACACACAGCAATGCAATTTCCAACAACAGACATTCACAGTGGAATGGGTCCAACAAATCCTGCTAGTCCCGGGTCAATTTTAAGTGAAGTGGAAAGGTTTAGGAGCAACTGTATTCAAGCCAAACAATTATCACGTGACTGCAAGCTTGTGGTGTGTGAAAATCACATTCCTTAAAAGAGCTTCTAGTATGTTTTAGAATTAACGTCCAGTTCTTAAGCATTTTTAATTGCTTTTGTTTATTTATAGTTCTTGAATTATTTGCATCTCTCTTCTCCCCCTTTTCCAGCTTTTAAATGGGGGGTATCTGTACCCAAACACCTATTGTTCTGTGAGACTGCAATTTGTTTGTGGTATTTAGTTACTACACTGTTCAGACACTCTTATTCAGCTTCCAGTCTCTTTCAAATCACTGAATTGGTAAATACCCTAGCAAACAGATAACTGATGAAATGGCAAGCTGATAAAGGTAAATAATTAAAAACATTAAACCAATTGCATAGTCTCAGAATATCACTCTCTACATCATACTAAAGATGAGCATCCCCTTTGAGTTTGAAACTCACTGCAAAGTTCCAAACTGTCTCTGGAACCAGTGCTGCCAAAATAACTATTTTTCAAAAGTGACAAGGACAAGTGACATCAGAAGAGATCTCAGTACAAGCTGCTCAGCTATATGACTAATCGGTAACAATGAAATAAAGACGATAATTATCTTATTTTTGATTACAGGTTCGCATGGCTCTGAAAAAAGCAGAGAAGGAGTTTGAACTCCGGAGCAACTGGTCTGTTCCCGAAACTCTGCAAAGATGGCTTCAATTAACGCATGAAGTGGAAGTACAGTACTATAATATAAAGAAACAAAATGCAGAAATGCAGCTTGCCATTGCCAAAGATGAGGTAAAGAATTTAAATATTATTTCTGATGCCTCCTAAAATTTTTATAATTTTTTAATTTCTGACAGCAGACAAATCTATCAACTTTTTTTATTCAAAATATATTGTATTAACTATTCTTATTATTTGCCTCCTCCAAAAAACATAGCCTTGTTCCCTTTTTAATGATGCTGATCCTAATATTCATCTATTTAAATGTGCCAACAACAATGTAATCCTGTAATGTGCTGTTGAAGTACATATGCCGTGATACCTCGTATATCCAGACAGCTTTATTGCTCCGCGAGATTCTAAACTTATTTTAAGTGCCCTACTTCTGTTAAATTTCATAAAATGATTTGTGTTCAAGATGTAACATGATGACTGGGTAACTGTATCTTCATGGCATGGGTTTACTCTTAAATAGGCTATTTCTGAAATGATATCCTGCCTTTTATGAATGTAGAATTAGTCCTCACAAACACAGATGCACTGATGTACCCCTAACGGGGTTTTTATTTTTGCCCTTTTTATGCAATAGAAATGCCACACTCCATTCTCCTTATTCTTTTTGGTTAACCCCACAGCACAAAGCTGCGATATTCACAAACTGCCAACTGTGTCATAAATAAACAACAGCAGGGGCAAGTTGTAGTAGGTATAGATTTGCTTGCGCCTGTAGGAGGCAGGAGCAGATCTCAGCCTTTTTTTTTTTGCTTCAGCTTCACTTTTGTTGCGTGGTGGATGCTTTTAACGCGGGCAGATTAAAGCTTCTGAAGGATCCCCTCGATCGATAGGCCAAAAATTGGCCAGATATAGATCGGGCAAGTTTGATTTTTTTTTCTTTTTTTTATTCGATCCAGGACCGAATTAGCTAGTTGATGCGGTCCTGCGACTCGTCGGCGCCCATTCGCATTATTGCAATTCTAATAGTGTATGCCCACATTTAGTTGTATCAGAGTAGCTGAAATAATGCATATACATATGCACTAGTCATCAAAGGCACACTTGTAGCCCACCATCTCGGCACGATTCATAAAGTCGATTGTAAATATTTAAAACATCCAATTTTTTGAAATACCAAATTAAAATCAATGCATGAACACACGCGGATGAAGCAAGCGGGGGGGGAGCATGGCTCAACGTGTTTCGTGACTGTGCTAGTCACTTCATCAGAAGCCCATATATACATATGCACCACTGATGGAGATTTTAGATGTACAATTTTATTCCCCTTCTCATCTGTAATTCTTTTGTGGCTTGGGCATGTCACTTAATATGCCTCCGCCTCACCCACCAAACTTAGGCTGCAAGCTAGACAGGGCAGGGACTGGCTGTGCCTGAAAAAAAACTGTGTACTGACTTGCATAATTAGTAGCATACTTATACTAATTGTAGAATATTTATTTATATATACAAAAAATGCAGAGCCAAGGCTTGGGGATATTTAAATATCCAACCATTTTCATCAAGCAAAATGATCTCTAAAGCATTTCAATTACATTGCAAGATGTGGTTTGAGAATCAATTTCCCCGAAAATACAATTACTGTAATTATGAAGGCACTTCAAATGTGCTAATATCATTATTTTGTTTCTCCTTACCCCATTGTTAAAGTGCACTTTTTTTTGCTTTCCAGGCAGAGAAAATAAAGAAGAAGAGAAGCACAGTGTTTGGGACATTGCACGTGGCACACAGTTCATCCTTGGATGAGGTGGACCATAAAATCCTGGAAGCAAAGTAAGTAATGGCTGTTGAAGGTTTTATTGACACAGAATACAAAGGAAATGCTACAATGAGGACATTGTGTTGTCTGCCTTCAAAATGTGACTGCTAAAGCTTTGTGGAATGTGTAAGACAAAGAAACAAAATATCTTCATTATGTTTAGTTCCACAGTAGTCATACACTCTCCATGTGTGCGGTCGAGATTAAACAAAAATATACACAGAGCTAGAAATCAACCATGGGTGAAAGAAGGCCAGATTTTTCGCTCACGTTTCATTCTGTCACCTTTTCCTTACCTAAGACTCTGGTAATGGCAAATATAATAACGCTGCTATACCTACTATTTGAAATGTTATTTAAAAAGAAAAAATATGTCCAGCCCCATTGATGTGGCTCTTAAAAGAAAAAAAGATTTTGTTAATGAAATTAACAAGGATCACATAGAGGCATAAAACTGTTCCGCTCCAGTGTTTAGTGAATATGCAGACAGGGTGAGGTACAACTCTGCATATATTGCTTACTCTGGCCCATTAGGATTTTAACACTGTGCTGAGTTTTCTCCACAGTTCAGCAGTGCTTTGTCTATCCCCATTAGTTGTTCTTGGCATCTGTTGGTAATCTGACTAAAATCTGTTTGCCATACACAGCCAGATCATCTCACTGGTAAAATTTGGGCACCACGTGCTGGGCCAAATCAGTCTTAACCAGTCGTTGGCTCTAGAGCCAACAATCAGATTATCCAGTAGGGCCTACTGAGACCCGTCAGATGAGGATTGCAGCAACTTGCTGCTGTGCTCTTTATTTTAAGCCTGGCATCGATATCTGGCCAGTTTTCAGCAAAATATTTGCTGGCCAATAAGTTGCTTTCCGGATGGACCAAAATGGCAGCTTTTATTGGTCTTTGTTTGACCACCTTTACACCTGATTGCATGTGATACCAAGCAAATGGTTAACTTGAGGTACGTGTTCCACAGGAAAGCACTGTCTGAACTGACAACCTGTTTGAGAGAGCGATTGTACCGCTGGCAGCAGATAGAGAAGATGTGCGGCTTTCCAATAGTACATAACTCGGGTTTACCAAACCTCACATCCACCTTGTACTCTGACCACAGCTGGGTGGTTATGCCTAGAGTTTCCATCCCTCCTTATCCTATTGCTGGGGGTGTTGATGATCTGGATGAAGACACACCTCCAATTATTTCCCAGTTTCATGGTAGGTCATGGATTTCTTTTTTTCTTTTCCTACTTGTAAAAGTTAACTCTCATATCCGAATTGTTGTAAATCCCAAAAATCCAGGCAGTTTAAATAGCATACTACTAACTGTTTGATTTGCAAAGAGAGACACCTAGTGATCAGAGTGATTTTTCAGTTATTTAATGGCATAGTCTCAGAAACGATGTACATCAGAGATAAGAAAACTGAGGCCTTACTGGGATTTTTTAGTACAAGTCCCACCCCTTCGCCTTTCAGTTTGTCCATAACAAGATCCACTTCCTCTTGGAGACAAAATCAGTTTCCACACTGGAGGTGTTCCATACTATATCAATTAATTGGCATACTCCCTACTAATTAATTTGCCTTAAAATATAGAACTATACAAATATATATAAAAGTCATTGCATAATTAGGAACCATATACATGGACAGAATTTCTTTTTTTATGTTAATAAAATGCAACCTGATTGCCATGTTCAAAAATATCTCCTTTTCAGGATCCATCATAAAAACTCACGGGACACTTTCAAGAAGCAGCAGCGTGTGTCGACATCGAAGGAGTATCGTTCCGCCTTCTCCCCAGACCCAGCATGTCCTTCAGTCACCTGATCCAGATATCGTATCAGTGTCCAGCTGTCCAGCTTATTACCGCACAGAAGAAGAGGAGGAAGCCATTTATTTCATTGCTGAAAAGCAGTGGTAAGAAACCTTTGTTACTAATAATACTGCTTCCCCTAGCAATTGCATCTACAGAGAACTTCAATGCCATCAAACATTATAGGAAATTTGCTTAGACTTTTTCTTTTGTTATTCAAAGCTTTTTAAATGGACATGGACCCCTTTATTGAAGGCTGAGCAACTATTGCAATAGTTACTTGAGCTACTGCCATTGCTTTCATGCTGCTGAGAAATGATTCCTTTGTGTCAGTTTTTCACAGCTTAGAACTTGTATGAGAGTGAGGGAAATGAAACCCATTTTAGAAAAAACAATAATATAAAAAGACAAATCTAGCAATTCAAAATGTAAAGTATTTATGTAAAAGTTTTGTAAAAGTAAACAACCCCTTTAGTTAAAGCTACTTATTTCCTTTCACAATCTTTTTACTTCCCCTTAGATACCATGCATGTAAGCTCACTGTCTGAATTGTGAGGCTCTTACATCTAGTGGGTTATTTTATCAAAGGTCGCGTTGGTGAAGTTTTTTTATGCCTCGAACAAGTTCACAAGCTTTCCGATTTATTTAAAAAAATAAATAAATCTGTGAATTCGGGGTGATTTTTGCAAAAAAAAAAAAAAAAAAATCTAGAATTAAAGTGGGCCTGTCACCCAGACACAAAAATCTGTAAAATAAAACTCCTTTTCAAATTAAACATGAAATCCAATGTATTTTATTTATTAAAGCATTCATAGCGGTTGTAAGCTCATTTAAAAATCTCAGCTGTCAATCAAATATTGTCTGCTCTTCCTCCATGCCCTGGGCATAGAGGCGGGACAGACAATTGTTTTCACTTTCCATTCAGCACTTCCTAGATGTCACTGCTCTCCCCACATTCCCTTCACTGTTTAATTGTATAGCCAGGACATGGGGATGGAAATCAGGTCCCCCATTCTGGTGCACAAACAAGATTCTGAGATGATGCAAGGCTTGTCTTAATAACAGTGTCCACAAAATGGCTGCTGCCTGCTTGCTATAATTATGAATTCCCATACTGAAGGAAACAAGATTCAAATAATTTATATAGTGTAATTAAAGTTTCTTTTGCTTGATGTGATAAAATAGGATTTTGAATAATTTTTTGGGGTGACGGGTCCCCTTTAAAAGTTAAAGCCACTGAAAAAAACCTGAACATCATGAAGGCTACAAACATCTTCAGATTGTTGAAGGGACCTCTGCCATTGGCGTCTTCGTTGGAGCATTTTCAGATTCGAGCTGTTTCCAGGTTTGGGCTATAATAAATCTCAAAAAATTCAAGTTTTCTTTTTTTGAAAAAAAAAAAAAAAAACAAAATAAAAAACATTAGAATTTTGCCTGAAAAATACCCTCAGACTCAAATTTTTCAGGTAAAAAAAAAAAAAACTAATGTTCCCATTATTTTCTGCTGTATATTTTGCATTTGATTGCAGTTCATTTTAAGGCTCTACAGTTAATTAATTTGGTCTTTTTATAATGTTAGGGGAACACAAGACACTGGCTCTGAATGTGACTCTGTAAGTTCCTCAGTGGGGAGAAGACAGTCAAGCTTTGAAGCGCAGCAGGTCAATGCACGGAAAATCTCAAGAGAGGAAACATCCTGTGAGGAATCCTTATCTGGAGATTCTCCTTCAGCAGCAGAAGCTCCCAAGGCATGCCCTGATGCTCCCGGCCTATCAGAAAGCCAGAGCATGATTTTTAGCCCAGCTAGCAAGGTGTATAATGGTATTCTGGAGAAATCCTGCAGCCTGCACCAACTCTCCAGCGTCTTACCCACCTCTAAGCCGCCCCTTCCTTCTTTCCCTTCCAACGCAAACGACAGCAAACCCATCCAAGAAGTTCACGGAATTCCCGTGGTCAAGAATACGCCACACGAGCTGTCCCAGAACGGAGAAAAAAACAAAAAACAATCTAAAATCAAAGTCCTTTTAAAGAAGATCTCAAAGTAAATTTTAAAAGTAATAAAAAAAAAAGAAAAGGCCATTCAACTTTACAACTTGTGTATTTTTAGGAATGTAACTCCAGTGAGAGTTTTCGGACTGGTATGTTCTAGTGGAATGCTCTGAAGTTTGTCTACTATTTTAAAGACTATTAAAGAAGAAAAAAAAATCATGATCATGCTGTCACTGAATTGCAATGAAAAGTGGATCTGTTTACAGTCACTTGGTCTATTTATTTCTGCTTTTAGGGTTTTTACTTTTTTTTTTTTGTTTTTTTCTTAAGCCGCTTTGGACTTACACACATGAACATGAACTGGTAAGCCTAAGTGTGCTTGCTTAGTACCTTGTTTACTGGAGCATCTTCTTATCTTTCCACAGAGCCATGACATTTTACCTTCTGGACTTCAAACTTAACACAAAAAAAAAGAGAAAGAAGTAAACTAATTGCACTACTGTTTTCCTGACTGGAAAAGCATATTTGCAAGTAAAATTGCGTCCGATTTGTAAAATGAGAGAGATAAGAGTAGATGGTGGGAGGGTCGGTTTTCACTTTAAAAATAGACTGGGGTTTTTAAGTAGAGCCTAGAGTTTCTAATGAATGTGATTTCCACAAGAGGCGCTAGTCATTTTCTATGAGAGGATTATTTACGTAGAGTTTTGATATGAACGTCCTGCTGGTGAAAGCGCGTGTTTTTTGTTTTGTTTTTTTTCCACAGGGCTTTTCACTGTGATGTCACAGCGTTCAAAGTCGGCAGAAATAATGTCAATTTATATGGCCTAGCAAAGGGCTTCGGCTCTTAATTCTTTATGCAAGGGAAGGAGGCGAAAGTGACAGGACAAACATCAAAAAAATGTAACGCATCAATACTGCATTGAATAGGGTAGTAATGCTTGAAGATGATTTACTCGTCTACTTAAAACAGGGATGTCTGGCTGATGCTGAACTCCAACTTCCAAGCATGCCAGCTGTTGGCGGAAGTTGCAGCGCAGCAATGGTCTCGGGTCAGACATGCAGGCCCATTTATCAAAGTTCGAATTCATGTGAATTTTTTTTTTTTTTTCAATTCGAATATACTCCCCATTCAACTGGGAGGTTAAGAAAAAATTTGAATGTCTAATATTCAATCGAATGGTTCCAACGCGAAAATTCTAATCGTATTTGATTTGTACGAATCGAGATTTTCACCGAAAAAAAACCTTGAATGTCAAGAAGGCTATTATCATCTCCAAACGGCTCAATGGACCTCTGCCATCGACTTGTACATGAACTCGGCAGGTTTTAGGTGACGAAATATTTGAATTAGGACTGTTTCCATGGCTGAGTTATGATAAATCTCACATTCGAATTTACATTCCAATAGGGGGATTAAAATTCGAACGTGTGAATTTTGACACTCGAAAATTCGAATTTAACAATTCGACCCTTGATAAAACTGCCTCTAAAGGTGGCCATAGACATACAGATATATCGTACCAAAGGAATTTTCTTACGATATTCGGTGTGTGTATGGTTGGAAAAGAGCTGACCGATATTGGCAGAAGACTTGGATATTGATCGGCTGGACGGAAAATTTTGATCGGGCGCCTTTGAAGGCATCCAAACATCGGCCATTGTTCTATTTGGAATTCTATTGCTTCTACCTGTATATCTGACGATTCAGCTCTACATGAATGATCTCTCTTGGAAAGATCTTTTCCAAGATGGTAATTGTTAGGTCTATGGCCACCTACTACCTTTTCTTTTTGTTTTGTGTAGTTATTTTTGATAGTTGTGCCAGTTTAAATAAAGGTCAGTTTTTACAGATGCATTTTATATTTATTTTGAAGCCATCTAACTGTTCATTCTTCTCTTACTAATGCAAAATAATCTATCTGGAGAAAAGGGCCACGTGTTCTTGGACAAGCTGTGAGGAAGCAGACACAAGCCATGGATGATTCTTCTATACCTGGCTCCTGCTTAGGAACGGTCAAACTTTATATTTTACAGTTGGTTTTAGGAGCGGACACCCCAGGCAAACCCGCTTACAAACAGTTATTTCCAGGCATTATTTTTTTCCTTTGGGTGAAATAAACAAGAGTAGATGAATGTTTGCAGGCAAGGGGTTACTGGATTTGCTACACTTTGTACTGCAGGAAACAAAAAAGTTGGAGGCTTTTCGTACCTTCTGATAGGCTGCGCCACCAAGTAAACATAAAAGCATGCAGATGTGCAAAGACTAATATCTCATGGTTTATATTGTGGATAAAGTGTTACAAACGTGTTTTCACAGCTCCTGCGAATTTTAACACCATTTGTATTGTTCAGATATATGCCATATCCATTTGCACTGCCTCCCCCCCCCCCAATTTCTATCAACCGCAGTGGTGGGTGCCCCCCACCCCCCCAGATTTCTCTCTCTACCAGAAGAGGCTTGTACATGTTGTATAATATACAGAGTCACTTTTAAAAAAACAAAACAAATAACTACTACTTATACTTTTGCTACTACAGACCCGTACGTCTACCCCTTTTGCCATTTATGTGTCATTTTGTTGTTTTGCCTGTTGAAAATCTCAATCACTATATTTAGATCTGTTACATTTCAGGATGTTAAATTTTCCAAATAAACTAATTTATTCGGTTTCTGGTAAGCATTATTATTTTACTAAATACGAGTTGCATCAAATTCAGCTTTCTTATACATGGGATTGGAAACTATGGCTCGTAGAACATTCTTCATCAAGCCGAGCTCAGCCCTGCCGTAATAGAAATTGTTTTTGGAGCAAGGTGATGGGGTTTTAATTTCAAGTAAAAGGCTGTGCAGTTTGGTTCAGGCAGTGGAGAATATGCCCCATGTGCCAAGAGCTTTAGTATTTTAGAGTCTCTACTATATAGAGGTTATCTGTCATTAACGGGGTTGTTCACATTTAAGTTTGCTTTTATTATGCTATAATATTTGTTGTTTTTAAATTATTTAACTTTTTATTCAGCAGCTCCCTGGTTTTATGATCAGCAATCTAGTTGCTAGGGTCCAAATTACCTTAGCAACCATGCATTTATTTGAATAAGAGACTGGAATTTGAATAGGAGAGGCCTGAATAGAGGTGAGTAATAAAAAGCAGAAACAACAATACATGTGTACATTTTTTTAGATGGGGTCAGTGACCCCCTTTTGAAAGCTGGAAAGAGTCAGAAGAAGGAAAACAATTAAACTCAAAATATATAAATAATGAAGACTATTTAGTTGCTTAGAATTGGCCATTCTATAGCATACTATTTATCAAAGGTCGAATTTCAAATTCATGTGGATTTTGAATATACTCACAATTCGACTTTACAGTTATATAAAGGGGAACCTGGGCTTCCAAGCCAAAATTTGATAGAAGCCCACATAACACAGAAACCCCTAATATACCCATCACTGTTACCTGTTTCTTCAAAAAGTATGAATAAATGCCATTTTCTATGCTGAAATCAGCTGTTTAACAGTTCTTCTCTTTCTGCATCATTGAAATCCTGGCAGGGAAGGAGGGACTAAAGCTGGCCATAGATGCAAAGGGGTGGGGTGATATCACTCCAACTTGCAGCTCAGCAGTAAAGAGTGACTGAAGTTTATCAGAGCACAAGTCACATGACTGGGGCAACTGGGAAACTGACAATGTGTCTAGCCCCATGTCAGATTTCAAAATTAAATATATGGAAATGGCTTTTAGTGCAGAATTCTGCTGGAGCAACACTATTGACAGATGTGAAAAAAACATGTTTTTCCATGACAATATCCCTGAAGGACAATGCTCATGAGAAAATCTAAGTTGGTGGGTGGCTGGGTGACATAGGGGACCGAAAAAGAACAGGCTAGAAATGGTAAGAGGGGTAAATAAAACTGAACTGAATGAGCTAAAAATGCTATGAGAAAGAAACAGGGGACATGAAAGTAAAGGATGTATCAAAATGAATCTGAGGAATGTTTGGGGAATAGAAGAAAAGCAGTTTGGAGAGGGAAGGACAGGAATGAAAAGAGTATTTTGTGTGATGTATAGCAGAAACATCTTGTTTTTAGTTAGGTGTATATACTGTATAGTAACAAGAGCTGATTGTACCCAGTGTTGCCTAGAAATAAGATGCTACAGCTTTAAAATAACCAAATCATGTTTTAAAAATTGCTGTATTGCAAAAGATTTGACCTGCTAAAACATTCTCCATGCTATGGAATGCCACAAAGTAATTGGTATGATATCCCAGCACTGGCTGTTTAACCATTCAGGTTTACATGCAAACAGACTATAGAATACTGAATGGGGGTTCATTATGGCTGTGGGGCTGAAGTCCTGTATACAAAAAGCCTGAGAGGTTTTGTTAAATTGGTCGTACCATGTTCAAACATATAAATAGGGATGGGCAAATTTTTTCGCCGTGAAAATGATGCCCATAGACTTGTATGGCGTCACATGTCAAAAAATGACGCGCGTCCAAAAAATTTCGCCACATTTTTTTGACGCCCACAAACTTCAATGGGTGTGGGCGACATTTCGCTGGCGACTAATTTTTGGTGAAGCGAAATGGGTCAAATTCACCCAAGCCTACATATAAATCATACACAAAATGTGAGAAAGGGCCTTGTCCTAAATATGCAGTGTGAGTACAGTACAGAGTTTATACCAGGAGGTGCAGCTTTGTGTCTTTGCCACCAAAATATTGGTAGGTGTCATTTGTAGGGATGCAATGAATTCAGGATTCGGTTCGGGATACGGCCAGGATTCGGCATTTTTCAGCAGGATTCGGATTTGGCCAAATACTTATGCTCCTCTGAACCGAATTTGCATATGCAAATTAGGGGTGGGGAGGAAAATCACGTGACTTTTTGTCAGAAAACGAGTAAAAAAAAAAGTAAAAAATGTTTCCCCTTCCCACCCCTAATTTGCATATACAAATATGATTCGGTATCAGTATTCGGCCGAATCTCTCGCAAAGGATTCAGGGGTTCAGCCGAATCCAAAATAGTGTATTCAGTGCATCCCTAGTTATTTGCAATACTTTTGTTTATACTTTTACCTACTTGCCCCCCCCCCCGAGGACACCCATGTTGACTGCTATGGGTTATTATTGTGCTGCGCAGTTGTAACTGACCCCTATAGTATTTGAAAACCACGAGTGATAGCCTGGTACTATTACAGTGGGGCCCATAGTCCCTTGTGACTGCACGTATCTTTGATTAAGCCAGATTTAACCGCAAACAGCTGCCCCATCACCATTTCACCCACTTGTGATGCTCCACAAAATCTATTGTAGCAACTACAATACATAGATAGGAAATCATAGCTGGAGATCCTTAAATAGCGTCCGACCTTAAAGGAGAAATAAAGCCTAAATCATTTCTCAGGAACTTCTATATTTCATATATTGAACTCAACCAGCCAAGTGGTTTGGACACTCCATCACAACTGATCTAGGCCTCTCCATGATATTTCTAGCAGGGAAACCCTTGCTCATTTATTTGCGGATGCAACGTTTCGGGGTATAACCCCTTTGTCAAGCATTGACAAAATGGTTACGCCCCGAAACGTTGCATCCGCAAATAAACGAGCAAGGGTTTCCCTGCTAGAAATATCCTGTTGTGCCGGTGATTTTCTACTTCTCCGTCTGTTGTGGAGGCTGCCAATACCTCCTTTATCAAGCACCAGGTTTCACAAGATTGGGACGGCCAGGGTGTGCGAGGTGACCCCCCTTTCCTTCCCATAAGGCCTCTCCATGCCACCTGTTCTTCTAATAAATTGCCTGGAACTACCTTTTCCCACTGCCACCTGTGGGCGTATCCGGAAAGCCAGTCCAACATGGCAGCCACTATGACAGCATTTTTATAGCTGTTGCATTAATGAAACAACACCCTTTAAGAGTTTAATGTTGTTTCCTTCATTTCAAGATACATGTGGGGGGGGCAGTAACCCAGCTTTGAAAATTCATATATTTAAAAAAAGTTTTTTTTTTCAAATGAAAACAGCTATATAGGTTTCTTTTTGCAGCTACCGGTAACGAAGAGGGTTAGTTAAATTTGAGGTTCCATCTCGAAACAGTTGGTACAGTATATACAAACACAGTAAAACCTCAATTTTACATCCACTATCTATAGTAAGCATTCCCCCATTTTACACTGTTTTTTTGTGGTCACACCAATATATAATTCATTTCCATGATTTTACATTTTTCGCGTATTTTACGCCATTTCTGTCTGGTCCCTGAAAAATGTAAAATGGGGGTATTTACTGTATACACATTGTATAGAGCAATAGTTTAGGCTTTTCTTTATAACTGTGTATCAATACTGAGCATTATATTGTCCAATCTCTATAAAAACACAAGGATCAATAGCTCGGTTTAACTACACTGCCATTACGGTAACAAGGGAAATCTTGGCAAGGCTTTTGGTACAGGTAGGATATTACTGAGAATTAAAGCAGATGCAGGGATTGGTTTATGCAAGAGAGACTCGGGTGACAAACTGGCTCTGCTTTCAGATTCTCTATTTCTCTGTTTAAAGTAACTGATGCCAATAAATAATTCTTTCCCAGGTATTGTAATCAGGAACATTCCGTGCCCTCTCTAAGCACACCTTGGCATTCACACAATGACCCTATAAAAAGCTTTCATTTACACAGGGAAACAATGTAGGGGCATTAGCAGCTGCTCAAGTTAAACATTTTCAGGTTACAACAAAGACCTGCCTTTGGTGGATACAGTATAAAAGTGCTGCCTGCAACTCCCGGCATCCCCCTGAGAGTCCGCTCATCTACTACTTCTACTTTCTGCTCCCAGCTTTTAGTAATCATAACTGAACCCCTTAAGGGCAGAGACACACGCTCAGATTCGGGGAGATTTAGTAGCCTGGCAATAAATCGCCTCTTCTGCGGGGCGACTAATCTCCCCAAATGGCCTCCTGCCAACTAGAAATCACCGGCCGGATGCCATTTGAATCGCTTCGTTTTCCGAAGTCGCCCAAAGTTTTCTCGTGAGGAGATTTGTTGCTGGGCGACTAATCTCCCCCCGAATCTGAGTGTGTCAATGCCCTAAACCTGATGACTTTTGTCTGTATTCCTGCTGATTATTTTGCTTCTGTTCTATAGCATTTAATTCCCCTTTCCTTCACTTGCTCCTACCCTAAGGGCATTTCTATATAAAAATATTCATGTTGCAGTACAGTCGCCAGTAATAATGCCTAGTCAGATCTTATCAGATTGAGTCTGTATGAATGCTTCATGCCATTGCTATATCTTGCTCCTTGCATTACATATCCTTACGCAGCTAAAAGTGACATTGGATATTATTGGATTTCAAGGGAATTAAATTACTTTCTGGCACCGATTTAGACAGAGAAGTAGCATGTTCATGTTCATTTTATCCTATGCAAGGAGCCTTACAACATATGCTTAATTATACTCATTTAGAATGTTTTTCAATTAGATTTTTTAAATGACCACCTCTGGGACCATTTTAGTAGCAGAATATGCTGGTAAATTAGAGAATACTTGTTAAAAGGATAAGTAAACCTTTACAATAAGTTGTACAATTTCATGAGAGTGCTATTCTAAGCACTTTTGCTTAATTCTTTTTAACATCCATGATATTAAGCAATATGTGTACTGTTGATATGAATTACATTTGTTACAACAGCGCAGCCTGCTGGTCAGTTTCCAACCATGTCATGTAGCCAAGGAAGTTGCCAGGGGAAAGAAAAAGGGCTGGTCTGATGCTCCGCTGGTTAGGAAAAACATAAGACACATCTGATAATATTTCCATGAGGATTGGGATGCAAAGAAATTGCCAAATAACTTAAAGGGCATGTAAAGGCAAAAAAATAAAATCCCATTTTTACTTTCTTTAATGAAAAAGAAACCTATCTCCAATATACTTTCATTAAAAAATGTGTACTGTTTTTATAAGAAACCTGACTGTATGCAGTGAAATTCTCCCTTCATTTACTGCTGTGGATAGGAATTGTCAGATGGTCCCTAACTGCTGAGCAGGGAAACAATCATACTTATGAACAGCAGGGGGAGCCCCCCGCCTTACTTCCCAGCCATGCAGAACTCAAGCAGCTTTGTTTATGACGACCCCTAAGCAGCCCAGACCACACTGAGCATGTGCATAGTCTTAGCCTTGCAAAGATGTTTAACAAAGTAACAAGATGGTGACCCCCTGTAGCCAACTTTGAAAGCATAAACTATTTGTTTGATTAGGCTTGTGGTGCAGTAAGTTCATGTTTATATTTAATATACAAAAGACAGAATTTCTAGCCTTATTCTATTTTATACTTGACATGCCCTTTATAAGATCAATAAGTCCACTGTGCAGAAGATCAGCTAAAAGTGGAGAGGATTTCAAACAACTACCTGCTTGCCCAGGCCAAACCGTCCAAGCAAGTTCAGCCTGAGAATAGAATGCAAGATGCTGTAAGAAGTCTTTATGAACGCCAGACTTTAATCTTCAGGCAGCTCTCACCACTTTGGATGTCAGTGCAGGCATCTGCAGTTAGTAAGAGACTGCACAGATTAGATGGACATGGGAGAAAACCTTCTGCTGCCCAGAACATCAGGCTACAAAGTTTGCCCATTAATACCTAGAACAATGTGGTGGAGTGACAAGGTAAATATATTATTGATATTTGGCCACTTCTTTTTATTTTTGTAAGTTAAAAGTAGGACACAACTAATGCAGGAATCCATAAAAAAAATATTTGCAACTGTTAATGTTTACCTACAATTAGTGCTGTGTCTAGCTGACCCTAGGTAACCCATTTCGAAGCTGCTCTAGGCAACCCAGAGGAACCTGTCTAGCACACCCCCAGCCTTGCACCCTAGGCCATGTCTCTTCTGCCTACCCATAGTTTCAGCCCTGCTTAAATTTTATTTCATGAACGTTGAAACATAGGAACAAAGAAAATAGTAGTTGTGACATGTGCAAGAGTTTAGACACCCTTTTACTTGTCCAGTGATAAACACTGTTTTTACAAGGTCCTTAACCCTAATTATCTCATTAGACCTTAATTTACCATTAGGAGTTGCCATCTGTTGACTACAGCAGAGCTTTATAAAATCTCCTACTCCTATACCCCAAACATTGGACTCAACAACCATGGGCTACTCCAACCAACGGAGTGAGGATCTAAAAATAAAGCCTACAACTAATGCCTACAAAAGACTGTGAATTTACTAATTTGTGCTTTTCCTATGCAGGGTTCTATGGTTGCCTCCTCAACATCTGAGATACGGAACTGAAAAGCTCAATAACCACTGAGCTAGTATAACACCTAGTCTGTGGGCTTGTGCTACTCTGTGTATTGTCAGGCCATCAATAATACTGTAAATGAAACAAGTCTGGATAGTGGTAGAAAAACCTGAAGGTAGTATAGTAATTTCATCCTGTGAACATGATATTTTTGAAAATGCCAATGATTATACTCATAAAAACACCGCAGCTTTGCTTGCAGAGAAAGTATACCGCCACCATTTCATTCCCTATGCCGAACTCATTGCTTCATTCTGAGTAATCTGAATACAGGTCCAGGTATGTAACTATAGGGGAAGCAGACTGCGCAGTCATAGGGGGATCCAGGAACAGGGGGGCCTGGCCCACTGGTTTTGCTCTATCCCTCCTTTGCAGCCACTCTCCTACCTGTGAGTGGGGAGGGAGGACACAGGCCAACAGAAGATGCAGGCAGGGGGCAGGTAGTTGTCAGGATAGGGATCCCACCTAGGGTTGCCACCTTTTCTGAAAAAAAAATACCGGCCTTCCTATATATTTATCCTTTTTCCCTATCAATAACATTGGGATCAACCATCATTTTTACTGGCCAGGCCGGTAAAATACCAGCCAGGTGGCAACCCTAATCCCACCATGATGTTTTCTTGGAAAAAAGGTAAACAAAGGGATATTTGTGGGGAGATGCCAATATCCTTAAGCTTACCATACAATAAAAGGTATGCTTCTCTCTCCAAGCCACCAAACTATCACAGTATAATATATACACTATGGCTTAGCTTTGCATATGATTTAGTCTGTGCTCCAGTCATTCAATCAATGCCATATTATAGCAATTTCTACCATTTTGCCATAAAACTTTTTTCATTGTGTTCTAATGTAGCTTCACAGTTATCATATTAGATCACATTATCATAGTAGTTGCATCATCATAAGTTGCATCAAGCACCACTAGATCAGTTGCATCAAGCCCCACTAGATCTTATGTCATATAATGCCAGATACAGTATCATCAAACCACCACCTAGGGGATTACAGATCTTCTATTCATTTTTCAGCCCTGTCTGATATCCTTCACTTAAAAGAAAGCAAGAATCACAGCTGTAAAGTACAGGGTCAGATGGGCCAGCAGGACACAGAGTCAAATCCCATTGGGCCCAGTCAACCCAGACCAGTCTACAACCCACGCTGCCCCATGATCTTGCCTCCCTGGGTCCCTTAGAACTGCAAAACAGAAAGAATAAATGCACCCAAAATCTGATTACTTGTACATAGCCAAATATGAAATTCCAATTCCAAACAAGGTTACGCATAAAAGCTATAAAATAATATTAATCCCGGACCATCATTCTATCTGCCAGTTTATTCTACATCTGCCTGCCAGTTTATGCTACAACTATCATGATCTCATGTCACTGTAGGTGGCACTGTTGCTCCATGGAAAGGACAGTATGTTGGCAGAACACTGCAGCATGTACAAGCAGAACAATTCAGGCTGAACATTTGCCTACAGGAAAAAAAATATTCCCCAAAAAAACAAAATAAGCATAAATTGCTAAAACGTGGTAATTGTTTATAACAATGAACATTTAGTGCGGAAAAATCTGCATTAGTTACTTTAAAAAAATAAAAAAAGGCTAAAAACAGGCTCAATATTAATATAATTCTAATGAGAATGATTAATCTTTCCTCCTGAATTCTAAATAAAAGATTGTGCTTCTTTTGATCCCCTTCTAATGACATATTTAGGACTGCTGCGTCAAGGGATTACTGTGTATATATATATATATATATATATATATTTATTTATTAAATGGATACCAAGGGATGTGTATCATCCTACCCTCCAGTGATAGTGAGGATCTAGGTACATTTTATATATATATATCTTGTGAGAAAACAGTAATGGCTACGGTTTATACCAGTTACATTGGATTTACAGGGAAACATAAGCTCCTTTTTGGCCAGCCATTCAGTGCCTCTCGCAGCTCAGTTGTAGATATATTTTTTTGCTAATCTTCTATGGATGCATTATGATGATATGTGGCAACATTTATAGTCGCCATCTGTTAGTTCAAAGGGAGCTGTGTGGTTAAGAAATCCACAGGCAGATGCAGCATTTAAAAATTGTTGATGCACTCTACAATCTATTATGGCAATTTTGTACTTAAAAAAAAGAAAAAAAAAGGTTGTTTTTTGGCTCTCTCTTAAGTATACATTTTGTTCCAGGAGCAAGGACAAGAAATGAATTGGGGATCTTCTTTCTTCAAGTGGCAGCAATGTGCCGAATATTTCTATTAGCCCTAACACTAGTAGAGGTCTTCCTTCTGTCTGACCTTGCAGGATGTTTTGTGTGGTTAGTGGCGCACACATCAGGAATAACAACAGTTTCAGACAAGACCATTTTCGGGGGGGACGAGGTGGGGGGGCATGTAGATGCGTGGGTGCATTCCAAGCTTACCAAAAAACTGTCCGAACCATATTTTGGTCCTTATCGTGATCAGTAAAAAGTTTCCTGGGCTTCAAAAAGCTGTTATGGCAATGGCACGTCAGGGACCTGGGATTGCAGGTAATTAGGGCCTTTTTCATTGTCTCTGCAGCTATTATAGAGTGCAGCTGGGCAGTGTCATTCTGTGGCTACTAAAGCAAATAAAGTTCTGTCTTGCATAAAAAAGGGCATTAACTCAAGGGATGAAAACATAATTATGCCTCTTTATAGGTCCCTGGTAAGGCCTCATCTGGAGTATGCAGTGCAGTTTTGGACTCCAGTCCTTAAGAGGGATATAAATGAGCTGGAGAGAGTGCAGAGACTTAAGTGCAACTAAATTGGTTAGAGGGATGGAAGACTTCAATTATGTCAAGGTTGAGGTTGTTTTCTCTGGAAAAAAGGCGCTTGCGAGGGGACATGATTATACTTTACAAGTACATTAGAGGACATTATAGACAAATAGCAGGGGACCTTTTTACCCATAAAGTGGATCACCGTACCAGAGGCCTCCCCTTTAGACTAGAAGAAAAAAACTTTCATTTGAAGCAACATAGGGGGTTCTTCACAGTCAGGACAGTGAGGTTGTGGAATGCACTGCCGGGTGATGTTGTGATGCTGATTCAGTTAATGCCTTAAGAATGGCTTGGATGATTTTTTGGACAGACATAATATCAAAGGCTATTGTGATACTAAGCTCTATAGTTAGTTAAAGTATGGGTATATAGAATTTAATTAAAACTAGGGAGGGGTGTGTGTATGGATGCTGGGTTTTCATTTGGAGGGGTTGAACTTGATGGACTTTGTCTTTTTTCAACCCAATTTAACTATGTAACTAAGAGACAGCCCAGTTCGCCACAGCCCGCGGCCCACCACAGGTCCATGGCTCGGTGGTTGGGTACCCCTGGGATAGTAGGTATAGTAGGTGCCTATAGTAGCAGTGGGATAATAGTCTCTGGGAAGGGAGTGTGACTGTGGGATAGCAGGTATAGTAGGGAGAGATGGTGCCTATAGTAACAGTGGGGATAATAGTCTCTGGGAAGGGAGTGTGACTGTGGGATAGCAGGTATAGTAGGGAGAGATGGTGTCTATAGTAGCAGTGGAATAATAGTCTCTGGGAAGGGAGTGTGACTGTGGGATAGCAGGTATAGTAGGGAGAGATGGTGCCTATCGTAACAGTGGGAATAATAGTCTCTGGGAAGGGAGTGTGACTGTGGGATAGCAGGTATAGTAGGGAGAGATGGTGTCTATAACAGTGATCCCCAGCCAGTGGCTCATGAATAACATGTTGCTCCCCAACCCCTTGGATGTGGCTCCCAGTGGCCTCAAAGCAGAAGCTTAATTTTGAATTCCAGACATGGAGGCAAATTTTGGTTGTATAAAAACCAGATCTACTGCCAAACAGAGCCTCCTTTAGGCTGCCAGTACCCATAGGGGCTACCAAATAGCCAATCACAGCCCTTATTTGGCAACACCCAGGAACTTGTTTCATGCTTGTGTTGCTCCCGAACTCTTTTTACATTTGAATGTTGCTCACAGGTGAAAAAGTTGGGGACCTCTGGCTTATAGTAACAGTGGGATAATAGTATCTGGGAAGGGAGTGTGGCTGTGAGATAGCAGGTATAGTAGGGAGAGATGGTGTTTATAGTAACAGTGGATAATAGTCTCTGGGAAGGGAGTGTGACTGTGGGATAGCAGGTATAGTAGGGAGAGATGGTGTCTATAGTAACAGTGGGATAATAGTATCTGGGAAGGGAGTGTGGCTGTGAGATAGCAGGTATAGTAGGGAGAGATGGTGTTTATAGTAACAGTTGATAATAATCTTTGGGACGGGAGTGTGACTGTGGGATTGCAGGTATAGTAGGGAGAGATGGTGCCTATAGTAACAGTGGGATAATAGTCTCTGGGAAGGGAGTGTGACTGTGGGATAGCAGATATTCCATTGCAATTCCATGGTTTGACAAAATGTATTGAAAGATCTATGCCATTTCCTTATGTGACAAATACCCAGAGTAGCCTGGCTTTGGTAGAGAACTGATATCTGCTAAAGGTGAATTAAAATGTTTGGTGGTGTAGAAGTGATGCTCTAGGAATGTTTTTCATGGTATTGGCTAAGTTCTTTGTTTATGGCAAAAGCAAATCTTAATACTACAGCATACAATTACATTATTTGACAATTCTGTGCTCCCTACTTTGTGGCAACAAAAAACAGCCATGGGAGATGGTCATGAAGAGCAATATATTTGCAGTCTGCCAAAGATGTCTAACATACAGCAGCTACAGTCATTTTTCTTGCATTTAAATACAGTTTTATTATCTGGTCCTTTTTTAAAAAAAAAAATTTAATCCTTATTTCAAAGTGTTTGTGGGCCCGATGCTATTATCATTTTTTATTTAAGCGCGGTATTTTATTATGAATGAGTCTGTGTTTGTGTGATTTATTCTGTTGCAGTAAGATAAATGCTTTAGAAATGGATTACGCAGAAAGAACGATAAGAATAGTCACCAGAAAAAATAGCCACCAGGAATAGATCAAGTGAAAGCATTTCCAGCAACATTAAATATCCCAGGACTGACTTTAAAAGTCCAGTTAGATTGGGAATTGAGCGTGCCCTATTTACATTCATCGACTCTGCATTCTTTGTATAAAACACTAAATTTCTTTATAAATTACCTTTGCTTTGATTTTGCAGGGCCTCCTGACCCAGGGTTTGAATTCTGTGCCCTATATTATGATCTGAAAAAGTGAGGCAAATACTCTGCCCTGATTAACCCAATATCCTCATAACAACCCAAAGTTCAAGGGGCCGATTCACTAAATTCGGGTGAAGGGTTAGAATAAAAAAAACTTCGAATTTCGAAGTTTTTTTTGGGTACTTCGACCATCGAATTGGTTAGATTCGATCGAAGTCGAACGAAATCGAACGATTCGAAGTAAAAATCGTTCGACTATTCGACCATTCGATAGTCGAAGTACTTGCCCTTTAAAAAAAACTTCGACCCCCTACTTCGGCAGATAAAACCTACCGAAGTCAATGTTAGCCTATGGGGAAGGTCCCCATAGGCTTGCTAAGCTTTTTTTGATCGAAGGATTTTCCTTCGATCGTTTGATTAAAATCCTTCGAATCGTTCGATTCGAAGGATTTAATCGTTCGATCGAACGAAAAATCGTTCGATCGTTCGATCGAATGTTTAGCGCTAAATCCTTCGACTTCGAAGACGAAGGATTTCAATTCGAGGGTCGAATTTCGAAGTATTTTTAACTTCGAAATTCGACCCTTAGTGAATCTGCCCCCAAGTGTCAGCAGCTTTTTCTCCATATAAACACACATTTATTTAGCTCTGCTGAAATAATAAAGCCAGGTGTTACCACCTTAATATGGAGGTGAGGTTGAGACGCTAAGCTTGTTTTTCACCTTTTTGGCCTAAGGTTTGAATAGTTTGCCCCATATTATTATCTGCAAAAGTGAGGCTATAACTCTACTCATATTTGCACAGGTAGGAATACTGTGCCCCATATTATTATCTGGAAGAGTGAGGCTATAACTCTACTCGTATTTGCACAGGGTAGAAATACTGTGCCCCATACTATTAGCTGGAAGAGTGAGGCTATAACTCTGCCCACTGAGAAAAAGAGACCAAATAGAAGTCAGAATTTTTTTTTTCTATTGCTCAGAAAAAGGAAGACCACATGGAAGAGGACTCCCTGGAGGTGGAAACAGATAGAAAATGTTCTTAAAAAGTAAAATATAATTAAGAATATGTTACCTTTACATTAACTTTTAGTATGTTATAGAACGACTAATTCTTAACAACTTTTCAATTGGTCTTTATTATTTATTTTTGATCGTTTTATCATCACTTGCCTTTTTTCTCACTCTTTCTGGCTTTCAAATGATGGGGGGTCATTGACTCCATCAAAAAACAAATTTTCTTTAAGGCTACAAATGTATTGTTATTGTTACTTTTTATTACTCATCATTCTAGCCAGGCCCTCTCCTATTTATATTCTCTGTCTTATTCAAATCAGTATATGGTTACTATGGTCATTTAGACCCCAGTAACCCATTTGCTTAAAATTCTAACTGGAGTGCTGCTGAATAAAAAGCTTAACTCAAAAACCACAAATAAAGTTAATAAAAGGATCTCAAAAGTGAACAAACCCCTTAACTAGTGCCCTGTTGGCCCGGGTGCAAAAATTACTATGACGACCCTCCTTGTAATGCCCCATTGTCCTCTTTACCTTGACCTCCAAGTGTGCCACACAGGGGTGGGTGGGCCTTGGTGCAGACACATCCCCTGCCCCCCTTATATTTATGCTACTGTATTAGGGGAAATGTCAAGTCTTCAGATATTATAAAGTAAGTAGACTCTATTCATATATATTAATAAAACAATCTCCTAGAGCTAGAAAAAGACAATGTGATCTACAAGCAAGGTTAACAACCAACTAAACGTTCCAGATGGGTTAATATATGTTAATGAGCATCAGGTAAGTGCCAGCAGTTAATGTGTTAGGTATAACAATTGTTATATTCTCAGGAGCATGCTCAGTAGGAGCCAACGCTTGGTCAGTTGCTTCTGAATGACGCAATGACTGAAAAAGGTCAGACGTTGCTTATTGAGGTGCTCCCAGGAAACTTGAGTGGGGGGGGGACACAAAAATAAACCTACTTTTAAAGTTTAGAATGAAAATAATTTTATGTTGTTTTTCGGATATTGTTTATAAAGGTGAAATGTTTCTTTTTGCATATTTCTGGCTTTTGGGTGCAGTTTCCTTGTTGATATAATTAATGACAGAGGTTAAAGCAATGGACAAAGAGAGAAAAACAAAAGATGGAACTTTCAGGCACCATTACCTATGGACCGAGTACTTTGCCCTATGGGATTGGACACTTGGGGTGATTAGGGTTGTGGACGGTATTTTACCGGCATGGCGGGTAAAAATGATGGTTGATCCCAATGTTATTAATAGGGAAAAAAGATAAATGTATAGGAAAGCCGGTATTTTGTTACTGAAAAGGTGGCAACCCTAGGGGTGATTGATTTAAAGGGTTCCAGCTATACCAGTGCCGTAACTAGAGGGGGGCGGGCCCTGGTGCGTGACGCACAGCCGGGCCCCACCCCCCCTCCGTACACGACGGCTTTCACTGGTGAGCGGGCTGCCGGGGGGCCCTGAGGGGGTGCGGGCCCTGGTCCGCTCGCACCCCCTGCTCCCCCGGTAGTTCCGCCACTGGTATACCATTGAATCCACTGTGGTTTGAACTATAAGTCGTCAGAGCCCATAGCAACTAATCTTTCATTTTGTTTTGTACCTTTTTTTGTGAAAGTTCAAATCCAATTGCTCTTTGGTTGCTATGGGCAACATCACTGGTGATATCTCCAATTTTAGTAAGCCAGCCTCGTATAGTCCAAAAGATAAACGGTTAGCATAAACACTCCTATTGTCAAAGACTCACCGAGTAGAGGGATGGCCTTGGTGCTCATGGCCTAGGTGCTCCTGCCCCCGGCTCTTAGCTCAAAGCAGCGGACACTGGCCACATAGGAACAAAAATGGAGGGTGTAGGGCACACTGGAAGCCAAGTCAGACCAAATAGTTAAAAAAAAAGAAAAAAGAAAAATGCTGTATTGAACAATCATCTCACGCGTTTCGTGTCTGAATGACACAACCATAGGTGGTCAGACATGAAACTTGTAAGGCTTGAGATTGTTCAATACAGCATTTTTCTTTTTTTTAACTATTTGGTCTGACTTTGCTTGGCTTCCAGTGTGCCCTACACCCTCCTTTTTGTTGCTTTACTGCCTCATATAGCCTAAAACATGTAAACAATAAGGAGGTTTTGCAGTTTAACAGATGAATGTACCAGGGCAGTGGCAGTATTGGAGGCTGCGTGCCTGGGAAATATTGGAAATTGTGCAGCATTTGGGAGCTGGAAGTTGCATTGCAATAAAACTACAGATTTCAATGGAAATGTTGTTACATGTACAATACAGAAATAATTATGTTCCTGAACACCTTAATTATATTTATGAAAAGTCATGTTCTCGAATACTTGACATTGCTTCAAAGTTCCGTGCATGCACCACACACTACCGGGGGAAGTGTTTAAATATAGAATATTCTTTCGCTTTAGCAATGCAAAGCTTTGGCAGATGGCATGTAGAGTACAAAAGGCTTCTTATCATAAGATCACAGCTTCCAGTTAAAACCAGGGACTGTTCTCTGTGTAACCTTTGTGTCTGCTATGGAAATGATCTATTAGAATTGTTACAGGTGATAAATCTGTAGGCAACCAACAAAAAAATATTTGATATATTGTCTTATGTCACAGGGGTGGCCAAAAATGCTACAGTTGTACTGGTGCCCAAGAGGCCTTTACTTTGGCATAAATTCCTTCTAAAGGGTTACGGGCAGCTGCAGGTCTCCTCCATGATTGATGGAACTTTTAAATGATTTTAAGGCTTATGAGAGGGGCGCTTTCCAAGTCGTTTCACAGGTTGGTGTCCTGCTTATGTAAGTATGTGTGTTACAGTTGTGCTTAGGTGCTCCAAAGAATTGGTGTTCCTAAACAGACAATCATAGATCTGAGTGTAAGGCGGTACACCGAATAATTGGTGTGAATGTTACTGTACCGGAATGTGTGAGAGTGATGTGAAGTAAATTTGTTAATGTTATATATCTGTGGTTAGAACAAAAGTAATGGGAATAATTGTAATGTGTTAGAATGGCCACTAGGTGGCAATAGTGTTAAAGCAATGCAAATTTAGTTGTAGTTTACACTCCAACCACTAGAGGGAAATAGAGTGCACAGGGAGGACACATCCAGGGCGTGTTTCTTCTTCTCCTGGACATCGGCTGGACAGGATCAGGTAGAGTGAGTGTCTCTAGTAAGAAGTACTAGGTACTTCAGCTAGATAGGGTGATAGCTAGCATGGGTAGCTCAGACCCCAACGAGGAGGCAGTGGCCTAGGGGCCATGGCTAAGCCGAGATAGGGCAGAAGTTACAGTTTACGGCCAGTGGGAAAATCCTGAAGTAAGTACCAGAAAAATTCCTATCTAGAGTAGGGCAGAGGGGCATAGAGAGTAGGGCAGAGGGGCATAGAGAGTGTGCCGGACTGCTAGGACTGGAAGCTGGCACACAAAAAAATCCTATTCCGAGTAGGGCAGTGGGGCATAGTGTGTATTAAATGCCATCTTGTAAGACTGATCCCAAGAGCTTACACTTAAAGTGCTGGAGTCCAAAACCAATTTGTAGTAGAAAAAGTGATTTATTAGCAGGGCATTTAGTACTCACATTCTCACATGCTTTCACATTGTCTGCATTTTTCAGGCAGACTCATCACTGCCATGTAAAGCATTCCACTAGCGAACAATACAACCCCAGTTGTCATAGACACATTACTTTCCATGACCTTGCACCACGTTCCGGTCCTAGCAGCCCGGCATACACTCTATGCCCCACTGCCCTACTCGGAATAGGATTTTCCTGTGTGCCACCTTCCAGTCCTAGCAGTCTGGCTTGCCCCATGCAGAGTTTGAGGGCACAGAAATCACATATTGTTTATTGCAGCAAAATTGGTCAGATTCATCCATCACTATGAGGGACCCTCAAAAGTAGGGTATGTGGGGGGTACCAATGCAAGATCCCATCTTTTTCACTATATAAATTCCTAGCAGGCACACACAATATCATAAGGCGTTTACTGATTTGCCTAATTTACAGGTGTTTACAAATCCATGTCAGATTTGTAACATTTTCTTTTCAACTAAACTTAGCTTCTTCTGACACCTTAAAAAAATAGTTCGAAATCCTATTTTATGTTGTTACCCCAGCAAAGTAAGTTCACTTACACTAAAATTCACAGTCATAGCGAGCAGGCAGGCAACGTTTTGTGGACACTGTTATTAAGAAAAGCTTTGCAGCATTCCAAAATGTTCTTTTTGCTCCAAAATGGGGCACCTGATGCCCATTAGTGATGGAAAGGTTGACAAATTGTTTACTCGCACCCAGCTCTAACCTGGCTGGGTGCAAGTCATCTGCCCCTCTTCATCTGCACCCGACCCTATCCCACCACCTCCCCTTATATACCAGCGCCCGACCTGCGGGTGTGTGTGTTGGCCTGTGGGTCCCATTGGTATCGAGCATATCACTTCTGCCCATGCACTGGCTACACAATTAGACAACGAGGTGGGAGGAGAGCGGTGACATCGAGGAAGTGCAGAATGGAAAGTGAAAGTAATTGTCTGCCTTAGGCATAAAGGAGGGGCAGGTAATATATGATTGACAGCTAAGACTTTTAAAGAAGTTTATATGAGGTATGGATGTTTTAATTAAAAATGTGGGTCTTGTCTTTAATTCATGTCTAGTTTATTAGACAGCCTTTTATGTCAGGGTGACAGTTCCCATTAAATTCAAGTATTTGCATAAACAGAGCGAAAGAAATGACCTGAATAGTAATTCACCCTGAAATCCTCTATATCTAGTAAAATTGCCCTTATAGGGTAGAAGAGAATCCCATCCTGCCTCTCAGTCCTGTAGTCCAATGCTAAACTTTTTTTAACTCTTTTAAGTTTTTAACTCTAGTGGCGGAACTTCACTCTATGATAAATTTAACCCTTAAATTTACCCCATAATGCTGAAATATACACACAGTCACACCCAAAGCCATGGGTTCATGCACATTCAGAACAGCACTTACATCCAAGCAGTGGATATCAGAGCAGCAATGGCAGGTGATAATAAGGGAATGCTGTCGCTTCAGATACTCTTCTAATTCCTCTGCAATTCACAACTCAGCACTAAATATATTCTTAATTAGATTTTCAGCCACACATAGAGTAACAAGGATCCCTAACTGGTAGAGACCCTGCTGCCCTTTGCACCTCTATAGCCACACAGGTCAGTTCCAGCTGACTCCCGACATCTGTGATTAATGTCTCCCTGGGTGTCAGCAACCGATAAATGCCCATATCCAACTGTAATCAAAGATAAATGAGTAAATGTGCTCATTACCAACTCTACACAGTGCCGACTCCTAGCATAGCACAACCCAGTGCCACATGTTCATTGTTGTCAAGTCTGCAGACATAATGTCACCCATATGGCCAAGAGCTTAAAAATATTGAACACAGATTGTCCAAATATTTAGTTATTACATGTATGGGACCGGTTATCTGGAAACCCGTTATCCAGAAAGTTCTGAATTACGGACAAGGCCGTATCCCATAGACTCCATTTTATCCAAATAATCCAGATTTTAAAAATGTTTTTCCTTTTCCTCTGTAATAATAAAACAGTACCTTGTACAGGTATGGGACTAGTTATCCAGAATGCTCGGGACATGGGGTTTTCCGAATAATAGATCATTCTGTAATTTGGATCTTCATACCTTAAGTCTACTAGAAAGTCATGTAAACATTAAATAAACCCCAATAGGATTAATGATATCTTAGTTTGGATCAAGTACAAGATACTGTTTTATTATTACAGAGAAAAAGAAAATCATTTTAAAAAATTTGGATTATTTGGATAAAATTTAGACTATGGGAGATGGCCTTTTCCGTAATTCAGATAACAGGTTTCGGGATAACAGATCTTATACCTGTACTTGATCCAAACAGAGATATAATTAATCCATATTGAAAGCAAACCCAGCCTATTGTTTATTTAATGTTTAACCCCAAGGTCCCAGAAATTCTGGATAACAGGTCCCATACATAAAGTCAATAAAAAAATACTTTTACAAGACACAGGTCAATGCAATGTAGGGTATGAAACAACTTAAAATCATAAAACTATACATATCTGGGCTGGGCCTACATGGGGGTATTTGGGGCATTTGAAATCAATTTTCATCAATCATGGAATGAAGTTTGCATTGTATTTCTCTATATTTTGAAAAAATATGGAAGTTTCCCTTTTGTAGGTATTCAGATATACATCTTGTTACAGAAGTGGAATTGAACACGCAGTGTTCAAACTGTCCAAGCTATTGCATCCGTGGAAGTACAGAGAGAGCCCATCCTGTTCCCTGCCAAGCTGCTAGAGACTCAGGAGGTAGAAGGTGCCATTGGTGAGATTGATCCTGCTGCCAAGCTGCCTGTAAACTCCAATGTGACTGCCGCCAAAGAGCACCCTGGTGAATGAGCCACCCAAGAGAGGATACTGGCAAGGATACAAGCATGGGCCCCAATTTGAGGACAGGTCTTGTGCATTTACCTGCTACGTGGAAGCGGATGCTAAGTTCCAAAGGGATCGGTACTTTTGGGAAAGGTAGTGCTACCCAGGGTATAACAGCTCTGAGGAAGGGACATTTCAATTGAACTGAACTGTGCGGTTATTAACCTCTTCCAGAGGATTGGACTTTGATAATAAAAAGGACTGTGTTGGAGAAACAGTCAGGTACCTAATAGTGAGTTAGGTAGTGTCCCACGTGTCCCCAGTGCAGGATTGTATTATGTATTAGATTGCCCAATTTCTTTTACTACTGTTTATATAAAGTTTATATTTGTTTAATTTGCAAACTGCGTGTTTTATTTTTCCTAGTGGAAATTCCCTAAGGAGTGCTCCTCAGTGTTCCCTAGATGGAGGCACGGCCCTGTAAATCCCAGTTCTTTTCATATGCAAAAGGGACTCGAGGCCCCTGGATTGCCAAGGGTTAATTGCGATTTAAAGAGACAGTAACCAAATTAGGGTTACACTAACGAAACAATATCTTGTTTAAGTGTCATTAAATACCCACTTGTAGCTCACTGTTCCTCTGCAGTGTGTCTCCTGAACCCCTGCCTTCCTCTTCTCTAGTGTTTAGGTGCATTTAGAGCTGGTACCAGGTATTCAACTAATGCATTTGAAACCTACCCATTGCCCACGGGTAAGTGCATGCACATTAGATGAAGCCCAAGCCTTGACATAACTTGTGTCTTTTCCTGCTTCAGCAACAATGCTATAAGCTCAGCCTCTATTCACCCCAGCCCAATGGGAAGTCTAGCATCTTGTTGGTTATGTGAAGTGGCAATAAATCCAAATTTGTGCATATTAAGCAGAGGGAAGTGCCTTATGTGCAAATTAAAGGAGTGATTCACCCTTAAGTTGACTTTTTGTATGTTACAGAATGTCTAATTCTAAGCATCCTTTTAATTATCTATTTTTTATATAGTTTTTGAACGATTAGCCTTTCTCTTCTGACTCTTTCCAGCTTTCACATGGGGTTCAATGTACCCATCTAAAAAACAAATGCTCTGTAAGGCTACAAATGTATTGTTATTACTACTTTTTATTACTTTTCTTTCTATTCAGGCCTCTCCTATAGGGATGTAGCGAACGCCGTTCGCGAACACCGGCAAAATTTGCGAACAGTTCGCGAACTGTTCGCGAACTTCGAACATCCGAAAATCGTTCGATTCGAACGATCGAAGGATTGAAATCGTTCGATCGAAGGATTTTCGTTCGAATCGAACGATCGAAGCCATTCGATCGAATGATTTCATTCGATCGAATGCTTCGATCGTTCGATTCGAACGAAAATCCTTCGATTTTAGCGGTCGAATGGTCGAACGATAGAACGATTTTGACGCGAACGCCTATTGGCGAACTTGCGGCGGACGCGAACAGTCGAAGTTCGCGCGAACTAGTTCGCCGGCGAACAGTTCGCTACATCCCTACTCTCCTATTCATATTCCTGTCTCTTATTCTAAACGACACATTCTGTACCCTGGCAACCGGATTGCTTAAATTGCTGAGTAACTGCAGAGCTACTGAATTCTCCCTCGAATTGTCCTAATTTAGCTAAATGTTGTAAATTCCACTAATAAGTAAAATAACTCACACTGCTAAAACATACTGTACATCAGTGGTTTAAGTATTTTGGGGAAATCATATAGTACAGGTATGGGACCGGTTATCCAGAATGCTGGGGACCCAGAGTTTTCCAGATACATTTTTCCATAATTCGGATCCTTATACCTTAGGTCTACTAGGAAATCATGTAAATATGAAATAAACCCAATAGGCTGGTTTTGCTTCCAATAAGGATTAATTATCCCTTAGTTGGGATCAAATTCAAGCTACTGTTATTATTATTATCATTTTGAAAATTGGGATCGTTTGGATAAAATGGAGTCTTAGGCACGGTCTGGATATCAGGTTTCCGGATAACAGATCCCATGCCTGTAGTTTATAGTGATGGGCGAATTTCTCCCGTTTAGCTTCACCGAAAAATTCGCAGATTTCCAGAGAAATTTGCGAAATGGCAAAAAATTTGTGAAACTCGAAAATTGACACCTGCGTCAATTTTGACGCCGGCGTTAAAGTCAATGGGCATCTGAATGGTGTCGAGACGCTGCTATTTTGATGCGAGCGACTTTTCAGACGTGAGTTTATTCGAATTTATTTGCAGACGGCAAAACGCAGAAATTTCCCGCAAACTCGTGACAGGCACTAGTTAACGGCTAATATAAAGCAGAGGAACTTTTGGGCTCCTTCTGGCCGAACTCCTCTAAACATACTGGTTCCTCTGTTTTAAGATACAAACATCTCCCATTTTAGTAAGGGCACATCATAAAATATAAGTCAGATGGACCAGTCCATTATTTAACGATTTTGTTCAAACCGTCCCGCTTGCCACAATGTCACATTTTTAAACAATTTATGTTTAGGCAGTGTTATTTAGAACCCCTCCCCACAGGATGTATTTTGGCTAATCCCTCTAAACCTTTTTCGTAAACCTTTTTCCAAATAACGCCAGATGTCAGAATAAAGTGCATTCCGCAGCTCAAAACTGCCATTTAGCAAAGCTTATACATGATATAATTACAAAAGGAAAGCGGCAGCACAAAGCATGTTCAAACACAATGTCAGAACAGTCTGAATCCTTCCATTCCCTCGTGTAAGTTTCGCGAGTGCATTACGGCTTTGTAGACATATGTGACTTTTCTACCTGTTGTGTTTATTCATTGTTCGATTGTGGCTTATTTGCAAATTTGACATCTGTAGCTGTGAATGAGAGATTTCTTCCAGCGCCTCAACAGGAGCAGCCAGAGAAACAATGAATGTAAAGATGGAAGGACAGGATAAGACTCCCCCTCTCACAAACACTAATTAGCCTCTTCTGTGATATGATTTAATCAGGACATCTCAATTTCTGCAGCTTGTCAGATTGCAATCATTAATGTGTTTCCAATAGTGTTTATTCACATTTGAGTGGTTTCAAGGAGCAAAAGTTCAAGTGCTCTGCCGCACAAAGATTGGCGCCTACCAACTGGCCAGTCCTGCTGTTCCTAATGTCCTTTACAAACTGGGAGGATTCCATTCCGAAGTCCTTTAACCATCTGTTAAGTGGTAGCTGTCCCTCCACAGACATGTTGTTTCATTTCCATTTTTGCAGTTAAATGCAAAGTCATTTACATATATAAATGGAATCATGCCCTGATTGGTATGGTTTTCATCCAAGCAATTAGCTGAAATACCAAAACAGTGACTGTTGTCTAATGACGGTGACCCTCAGCCTGCATGTTCCATGGACGAGGACAGAAAACTCAAATTCTGCATAGTTTTGTTTATCCAGAGTATTCGATTCCGTTTCCCCTTAAATGACTAATAAAAAATAATTGTGCTGTATAAAGTGCTGGCTGTATGCTGCTCGTTGGGAAAATATACAGTGGTAGCTATGCTGAATAAAACAAGTACAGCAATAAAAGAGATTACTGTAAATATCAACTTCCAAAGCACAAAGCCTTATATAGTACTGTACATCCCATATTCTAGAATATTATAGGACTATGTACTTTGTATACCAAAAAACATTGGTGGCAGGATCTTATAGAATATTAAAATAATAAATTGGTGGCCAGGGGATTAAAAAAACAAAACAAAACACAAATTGGTGTTCAGTAGAATTGAACTCGTGGCTTCAGGACTTCAACTTCACCTCTTTTTGTGACTTTTGGTCTTTTCGCCACTTCAGTACTTCAATTTCGGCTGTTTTCGTGACTATCAGTCTTTTCGCCGCTTCAGGGCTTCAATTTCGTCTGTTTTCGTGACTTCTGGTCTTATCGCCTCTTCGGGACTTCGGCTCCGGCTGTTTTCGTGGCTTCAGGTCCTTCGGCTGTTCGGGACTTCCAAAATGGCCGCACAACTTCGGCTCTCTCAAGGGGGGCCTGACTCTTTCATAAGTGCAGCACTGCCGGGCCCCCTTCATGCCCGGGCCCGGAACACTTGTCCCACCCTTATGGCGGCCCTGACCTTTAGGGTGGTGGCAAATGCGGGGATTAGTCGCCCAGCAACAAATCTCTACTTCGGGCAACCAATCTTACTGAAATGCCTTACGGAGAGATTTGTTGCTGAGCAAAGGATCAATTTAGATTTCCAAAGTCACCTGAAGTTTCCTCGTGAAGCACCTGCATGCATCTGGCACAAGCCACAGAGCACAGCACAAAGGTCTGTGCTCAGCAGAATTCTAAAATGTTTTGCATCTGGCACTCTTTCTATTCAAGTAATGAATGACACTCAAGGAAGGGCATTGCCAGAGTATACCAACATCCCAACCTTTTTTGTTTGCAGTGTTCACATACACAGATATATTTTACATTTCATTCATGAAGCTAGAAAAAAAATGGCTCCTTGCTGTCCAGTGGCAACAGGACAGCAAAGTGCATTGTAGACAAAACATAAGACACACTGCTCCTGTTTATTGCACTTTGCTCCCTGTTGTTAATGAGCCCAAATGCCAGCCAATGGGGCGAAATGCGTCAGGTATGAGTGACTTGCATGATGTATACTGACAGACGGAGGACACTGCCTTGTGGTATGTTTTAGACAATGTTTTTTGAAAGCTTTTATGCTTATATGGGGTTTGCACTAATGACTTTGCACTAAAATGCTTTGCATGATATTTATTTCACTGTGTATGACTTCAGGACACTTGAATATCAAGATATCAAGAAAGGAGTTGTTGATGTATTGTATACTACACAAATATAAATAAAAGCCCAGACCAGAGTGGAACTTTTAACAAGGTTATCATTTACTAACATACCTGCTGTATAATAAGTACGCAATGTAATAATCTCTTTAGTAAAACAAAAGGAGACCTGGGACTTGCAACTTTGTCTAATGGGAGCTCTTAAAGGGGTTGTTTACCTTTGAGTTAACTTTTAGTATGATGTAGAGAGTGATATTCTGAGACAATTTGCAAAAGGTTTTCATTTTTTATTATTTGTGGTTTTTGAGTTATTTAGCTTTTTATTCAGCAGCACTCCAGTCCACATTACCCTAGCAACCATGCATTGATTTGAATATGAACAGGAGAGGCCTGAATAGTAATAATATATAGCAATAACAATACATTTGTAGCCTTACATTTGTTTTCTAGATGGGGTCAGTGACCCCCATTTGAAAGCTGAAAAGAGTCAGAAGAAGTAGGCGAATAACTCAAAAACTATAAATAAAAAGAAAAAAAATTAAGGGCGATGGAAAATTTGTTTAAAACTGAAATCTACGGTCTTTCCGTAATTTGGAGCTTTCTGGATAACTCTAGATCCCATACCTGTAATCTTATATTATTACAGAGAAAAAAAGGAAATCATTTGGATTATTTGGATTAAATGGAGTCTATGGGAGATGACCTTCACATCATTTGGCGTTTTCTGGATAATGGGCTTCTGGATAATGGATCCCATACCTGTAAGAGGTGATAAAAGATAAAAGCATAGAAAGGCCAGTATTTTGCTGCAGAAAACATAGCACACCTACCCACCTTCTTCCACTCTGAATTGACTTTTAATTTGTGAAGCAAAAGTCAAGTGGGTAGCACTTTAGCACCACAATTTGCAATACAAAATGTTATTTACAATCAGTCCTATCAATAGTAAAATCATAGCAGGTGAAAATATTAAAATGGTAAAATTAGGGAACTTTGATGCATTTTGCCACAGAATAAAACACATTTATACAACAGAAATCTTATGCCTGGTTTAAGCTGTAGAGAGCAGTGTATGATTAAGTGATCTGAATAGCGCTACTATATTGTTTTCTTTGTCAGCTTTGATAAATCATATTAATACTTTGTTTTTAACACTGAAAGGAAAACAATCCACATCTCTAGTTATTATTTTTTTGCTTAAACATCGTGCTTAATTAGTCTCGTGCTATAGGCACCTGAAATCTCGAAGCACAAACCACCGCCCGAGTGTCAGGTTTCAATGTCACAAACAGGCAGTTGTTTCCTTGGAAGTGACAGTGTGAGTTGATGTAGATAAATATGAAGTTGGTGGAGAAAAAGACGTTGCTTAATTAATTTGTAAACATACAAGTATAATTTATTTGCCATGTGCTTCTCATAATGTTTTCTTGGCAGGGTCTCATTTCACCCAACTCTGGCTGCTCCAGTCCTCACCCATAGTGGTTGGAGCAATGCTTCCTTATTAGCACTTGCAGGGTGATTCAATAAAAGGAACAACTGTGTATAAATATATAAAGCAGACCATACAATTAATCATTTTTTATATACGCAGATAAGACTGCAAACACAGCGCACAGTCGTGCCGGCAAACATGCAAACTATAGCTATGCGTGTGACGTGGGGTTGGAGTAGAGATACTAGGCTGTGGGGGAAATAAACATGGTGATGCACCCACCCAAGACCACCTGGGGAAAACTTGCCACCCCCATTGACATGGTATTTAGCCATTCACAGGGCACCATGTCATAGCCCAACTGCTGATGTCACCAACCTGCCCCCAAACCTGCAACCTGTTCCAGCCCCTGAAGTCATCCACTCCTTCCCCATCTGGAGCTTTGAAGATTCCTTAAAATAAACGAAGTCTACTGATCTGCTCCACAACTCTTCTCTCATTGCAGACTTTGCAAGGGCTGCACCCCACCTCTGGAGGTTTTCTCCCACAATCTGTCTGACTTTCTCCCAACCTATCTGCTTTAAAAAGTAGTGATGGGTGAATTTGTCCCGTTTTGCGGAAAAATTAGCGAATTTCCCACAAAATGGCGAACAATTAGCAAAACACATTGGAGTCAATGGGCATCAAAATTATTTTGATGTGCATTAATTTTGACACCCGCGCGTACACGCGCTATTTTAGCCAAATGCATTAAAGCCAATGGGCGTCCGAATAATTTTGAATGTTTATGCCATTTTTGAGAATTTAATCGCGAGCAGCGAAACGCAGAATTTATTCGCCCATAATTATTCAAAAGATCTCTTAAAACACACTTATTTAGAGAAGCCCCTGTTTAGGTACCAAATGATACCTATATGTTACATCTCTCACCTGCTTATTTCTGATCTTGCCCACTCCAACACCTTGTGTCTCATTCCCTCTCCCTTTAGTTTGTAAGCTCTTTTGCACAGGGTCTTCCTCACCTTTTTTACAGGTACTGGATGTTTGTAACTCTGTATGTTATATGTATGTAATCCATGCAATTTCTTTGTATAAGCACATTCATTTTACAGCGCTCTCAATATGTTGGAGCTCTAAAAATAGAATACAATAGCGTCTTTTTTTTGACGCACAACGCCATATAAATCTATGGACGTCATTTCCGCAGCGAAACAAGGCGAAAAATTCGCCCATCCTTCCTAAATCAAATTGTTAGTTACCTGCACTAACGAGTGTTTAGTATTAACAGCATGGACTTTTCTATTTCTAAATCAATGAGCAGGATATCCCTAAGATACAAGCAATGCTAATTGATGTTTCATCTACAGCTGGAAAATAATCAAACCTTAAACTACAGTGTTCAGTCCTTTGGGCTTGGGCTAATGATTCATTTGACAGCTATAACTTTATTTTCTGCTTAGCCTCATGCTTTGCTTACTGTTGGATTAGAATAATAAAGAACCTGCAGGAGGCCAGAATAGATGAGCAGGGCCAGGACATGCCCAGTTAAGATCTGTAGAATATGGAGACAGTAGGCAAGGCATGGATAATAAGTTTAATGCTAGGGCTGTGCACGTAGTAGGTTATAGCCCGCACAAATAGAAGGGCTCTGCCAATAAAATGCAGTGCCTAAGAGGCAAAATACAACCTTAACGGAGAACTAAACCCCGCGATGTTAAATCCCCACTGCCCCCCCGCCTCCTCTCTGCACAATCTTACCCAAAATTCTTGAAATAGCAATCGCAAATGCAGAGTGAGCGCAGCGGAGCTCACAGGCGCCATCTTCTTCTCTTTGTTAATCTTCATGAAGTGAGCAGCATAATGGAGCATGCACAGTTGGATCCATCTTCCAGTTTGCGACAGCTGCGCATGCGCCGAAAGAGGCGGAAATTGCCGAAGGGGAGACGAAGACACGAAAATTACCAAAAAGAAGAAGATGGCACTCGTGAGCTCCACTGCGCTCACTCTGCATGTACAGTCACTATTTCAAGAGAAATTTTGCAAGGGGAAGACAGGGAGGGGGGCCAGTGGGGACTTAACATTGCGGGGGGTTTAGTTCTCCTTTAAGTGCAGAAGGATAGTAGGGGGTAGGGAAAATAGCAGCCACGCAGGGGTAAAATATGTAGAGGCCACTAGACCAGTTCAGGGCCCACTGGCATTTTCCCTGGTCTGGTAGGCCAGTCTAACCCTGACTGAAATGCTAGGCACCTATTACCCTAGCAACCATGCACAGATTTGAATAAGAGACTGGAATATGAATAGAAGAGGCCTGCATAGAAAGACAAGTAATAAAAATTAACAATAACAATACAACTGTAGCCTTACAGAGCATTTGTTTTTTAGATGGGGTCAGTGACCCCTCCTTTTAAAACTCGAAAAATAATGAAAACCATTTCAAAAGTTACTTAGAATTGACCATTCTCTAACATACTTAAAGGTGAACCACCCCTTTAATATGCACCCAAAGGGCAGATGGTAATAAATGGGCATCCACTGGTATTTATAAATTGTATGTTTAAAGCACATGCAAGTTAGGAGATGTGTAGGGGGCAGGAGTGGGGACACATATGTGCCCCCCACCTGATGAATTCAGCACAGTCAAAGGCAGGTAGAACTGTATTTCTTGGGAGGAGGGAGAGATCGCTATGCTCTATTTTGGAGTGCAGAGACCAGCAGAAATTCCCAGAAGGGCAGGGTAAAAAGCAAAAAAAACAGTGTAGTTTTGCATATGTCTACTGTTTGTTTCCATAACTATAAGCTCTTTGGGCCAGGAACCTCCCTCTGTTTTCCTGCTATATCTACACTAGTAAAATGATTTCTCCTCTATGTTGTATCACATAGCAGCACAATCTAATCCTTTATTAGTATGATAAAAAAAACATTTTCAAACACGATTGCCTTGATATTGACCCCTGTTCTCATGAACCTACCATTAGATTTAATGTCCAGAAAAGGTTAATACATAAGGAAATAATAGGGTTTTTTTTCCCTCCCTCTCGAAATGAACACGGCAGTGTATATTAAGTCGGAACAGTTGCTAATAAATTAAAGGTGCAAGAGTTCAATGGCTGTGATTTAGTTTCTACCAACTGGCCAGTCATAGCCATACCTCGGCTCATCTGGTGGAGAAATAATTCAAGCTGTTATTTGTGCCTTTTCATAAGAACGAGGTAGATTGACAAGTGAATCTAGCAAAGGTCTCTCCGCCATATGTTTACTGGTACAGCATAGATTGCTTTTTCACTCAATTAAGCAGCTGAATATTGCAGATTTATAGCTACAAAATGGCAACGTGCCTTTGCTAACATGCATGAATATTTATTTGAAAACCATAACTTAAGTCTGCAAAGTCTCATATAGTCATATCTATATTTATATCAGAGGTATGCTCATTAATATTATCCGTTCATAAGAGCACAAAGTAACAAAAGCCGGAAAATATCTATTATCAGCATGTATCATTGAATGCTTTATGCGGCTGTCAAGTTTTTTTTTTTAAAAAAAAAAATCCAATGCGCCGTGAAGGCTACGCATTAAACCTGAAGATGGTTTCCCCTCTTTTCCCTCCATAGACATCAAATGCAATAATCTTGATAATGAAGTTTCTTTCATTGGAAACAGGTTTGTTCTTCGAGAGGCTCATAACACGTTATTAAATGTTGATTTTTTTTGGAGAAGAGAAGAATGATTGCCACCAAAATCAAACACTTATAGATCCCTTTGTATTACTTTAATGTTTTCTTTCCTTCTTCTTCTCCTCTAATTGACATGCTCTAAAGAATCAGCCACAAACTCAACCTCTAGAAATACTCTTCATATCAGAAATGATTCCCTTGAAAAAATTATTACATTTAACTGCTTCACCTCGAAAAGAATTTAAATGAAGTAACATGAATGTCTATTTCTGCTCATTGCTCAGCGATATTTTCAAGTATTGAGCTTGGGTGTTACAATTTATGTTTGGAAAGAGATAATGAACATATTTGGCCCCCATCTCCTAATCCAAATGAATGTATCTGGGGGAGCCTGGTGTCAACAAGGCTCAGTAAAAGGGGTCTGCCCTAGAGGGATGACCCTTATAGAGAAAGCCAGGAAACAGGGACCTATGAACAAGGTTTTGTTAGATAATGGACTAGTTTTGGCAAACGTACATTCTAGGAATGTAGGATAGTAAGGCATGCTAGACAGAGTAATTTTGTGCTCCAACAAAGGATTGTAACTGAAGGTAGCTCTCCTTAGGCATTACTGAAGGGATTCAGGCTGAGCATATTGCTCCCTGAACAGTTTCCATTGGAGGAATCTGGATCACTAGCTGGTATCATTAAATATGTGTTCCTACAGTTGCTCCTGGATATTAACATCCGGGACAACAGTTATCTACAAACTGTTTCCACAATGATTTCACTGAACCCTACTCTACTTATGACCGTATCGGATTACTTATATACTACCTCCTACCTCCTCCAATTGGCGAGGGCCTACCTGGGTTAAAGGAGAACTAAATCCTAAAAATGAATATGGCTAAAGATGCCATATTTTATATACTAAACTTACTGCACCAGCCTAAAGTTTCAGCTTGTCAATAGCAATGATGATCCAGGACTTTAAGCTTGTCACAGGGGGTCACCATCTTGGAAAGTGTCTGCAACACTCACATCACTGGTTTCTTTGCTGCCATGTAGTAATTATCTGTATTAATTATTAATCATCCTTTATATTGTGACATTTCTATTCTATATGTACTGTATATTGTGAGTGGGTCCCTAAGCTCAGTAAGTGACAGTAGTACAGAGCATGTGCAGCAAATCAGCAGAAAAGAAGATGGGGAGCTACTGGGGCATCTTTGGAGACACAGGTCTTTACTCCTATGATTAAGGGATTTACTCTCGAAACGCGTTAGGTTTTACAGCAGCAACCCCAATAAACCTATTCCAGAAGTGCCGCCTGCCTGTTCTGAGTCTTTACTGCTAAAGGGTTGTGGTTGTCTTGGGCTGGTACAGAAGCCCAAAACATAATGTACAACATTTCTAGTTACTTCTTTAGTTAAGATTTAGTTCTCCTTTAAGAATCTAGTCTGTAGGATGAAGATGCAACATGTCGCATCCAACATTCCTATTACTTACCTTAGATTTGGCGCATCCGACATGACGCCTGCGTTTAGTCTCAGCGCGGTAGAACGGACAGTATAGATTTAAAAGTCGCCCGTGGAGTTCTACCCTAAGAAGGCATTTGTTATTTTAGATGAGGTCAGTGACACCCATTTGAAAGCTGGAAAGAGTCAGAATGCGTCAAATAATTAAAAAACTATAAAAATTAAAACATTTAGGCCGATTAAAAGGTTGCTTACAATTAGCCATTCTATAACGTCCTAAAAGTTAACTTAAAGGTGAACCATTAAGCAACACAGATAAGGAAAAATGCTGATTAGTAAACTGGTTAGAAGGCTTTATGAATTCATGTTAAAAATTCTTTCATCGCTGAAGTCAGTAGAAACTGTTTGTTTTTGCTACGATTGAATTGAAGCTACTAACTGCTCCCCCCCATCTCAGCCTCATTACACCATCATGAAACGGAACAAACAAAAACCATAGATCAACTAAAATAGACAGATCAAAACAGACTAATGAGATAAATTAAAAAGCATCAAGTATAGAAAGAAGGGAAAGAGGACTCTGGCCTTGATATAAACTGAAGAAAGAAATCTGGTTATCAGAAATTTTAGACCAAATATGCCGTTCGCTGATGTCATACACAGAGTAATTAGTTATCAGTATCAAAGGGGGGACAACGAATGACCATGTCATGCTAAGCAGCTTTCTGATGTACATTCATGAAATATTTCAGTGGTTTTCAAGTTATTTGTCAAAGTATTTTGTCTTCTATGGTCTGCACTGCTGGCTCTGACTATCGAAACAATGCAGTAGAAGCAAACTGACAAACTTTTGAAGACGCATGCAAGACATTATGGCAGTCGTAACTACGGGAAGAGATGGCTTCTGCTGAACTTTTCAAAATTTAGAACCAGCATTGCAAAAAAAAGGGCAAAAATATGGCTTCAAATTAGTTTCCTTTGCAAATAAAAGTAAAGTCACTGAAAATGCTAAGCAATATATATTGGAAAGTTGTGTGTTTCTGCCTTTATTTTTGCTAACCATACAATAATAAAAGGGAATTGATTCAGTAGCTGTGGCATATCTTACTCAGTGAGTCTGTGGATTCCCTTAAAGCAAAAAGAGGGGTTTTGTTAATCCTGTTGTGGCCTGTGGGGCCAGATTGGGAAATTACGTTGTAGATGATTCTTGGAAGACTCAAGGTTAATGTTATTGCTATGCTTTCTTTTAATTCACTCAAAATCAGGATGTTTTAAGACAAGGCCAATAGGTAGTATGCTGTCTTTATTACTGTAAGTACTATTCTTTTTGCATTTTCCTGAATCTGAGCTTGGCACTCTAAGAAACCCACATATGGAGTGGTTGTTGTACAGACATTATTAAAAGGAAACAGGCAAATTACTAAACCAAGGCAGAACAAATTCCACGTATTCATTCACTGGGCAAATTGCCTGAGTATTCATCAGTGCTGCATTTCAGCTGCTCCATTATTACAGGATATATTGGAGTTTTGTCTGTCCCGTCTAATATGTTAGAAGTCCATAAAAACACACAAAGGTTAAACTATCTGAGCCATATGTGCACATTCCTGAATGGGGAACTCATATTGAGTATTTTTTTATTTGAGTTTTCTTTTGAGACACCGCCGTCCAGTAACAACTTCAGAACCCTATTGTGATGGAGCCCAGCTGTGGCATAATGTATTGAATAGTTATTGTTTGTGTAGGGACCTATAGGATATCCTATCCCTATAGAGTTAATCCCCTACCTTTTGTATTAGTTCTCTTTTCCCCTGTTATTGGGCCAAGCCCTTGTAACTGGCAAAGTGTAACAACCACACCTATTGGACAAAGAGTGTAATGACACTCCCCTGCCACACTGCTATATAGTGTTGTGCAGGGAGTGTCCTCTTCCTCTTTGGCTCCTGGTGCTGCTGCTAGGTGAATCTCCATTGAGCCTGGGATCACCATAGGCCCCAGTAAGCCTTTACCCTAAAGGGACCTGACACCTTTAGTGCTAAGTCGGGGACCAGGTAAACCCCGTGAACGAGGACCAGCTAGCATAGTAAGATATTGTTATAGTCTCTCTAGGAGAGAAAGACAGAGAGGTGTAGCAGAAAGAGCAGCTGTCGCTCCAACAAGGATTTGTAGGAGGAAGTAGCTTCCCACAAGGCCTGTTTGCCTTTAGAGCAGGGACCTCAGTTGTTAGGGCAGTAGGTGAGCAAAGGACTACCTGAACCCTACCTGATTGATCCCGATCCCCTCACTGTGCAACGTCGGTTGAACTGGGATTTGATGTACACCTATCTGCAATATCCTTTGGGAGTCGCATCTGTTTGACTGTGAACCTTTACTGTCCAAAGTGATTCCTCCTGCTGTGTCCTCAGAACTATTGTAAGTAAACCTGTGGTCATTTGCCTCTGGCATAATAAATCTGCTCCTGTTTACCTTTTTAAAGAACCTCCTGGCGTCCATTATTCTATTTTTGTACTTATATGCCTGTGAGTTGTAGTTCAACTACAGTTTAAAGGGGAAGCTTCCATTTGGCGAAGGCTCTGCCCTGGGTGAGGATTCGCAATGTAACCCATGCTCACTACCTAGCTGGTCACCCTTAACTCCTAATTGGCAGAATAGGCCAAGAAAGCGTTACATTTTGGCGCCCAACGTGGGGCCACGCCCCTAAATCCAGGCTATTTTTGTATTTTTGTGATTTAGTGTTTTTGTGCACTGTCGCTTTAAATTTTCGTGACAGGCGGCGGACCCGATTGGCAAAAGGCTGCCTGCACGTCTTTGCTACTAAATTTACTAGGTACTTTCCCCTAGTATCTCAGGGCCGTGGGTTCGGGCTTGGAGGTTCTATTTCCCGATACACAAGCCTGCACCATAGCTCAAGTCTCGCTAGCGTGAGATTTCGCTGGCGCCAATCTTTTTCCCGCGCAGTAACCTGTTGGCGTGCTTTGGGATTAAGGCGGTCCTTGACGTCACGTCCCGCCGCCATTTTGTGAAGGGACTTTGCAGAGAGAGGACGTGCGCATCACTACTCTACCTGTTTGTGCCTGTGGATTTCCGGCGGCTGCCTAGAAAGTTTCCCCGCACTTTCACCCTTCACACCAGCGGTACCTGCTTGCTACCGTTTCTTTATTTCAGCAAACCGGAGGATTTCAGCATCGCTCCTGTTCAAGGTGCTGCACCATCACGGACCACGGCTGTGGCCCATCCACGTGCAGACCTTCCGGACCTCACTGCTAATTACCCTGCGGCTGCGGGTATAGTGGAGGACTTACTATCTACATTCTTCTTGCCGGTAAAACCTTTTTCCATTATTATGGCTGACCATTCTTGGGAAGGTTGGGCGGATGCGGAGGAAAACCTGTCTGGGGCCCCACTGTTCTCGGATGAGGACATAGAAGATGTAGACTTTGGCCTTAGATATATTTGGGCCGGGACATATGGTGAAAAGCTCAATGTCCACTTTAACCGGATAGTTGTTCCTTACTGCGGGCACTGTACCCGTGAGCTATCCACAGAGACCTGTAATTTCCACTCTTCGTGCCCCCATTGCTTTCACGAGTGTTGGTTAGGTCCCTATGTACTTTATGCTGATCCTACAAAGGGCATAAAGACCAAATCCATCGCCACAGACACAGATGGACTGTCTTCAGTGTCAGGAGACTCTGCTCCTGCACCTGTTCCCGCATATCCTCATCACCTCTCCTCAGTGCGGCCACCCAGCATCCAGAGCCTGCCCACACCTCTAAAGGCTTTATCTATTTCCCAGTCACAGGGAGTAGGCGCTAGTGGGGATGCAGCCACACTGAGTGGGAAGCCACGTGTTCCACCTGGAGGGAGGGGGAGTTCTATGCGCAGGAACCCTGATGTTGTATCTAGGCCTATTACTCCTAGGCCTGTTAAACCCAAACCGGCCACGCCTAGGCCTGCTACTCCTACGCCAACCACTGCACCTGAGGATGAGGCTTCATCCACAGTGGTTCCAACAGAGTATTCCAATTTTCAGCAGCCTGTTGCCTGCTTGTCTAAACCATTGCTTTCTCCAGAGGCTCAAGGATTCTGGGTCGCTCAGGGAAGGGCCGACCCCAAGAAGGCACGCACAGTTTCACGGGTGCAACGTATTATCAATGCCCGTGTTCGTGACCGTTGGGGTTATCCAATGCCCTATGCACCTGAGTGGGTTTATGACGAAGTGGAGAAGAATTTGGAAGAATGGCTGTATGGAGAATTGTTAAAGAAAACAGATGTGGGACCCAAGGGATTGTTCCAGAGCGATCCACAGAAGCGGCAGCGTGATATGGTCTTCCTCTGTGACACCCTCAGCGAATGGTGGTATGGGCGTACCATCTTAAAACACCATGTTAAAAGTTGTGGGAAGTTTCAAGAGGACCGCTTCTTCAGCTTGTCGTCCACTCTGCCAAATGGAGGGAAGGTAGAGAAACCTCACCCTTCCTACTATTTGTCCTACGAACACACCCTGGAGAAGTATGGGGTGAATGTTTGAGCTGTCCACAGTGGATCCGGCTGGACCCTGTGTGTTGTGATATTTTCAGTATGCCTCTATGAGTGAGTATTCCTCTTAGAGATGTCTTGTTACACTTGAGGACGTCGTTTGATTTGCCCCAAGTTTTGGGCCTTCTTCATTGTTCTTCAAGATTGATGCCCCAAGATTTGGGCCTTCTTCATTGTTCTTCAAGATTGATGCCCCAAGTGTTGGGCCTTCTTCATTTTGTGTTTGTTCACTCATTGTTCACATTGCTGGACTTCTGAACATTGTCTGGAACTTGTAAATAGTTGGGTTCATGAGACAAAGACTGCTGAGCCCCCACCAAAACTCTTCTACCTCTAACTACTCGCTGAGTAGCACCTTTATTCTTCGCCTTACTACTCCCCAAGTGGCTCTCAGGGACTTTGTACACTTGGGTAGGGGGGGGTGTGCTATGGAATAAAGCTTTTGGTTATGGTGGGGTCATGTAACTCAACTGCACTGAAAATGAGTGTTCAATTGTGAAAAGAAATGTATGCTAAAAATTTTCTTTTCAGCCAAGCCTGTGCCTGGACCTCCTGATACACTATGGATGGTTCAAGTTCGTAAGTCAAGTGCCTGAGTGTTCCTTTAAGGACCTCATGAATGTAATAAAGTTATGCAACTGATGTTATTTGCACAGAAACTTATCCAATACAGTATTGCACTTTTTGCTCTTTACTGTTCTTTTCTCCACAGTAACCATTGTTACCAGGTATTCCTCAGGAGAGGGTACCAGAAGAGTGATGTTCAATGGTATTGTTGGTTTGCACTTATATATTCACTTTGTTGCTATTGTGTTTATATCATTTCACCATTGTCGGGACGAAATGGATTTTTCCCCCGGGTGTATGTAGGGACCTATAGGATATCCTATCCCTATAGAGTTAATCCCCTACCTTTTGTATTAGTTCTCTTTTCCCCTGTTATTGGGCCAAGCCCTTGTAACTGGCAAAGTGTAACAACCACACCTATTGGACAAAGAGTGTAATGACACTCCCCTGCCACACTGCTATATAGTGTTGTGCAGGGAGTGTCCTCTTCCTCTTTGGCTCCTGGTGCTGCTGCTAGGTGAATCTCCATTGAGCCTGGGATCACCATAGGCCCCAGTAAGCCTTTACCCTAAAGGGACCTGACACCTTTAGTGCTAAGTCGGGGACCAGGTAAACCCCGTGAACGAGGACCAGCTAGCATAGTAAGATATTGTTATAGTCTCTCTAGGAGAGAAAGACAGAGAGGTGTAGCAGAAAGAGCAGCTGTCGCTCCAACAAGGATTTGTAGGAGGAAGTAGCTTCCCACAAGGCCTGTTTGCCTTTAGAGCAGGGACCTCAGTTGTTAGGGCAGTAGGTGAGCAAAGGACTACCTGAACCCTACCTGATTGATCCCGATCCCCTCACTGTGCAACGTCGGTTGAACTGGGATTTGATGTACACCTATCTGCAATATCCTTTGGGAGTCGCATCTGTTTGACTGTGAACCTTTACTGTCCAAAGTGATTCCTCCTGCTGTGTCCTCAGAACTATTGTAAGTAAACCTGTGGTCATTTGCCTCTGGCATAATAAATCTGCTCCTGTTTACCTTTTTAAAGAACCTCCTGGCGTCCATTATTCTATTTTTGTACTTATATGCCTGTGAGTTGTAGTTCAACTACAGTTTAAAGGGGAAGCTTCCATTTGGCGAAGGCTCTGCCCTGGGTGAGGATTCGCAATGTAACCCATGCTCACTACCTAGCTGGTCACCCTTAACTCCTAATTGGCAGAATAGGCCAAGAAAGCGTTACATTTGAATATTGGGGGGGCGGATGGGTGGTGGTAATAATGAATTAGGTCTTTTCCTCCCAAAGTTCAGTCTTACTGTGAAGGAAGGAAGCTGATCTTTTTATGACCACTTTTGATAGCCTACATCAGAGGTCCACAACCTTTTTTTTTTTTTTTTTTTTTAACCTATGAGCGACATTCAGATGTAAAAAGAGTTGTGGAGCAACACAAGCATGAAAATGTTCCTGCGGTGCCTAATAAGGGCTGTGACTGGCTATTTGGTAGCCCCTATGTGGACTTAAAGCCTACAGTACACCTGGTTTTTATGCAACCAAAACTTGCCTTCAAGCCAGGAATTCAAAAATAAGCTCCTGCTTTGGGCCACTGAGAGCAACATTCAAGGAATTGTGCAACATGTTGTTCACGAGCCTCTGGTTGGGGATCACTGGCCTACATCATGGTTCCATCTCCTTTATCTATGCAACCGAAGTAGGCTAAGCTCTCAGGGTGTGTAAAAGTTAGGGATGCATCAAATCCAGGGCTAGATCTTTTTCAGCAGGATTCAGCTGAGTCCAAGTGCCTGGTCAAACTGAATTAAAAAAAATCATGACTTTTCATCACACAAACAAGAAAGTGTGTGGTTCTCTTTTCCCTAATTTACACATGAAAATTAAGGGTTGGATTCAGTACAGTTTTCGGCAGAATCTTTCACAAAGGCTTCGGCCCAATCCTAAAATAGTGGATTCGGTGCATCCGTAATAAAAGTGTAAGTGAGCAAGTGGAACTTATGCTGAACATTATGGCATATACGAGATTAAAACAGACAACCAGCGAATCTCTTTTTCATGAATTGAGCATAAGGTGTCATAGGAAAAAAATGGCAAATAATGTGTCTCCTAGCATCTGAAAGCCTTAAGGGAACTTACACACAGGAGTTTGTTCCTCTGTTTTCCTGTGGTTAATTCCTCCTGCATTCCACAGCTGAGGACCACAGAAACAAATGCAACCAATAAGTGATGGGTGAAAGTTAGATGAAACTAAATTAGTCAGATTTACCTATGACTACAGCCCATGCATCCTTATTGGGCTATACAAGTTAGTGCCGAATACAGGTGGGACACATCAAGTTGCTGCAATCCCCAGAAGCAGAGTGCATGAAAGATTAACCAAAGGAGGTGCAGGAACAAATACCCATGAGCAAAGGCCTTCAAGGCTGCTAGCTACCATTTGCCCATGCCATGGAAATTTCGGCTCTACTAGCGCAGAGGATGCAACTAACGATGTGGCCCCTCTGGACCTTCTCCAATGCTAAAAAGTGGAAAGTGAGGAGTGGCAGCAGCCCCTGAAACACCGCTGTTCATTGGGGGTTCCGTTAGGTAAAATAAATTCTTGAATTGATATTGCAGTAGTTATCAATGTTAAATACAGTGTATGCCGATACAATACCGTAAAGCAGTGGCTTAACTAGATATTACTGGGGCTCACAGCAAATTATCTTTCAGGCACCCAAAATGCCTAGAAATGGACCTGTATTGTGCAATATGTATTGAAATTATTTATTAACTAGAGCCTTATGGGGCCCCAGGCCACAAAGGCCTGGGCCTAGGGCAGCAAAAATTTAGAGGCGGCATGCTGCCAAGCTGCATCCCTAGGGAGACTCAAAGCTCCCCAGTGCTCCGGTGCTTTAAAGTGCTCTTACATAGGCGTAGCCAGTGCTAGGACCATACGGTGGCGGGGGGGCGTGCACCAGTCAGAAGAGGCCAGCGCTGGGACCATGCGGTACCAACGTTACCTGAAATCCGGCCCTGGGGGCCCCTATACCTACTGGGCACCCCTGCAGCCGCAGGGTCTGCTTCCTTTGTAGTTAAGCCCTTGTCGTAAAGGAGCAAATGTGTAGCTGTAAAAATAATCAAGACCTAGATCTGCTTCTGCATTATAAGCCCCAGCCAGTGAGGATAATTGTGGCTACAACACTTATATTATGAAAAGAAGATCCTTTGGAAGAAGCACCACGCATTTCATGATTTCATTATACACTGCCTTGATATTTTCCGTAAATATGAAACAAAAGAGAAAACACAATCAAGAAATGTGAAAACAGAGATTATTTTAATCGTATTAATGAGCTTGAAAGAAGACCTACTTGAATTGTTATCGGCAACTTCAAATCTAATGCAAAGAAAATAGCTGAAAGCAGCTGATTAAGAGAACAGTAGGAACAGTGGGCAAAGATTACAAGCAGAATTTGCAGACTTTATGTGCTGTTTTATGTTAAACACAATTATTAATTGAAATTATTAGTGAATAATTAGTGATCCTGGGAAAAAGATACAATTGTACTCCCCCCACCGCAATTCAGTGCCTATTTAAGAAAAATCTAAAATGATTAATCATAATCACAGGGAGAGCTCAGAGATCCTGATCAAGTGCAGGTACAGTTCATTTCTTATTATTAGAGAAACAAAAAAAAGCAAATCAATCAAAAATAAGAAATGGTTGTTCTAAATTAGCATTGCTGCATTCCAGAGCTTTCTGGATAACAGTTTTCTGTATAATAGATCCCATTCCTGTAATTAAAGGATTGGCCTTACTCATTAGGCAGAATATATATGATTTCAGCCCCCGATTGCTAGCCAAATTTTCTTGTCTGTTCAAGTCGGATGCCTTGTGTGGGCTCCAGTACATACAGACTCGGTGGATTTTGGTGAAGAAACGTAAGACTTTGCATTTCGAGCCGGAATCCGCTGAGTCTGTTTGCACCGGAGCCGACACAAGGCTTCTAGACACAACCAGACAAGAAGATTCGGCTGTTGGTCAGGGGTTGAAATGAGCCTGTGGACAGGGTCGGACTGGGGGGCCCAGGGCCCACCGGGACTGCCGTCCAGGGCCCCCTCCGACGCCTCCCCTCTGGCCCCCCTGCCTTCCCTCCTCACTCACCACCCCTATTGCAGCCCCGCCGGGCACACATGTGCTGACATAGCTACCCGGCGCGCGACACTGCGCATGTGCGTCCGGCGCCGTGTGTCAGAAAATTGATTGGGATCGAGAAAGGGGGGTCTGGTCCGACCCAGCCTGTGGATGTTGCCAGGCTGATTTCTGCCCAATCTGCAACTTCCAAAGGGATGTTCTTACGCTCTGCCTTTAACTAATTCACACCCAAGTGCATCAATCCTTATCCAGGGCACCGCTATCCCTTAAGTAATCTCAAATCCAATGATTAAGGAGAGCACTTCAAGCAAAACTGCTGTGATTCAATTTATTTGTGGACTACAATTCTGCCCAATCTGGCCTTAGCCTAAGACACCACTATTGGCTTTACTAGCCACTCACTGACCATTTTTATCCTCAGAAATCCCCAAATCATTCTCACTTAAAGAGATACTGACATCAGAAAATAACCTTTTTTCATATCTATCATAACATTGTCTTTGAATGATATTTATAATTTTGCCATAAAAGTATTCGCCTGATGCTTTTACACATTACCTTTCTTACCCCCATGTTCCTGTATGAGGGGGCTGCCATATTTGTGCAGCAGGAGTCCGTTCGCATTAGAAACTCTAACTGACAGGTTGAGAAGGGACAGTCAGGTTGGCAAAACAGTCAGGTTTAGGAACTTCAAGTGACAATTACTTACAAAAGCAGAACAATCAGCAAAAAACAATCAACATGACCTATAGGTAACTTTTAATGTAGAATAATATCTTCAAAATAAATTATTTAGTGTCAGTATCACTTTACGTGTCCCCACAAGTACAATTTTGCATAACTATAATTGATGTTATTTCTATGGAAGTGTAGAACATTTATCACCACTGCATCTTATTTGCCAGTATGCTGCCCATTTTTCTAATTTAGTCAAATTTCTCTGCAAAGAATCAGAGTCTTGCATGGGACATATAGTTTACACATTTTAGTATCATCAATGCCAACCTCAAGTTCATTAATACACAAGCTTAAAATCAAAGGGCCAAGAACAGAACCCTGTGGTTCTCTAACAACACTGGCCCAAATGTTCCATTTATCACCATGCCTTTTAGTCTATACTTCAACCAATTCAAATATTATATTCAAGACCAAGATTCTTTAATTTAGTCAGTAACCTTCTATATGGTACTGTTCAGCAAAAAGTAGATCACATCCACTCCTGCCCCAATGTCTAGGTTTCTAGTCATCTCCTCATAGACGACAATCACGTTACTGCAAAGATATATTGCACATTGAAACCATGCTGGCAAAAACTCATAGCATTGTAAATTGAAATCTATTTACATGTTTAACTGCTTCCTCTGTGGTATAAAGAAACAAAATATGAGATCAAAATCTTTGCTTTTTTCTTGCTCTCATCCTCCAAAATCTTTTACCTCCCTCTTATACAGAGGGTCCCAACCCTTACTTCTTGCTATATTTTTCAAAATATTTACATGTTTAGAAAATATTTTCAGATTTTTTTACTCCTTGTTGCAATGCCCTTTTAATTTTCTATTTTATCTTTATCATCTACATGCTTTATTGTTCTATTTGTACCTAATAATAGTCTCAGCTGTCCCAGCTAACTTGAGTGCCTTAAATGAGTGCTTTTGCTTGCCAACCTCTGCCCTAACCTTTCTATTAAACCAAACTGGTTCTGTTTTTCTATGTGTTTGCTTGATTACAAGAGGAATATATTGACAAGTATGTTTGTTAAGCAGCATTTTAAAGATACTGTATTCCATTTTCTTTCTGTGTTTAACCCTGGGGAAAGTCTTTCTGGTTATTCAACAGAGGCTACAAAGTATTTGGTTTGAATCCTTCAGCACTGGGCACTTTATAACCATTAGTCAATCAGAACTAACCTTTCACTGAAGAGATAGAACTGCCTTTATTTGTTGCAAAACCCCAGCCTTATATTGTCCACTCTGCTAGTTCACGAGCCATCACCAATAACTGCTCATTGGATGCTACTATGTGGAGGGCCCAACATACATAAATTATTTGAGACCATTAATGAGAGAGGAGTGTGATAACATGATGTGCGTAACATACAGTACATACCAGCAATTTAGTGATTTTCTTTCAGGTAGTTATTTGTTATTGTAGGTGCCTTAAGTGGTTCTATTTCAACCAGTTAGTTAATTCCCTTCCCTGGGGTTGTGTAATGTAATACTAGCCTAGGAAATGGCCAGTAGGTGGCAGTATGGTATAACATAAAAGGGTAGAGTACCATGTGCTCAGAGTCTTTTCCTAGGACCTCAAGGGGGTGGATACAGGCCCAGGGTTTAACGTTAGATTAGGTTTAGCTAGTGATAGCAAGTCTGTAGTCATAGTTGTTCTAGGAGTAAAAAGGGAGGGAAGGTAGCGAGCAACCCTTTTCTCCAAAGAGGAGAAAAAGACGGGTTAGGACCCCATTGTGTTTAACATGATAGTACAGGGACTTTAGTACACAGTACATTCACGGGTGTGCTATGTGCCTTATTCAAGGGTGGGCATTATATGCTTCCCAGGCACCACAATCTGATTGAAAGCATGTCATGTACATATAGATTTATTCAGATATAGAGCTTTAAACTCACTGAGCAAGGGGATTCTCACTTCCCACTTGAATCCTCCGTGTATCACAGGAAAAAGGCCTGCAAGAGGTTTTTATTTTCTACAGGAACTGAACATACAGACTTAGGGCCATGGGTCCATCCACCAATGACAATTTCTTCAAAGCTGTCTTTAGAGGATGCAACAAAAGGGGGTACACATTGGGCCCCCAAAGGGCAGCAATGGTAAGTCAGAACATTGAGGGGTAGCATGTATAGTAGGATATAATATCTGCAGAAGGGCAAGATAATAACAGTAGAGCTATAGATATACAGTTCAGAGTTGCCCAACTTTTAGTAGTTGTAGCTTCCTACTTCCATGGTTGGCTGAGTAGGTTTCACAGTCCTACCTAATAAAGGTATTGGATACAAAAAACAGAAGATCACGGCCCGGAACTAGGGGTAGGCAAAAGAGGTTTTAATATGCGCTCTGGGTGGTGAGTGTGTGCACTTACTCTTATGCTGGGTGCGTGCTCACAAGGCAGGGACAGAGGGCTGGCCAGTTGGATTGTCTAGGGCAGTGATCCCCAACCAGTAGCTCGTGAGCAACATGTTGCTCTCCAACCCCTTGTATGTTGCTCTCAGGGTCCTCAAAGAAGGGGCTTATTTTTAAATTTCAAGCTTGAAATGAAGTTTTAATTGCATAAAAACTAATTATAGTCCCAAGTAGAGCCTCTTGTAGGCTGCCAGTCCACATAGGGCTACCAAATAGCCAATCATAGCCCTTATTTGGCACCCCAAGGGACTTTTTCATGCTTTTGTTGCTCCCCAACTATTTTTACATTTGAATGTGGCTCACGGGTTAAAAAGGTTGGAGACCCCTGGTCTAGGGTACCTGGCTTGGCCCGCCCCTGGAAAGATCCATTATCCGGAAATCCCCAGGTTCTGAGTTTTGTGGATAGCAGGTCCTGTACCTGTATAACTTACATATACGACTAATGATGACCCTCAATCCTTGACTGTTTGCTGTTGCCTTGTAATATAATGACTTGGTAAATCCACACGTGAGCGAAACTAGAGGCGTTTTTACTTTAACTTGCCTTTACACATACATATCTTCCAAAGCCTTTTCAGCTCCTGGCTTAGCAAATACAAATCATTGCATTTATTGACCCTGAAGCTGTTGGATGTTGAATCCCATAAAAATTTTTTTAAAAAAGGCACCCCTAGGTGCTAAATAAAATTGTGAATTCTTCCCAATTGTGCAGTTTATTTGAATGAAATCTATTATGTTTGCCTTCCCGCACTGCAATCATTGATATATGGTTGTGGGAATATTATGACTTTCGGCATTGTGACACTGTGCATGGTAACTAGCACAGCTGCAGTGGAACCATTTATCATTACAGAAACCTTGAAGGTGTACAGTGCTAATGCTGCCATGCACCGCTTAATATGACAAGACTGCTGCTTCCGCTGATTATTCATAGAATAACATCAATGACAAAGGTCATTTAGGACTGAATCCTACCTATGTGGATAATAATTCTGTATCTGTATTTACCACATTTTCAAAGATTTTCCTGGAAGCCGCCGTCTTTCTGTTTCAGGTTTTATATGCTAAAAATAAGGAGAAGCAGCTGAACACTAGGAATCTGGAAAGCTGGTGTTTTCTCTTGAAGCTTTTAGAGTTTCAACATATACCGGCGAAGGATTTTTATTTTCTTTTTTTATGTATGAATCTAATTAAGAAAGCTGTTCACTATTTACCATACATTTGGCATGTGCATCTCATGCAATGGAATGCTAGAAAGGGGCTAAGGTATTAATACCCATAATAATAAAAGTACTCTCAGCCTTGCACACAACAACGCTTGTGCAAAGTCCAGTCGCAATCCTAGATACCAGTCAGCCCTTTCTTCTTTTTGGTCAGCTGCAATAAATAGGGAACAATTTAAATCTGTTTAGTGAACACCCTACTCCACTAACCCTCATACCCTTACATTTTAGAAAAAAATTGCACTAGGGTAATTGTCCTAGAAATATGACTGTACAGATGCAGACTGTATTCTTAAAACAGCATTTATTAGATAATCTATTGGCTCAACCATGGTCTTGACCAATGTACTAAATCTATTAGAAAGCCTTTTAGGGGCAGATTTATCAAGGGTCGAAGTGAATTCGAGGGAATTTTCGAAGTAAAAAAAGTCGAATTTCAAAGTAATTTTTTGTATACTTCGACCATCGAATAGGATACTACGACTTTGAATTTACTTCGACTCGAAGTATAAATCGTTAGAATATTCAACCATTTGATAATCTAAGTTCTGTCTCTTTCAAAAAAACTTTGACTTCAATACTTCGCCAAATTAAACCTGCCGAAGTGCTATGTTAGCCTATGGGGACCTTCTAGTAAAAGTAAAATCGTTTAATCGTACTCTAAGATCGTTCGATCCGAATGATTTCATCGTACGATCTAACTATTTTACTTCGATCGTCCGATGGCCAAATTCGGTAAAAAATACTTCAACTTCGATATTCAAACTCGAAGTATTCAATTCGATGGTCGAATTTTGAAGTATTTTACACTTCGAAATTCGACCCTTGATATATCTGCCACTTAGTATGATGTAGAGCAGGATATTCTGAGACAATTTTTAATTGGTTTTTATTTTCCATTATTTGTGATTTTTGCATTATTTAGCTTTTTATTCAGCGGCTCTCCAGTTTGCAATTTCAGCAATGTACATTCTAGTGTCCAAATTACCCTAGCAACCATGCACTGATGTAGTGCCTTTTATTACAAAACCCCCAGTACAAAACAGTAGTAACAACAACAAAAGTGTAGCCTTCCAGAGCATTTGTTTTTTTAGATGGGATCAGTAACCCCCATTTGAAAGCTGGAAAGAGTCAGAAAAAGGCAAATAATTCAAAACCTATAAAAAATAAATAATGAAGACCAATTGCTAAGAATTACCCTTTCTATAACATACTAAAAGTTAATTTCAAGGTGAAGCACCCCTTTAATAAGAATAACGTTTGGAGGTTAGTTCTCCATTTGGAGGTTAGTGACCGTCAGGACATGGACTATGCCATTCATGTTCCGAGTGGTGTAGCAACGTATATAGGTAAGAACAAAACCTGTCGTACAACTTCATCAGAACGAAATCTCTATTGTACATGCATTCTCCCGCATTCTAAAAGGGGGTCTAAAGAGACAAGAACTTTTTTGCCTCCCTATCTGCCGCAGTCTGAAGGGCAGCTAAACGAGTCTATAGCATTTAGATGGGCAACTACACCAACATTAATTTTGGACAAAGTAAAGGAGGAAAACCCTAGAAGGTCCTGGGCCTCACAATTAAGAATGATCTTAAACAGCTATCTAGCATTAATCACCTTGAACCTCAAGCATAGAAACTGATGTTTTCACTCTGGCATTAAATAATACATTGTCCATTCTATAATTCAAGCCAAATGATTTTTGAAGATATCCCGTATCCTTGCATTTATAAAGGTTTAAATGGCTCAGAATATGTTGAATACGAACCATGAAAATTGCTGTTACATGCAGAAATAAAACTTTGAATAGATCTTAGAAACACCAGTGCTCCATCTGTATTTAGGAAATGAGCAGGCCCGGATTTATGGGAAAGGCCACAAAGAACGAGGCCTAGGGCAGCAGAATATTAAGGGCGGCATCAAACGCATCACAATGGGTTTATAAGCACTGGGGACATGCGTGAGATTTTATATTTCTTTAAATCTCTTGTGTGCCAATCCCTATGCTCCAGACCTGACAAGACAAGTGTTGGAAACATATGAATGGGGGGAAGCAAGAAGGGTGAAAGGTTGGGCGACGATCGGTCCCGGCCTTGGGGCACTCTATGTAAAATCGTATAGGCTCGCCGATCAAAGTACATCTTGGAGTACGGTCAAATTAATAACTTGGCTTTATTGAAGCGCACATTTAAATTACAACAGTGGGTATGCAAAACTAACGCGTTTCGTGCCTACATGCTTGGCACTTCAAGTTGCCCTGGAGATAAGGCAATAATCCTATGTACTTAAAGGGGTTGTTCACCTTTAAACAAACGGTTAGTATGATGTAGAGAGGGATATTCTGAGACAATTTGCAAATGTTTTTCATTTTCTATTATTTGTGCTTTTTGAAATATTTAGCTTTTTATGCAGCAGCTCTCCAGTTTGCAATTTCAACAATCTGGTTGCTAGGGTCCAAATTACCCTAGCAATCATGCATTGATTTGAATAAGAGACTAGAATATCAATTTGAGAGAGGACTGAATAGAATGAGGAGTAATAAAAAGTAGCAATAACAATACATTTATAGCCTTACAGAGCAGTTGTTTGTAGATGGGTTATTCACCCCCATTTGAAAGCTGGAAAGAGTTATAAGAAACGGCACTTAAAGGGCATGTAAAGGCAAAAAAATAAAATCCCATTTTTACTTTCTTTAATGAAAAAGAAACCTATCTCCAATATACTTTCAATAAAAAATGGGTACTGTTTTTATAAGAAACCTGACTGTATGCAGTGAAATTCTCTCTTCATTTACTGCTGTGGATAGGAATTGTCAGATGGTCCCTAACTGCTGAGCAGGGAAACAATCATACTTATGAACAGCAGGGGGAGCCCCTCCTTCCCAGCCATGCAGAACTCAAGCAGCTTTGTTTATGACGACCCCTAAGCAGCCCAGACCACACTGAGCATGTGCACAGTCTTAGTCTTGCAAAGATGTTTAACAAAGTTACAAGATGGTGACCCCCAGTAGCCAACTTTGAAAGCATAAATTATTTGTTTGATTAGGCTTGTGGGGCAGTAAGGTCATGTTTATATTTAGTATACAAAATACAGCATTTCTAGCCTTATTCTATTTTAGACTTTACATGCCCTTTAATTAAAAAAACTATTTAAAATTAATAATGAAGACCAATTGAAAGGTTGCTTAGAAATGGCCATTCTAGAACATACTAAAAGTGAACTTAAAGGTGAACCACCGCTTTAAAAAACAGGGCTCATTTTTGGTAAGGTTGTGTTCTCTTTGGTTGCAACGTTTGTGGTTGTTTAGCTTTAATTTTGACCAAAAAGCATTCCTTTTGGACCTACCGGCAATAGCAAAATGGCCTCTTGTTATATTGAGGTACACTATTCTGATCAGTCTATTGGTGCAGTTCAGTGATCACTGCCCTCGGTGATTATAGTTCTGACAGCAGTATGTCTGGATTTACATGAAACATGCTTCTGTAGGAATTTCATGACAAATTTTCCCCATTAAAAAAAACAATTGCAAAAATATCAACCAAGAAAAATAAAAATGTTTATTTATTAATATCCAGAGAAACGCCGTAGTTCCTCAGCACGCCGTATTTAAAACTGGTGTCCTGCTTACTTTAATAATAATCAAACATAAAAAAAAAAAAAATACATCTTTTGTTAACAGATTGATTCCAGAAGGCCGGGAGCTTTGAGCTTTCTGCTAGACCAATAATAGTTCTCAATAAACAAGATGGTGAGTATTGAAGACAAGCTAAGAAACCAAATGGGCCTCATAATTACGATTCAACGAATGATGCACAACTCAATACGGCAAGATCAAACAGGCTTTCTTGGGCGAACGCTAGACAATAAGAAAGGGAAAAAAAAAAAAAAAAAGAGAGAGCATTTCATCTTAAGGCATGCTAAGCCATGTAAAATCCTAACCACAGAAGTATCCCTGGGTACCTTGGAAAGTATTTGACAAGGTTTTATGAATGTATTCTTTTCAAACACTACAAAAGTAGCCAGGTTCAATAATCTAGACTAAAACTCTGTGGCAAGTTTTTGAAGATAAAAGTTAAACAGCAGCAGAGGTTTGTTTCAAGTAGCTCTCAACTTTTTCTCTCTAAAGTTTTAAAGCCTCCGACATTGTTGTCTGCCGTTTCAATCAAACTGAAATTCTTGCTCCTCCTGACGGGCGCTCATTAGGACTTGCTTTACACCAATTTCCACCTTGGTAGGTGATTTAATCCTTCAAGTGCTGGAAACAAGTGAACAGTGTAGTCAAATATATGGATAGAGATTGAGGCACGATTCATATTAAACATTTAAAGGAGAACTAAACCCCAAAATGAACATGGTTAAAAATGTCATATTTTATACAATTGCCTTATTGCACCAGCCTAAAGTTTCAGCTTGTCAATAGCAGCAATGATCCAGGACTTCAAACTTGTAACAGGGGGTCACCATCTTGGAAAGTGTCTGTGACACTCACATGCTCAGTGGGCTCTGAATAGCTGTTGAGAAGCTAAGCTTAGGGGTCGTCACAAATTATCAAGAAAATTAGGTTTTTCTATAATATAAGCTGATGCTACAGGGCTGATTATTAAATTCTGATGCTAATTTCACTGGTTTCTGTGCTGCCATGTAGTAATTATCTGTATTAATTGCTAATCAGCCTTATATTGTGACATTTCTATTCTATGTGTACTGTATATTGTGAGTGGGTCCCTAAGTTCAGTAAGTGACAGCAGCACAGAGCATGTGCAGTGAATCAGCAGAAAAGAAGATGGGAAGCTAGTGGGGCATCTTTGGAAACGCAGATCTTTACTGCTAAAGGGCTGTGGTTGCTTTGGGCTGGTACAGAAACCCAAAACATAATGTACAACATTTCTAATTACCTCTTTAGTTAAGCTTTAGTTGTCCTTTAAGGCAAAGAGATTTGCTTTTCAACTGCATTCAGTTGCTAGCCATTGTAGTCCTACTAGCCATACAATTTATAGTTTTAGAGTCCAGTACTTTTGTAGTACTAGCACAGGAATTGATAGGACTGCATAGGTTACAACAGGCATCCCCAATCCTTTTTTTTTTTTTTTTTACCTGTGAGCCACATTCAAATGTAAAAAAAAAAGTTGGAGAGCAACACAAGTAAAAAGTTCCTGGGGGTTTCAATAATTGGCTGTAATTAGCTACTTGGTAGGCCCTGTGTGGACTGGCAGTCTACAGAAGGCTCTATTTGGCAGTACACTTGGTTTATGCACCAAAACTTGCCTCCAAGCCAGAAATTCAAAAATAAGCTCCTGCTTTGAGGCCACTGGGAGCAACATCCAAAGGGTTGGAGAGCATCATGTTGCTCATGAGCTACTAGTTGGGGATCACTGGGTTAGAAAATTAAAATGTCCCCTATGGATCTTTGTCTAGAAGCAAACAAACAACTGCTAACATACCACTCACTAACATGCTTTGCATATAGTGCTGTAAGGCAGTGTCTGTTCTTTTTCTGTTGTTGCCTAAGCCCCTCTTTGGAAAACCAGCTTTTGTTCAAGGACCCTTATCTTAAATCAGGTTACAAATATACTGTACAACCTTTCAACCATAGAATATATAAGACCACATATATGTGTTTACCCTTATCCTAGCCCAATTGCCTTTCCACCTGGACTTTCAGGGGTAATTAGTAGAACAAAATGTGATGCCTCTAGTTTGGGAACCACTACTCTAACACCTGCAATTTTGTATCCAGCATCTGTACCTAGTACTTGATAAATGAGTCTAGTTGGCCCTCAAACTAGGCCTACATGGACAGATAAATCATACAAAACGTTATGGCGGCCCACCACTTCCAGCAGGCACAGGCAGGTTTGAAAATGTTATCTGCCCACTGTACGTACATTCAGCCATAGCATGGTGCTTTGGAAGATGCCAAAATGAGGAGAAGCCATATCTCCTCTTCACTTTCTGCTGTTCCAGTCATTCAGACTATTCATCCGAACAACTGAAATAATAAAAAGGTGCCATAGCTTGTATGAGCCTTCGTATAATATTTTCCCTTGGTAGTAAAGTGTACCCAATAGGCTCATGTATGGCCTTAAGGCTAGGACCACATAGAGGGCCAAAAACTGCTGCCGGATTTCTGCCCCACCATGGGTAGTGGCATCCGCTCTTTTCTCTATTCAGAAATATTAATTCAGAAGTGTCACAAATAGACTTTGGCGGATTTTGGCTCAAAATACAAAGACTCATGGTTCTTCGCGCCGCTTCCAATTCAATACTTCTGAATGGGGAAAAGAGAGGACGCTGCTGCTGGTGATAGGGCAGAAATCAGGCAGTGAATTTCGGCCCCTGTGTGGCCCTAGCCTAAAAGCAGTTTTTTTTTAGATCCAAGTTCAGTTCCCCTCTAAAGTTTGATTATCATAAGGAAATTATGGGAAACATGTGAAAGAAACAACTATAACAGCTGTCACAAACACAGCCTAACTCCGATTATTTAGCTGAATTGATAGTATAAAAACTATATACATAAAGAATATAAGGTTAAGGCAAAACAGTGAGATTTAATTAGTTTGTGTCCCTTGGTGGCAGTGTGCGAATATGTCTTTGAAACAGAATTGGTGGGAAATTTATGCAGGTGGGAGCAGACATAATTAATGAGGAATCATTTTGCCCATTACTGGTGGACCTTACAGAATTCCTACAGAGGTGTCTCTAATATAAACTTTCTACATGGGCAAAGAGGCATCATGCATAAAAAATGAGAGACAATTATGAAGATTTGACTCCATTTGCAAAGAAAGATGAATTCATAAAGGCACGTGTATAGTGAAGCAATAAATGAGGTGCTGCTGTGCCCTATGTACAAGTGTAGCAATTACACATATGCCATTCAATGATAGAAAGCTTAGAGATAGGAAACTGCATCAGTTCAGGTTGAACACGATGAAGAGCTGGATTAGCAGGCAGCTACAGTAGCACTTCAGATCAGGAAGGAGTGCATTGTAGATGGGGCAGGCAGGGTTTGTGAGAGGCTGGATGTAAGTAATTAAGAGCAGGGCAGGGTTAAAGATAACCTTCTGTAATGTGCTTACACTTCTACTGACATTGATGGACAACGAAGGTGCAGAGCGGGTGCTGCAGGAGCAGTAAGATAATTAGTTCAGTTTTAGGCAGCTGGCATGTACAATTACAGGCATGTTTAATAATAAAACCCAGGAAATCAGAAATGGGGAAACATCTATTTTATTTTGGCGATTGACATTGTGTGTGAATAAAATAACCCATACTGTATTGTTTGGGAGCTCATCTGATGTACTCAGAATTTTACAGTAGCTTCTTTGCCTGACAAACCAATTTTACAGGCAGTGAACTGAAGGGATTAATATTTTTATTGTAACAGGTATGGGAGCGGTTATCCAGAATGCGCAGGACCTGGGGTTTTCTGTGATTTGGATCTCCATACCTTGAGTCTACTAGAAAATCACGTAAACATGAAATAAACCCAATAGGCTGGTTTTGCCTCCAATAAGGATTAATTATATCTTAGGTGGGATCAAGTGCAAGCTACTGTTTTATTATTACAGAGAAAAAGGAAATCAATTAAAATTTTTTTTTGATAAAATGGAGTCTATGGAAGACAGCATTATTTCTGTAACTTGGAGCCTTCTGGATAATGGGTTTCCAGATAACAGATCCCATACCTGTATTAACTAGAAAAACTGCATGAATGGATTAGTTTTACCTGCTTCATAATCCTGCGTCATCTTTGCTCCTTTAATATTTTTCAGATCTCTGCCCTGCTGTAACTCCACTTCCACTCCTTTCAAATCTTCACACATGTCCTCTTTCTCTTGCCGCCTCTCCTTGCCTATCCACAGACATCAAATTGTATTGGGATCAAGCAATCTGAAAAAAATGCTGGTTTTTAATCAGACTGCTAATTTTCAGCAACATAATGGGCACACCATTAAATGACTGGGGGATTTTCCTAATACTGGTATTAGGGATACTACGAATCCACTATTTGGGATTCGGCCGAATCCTCCTCGAAACCGTTGTGAAATATTTGGCCAAATACCGAACCAAATCCAAATTTGCAGATGCAAATTTGAGGCGGCAAATGAAAAGTGGGGAAACAATTTTGTTACTTCCTTGTTTTCTGACGAAAAGTTACACGAGTTCCCTTCCGCCCTTCCCTTCTGCAAATTAGGATTCGGATTCGGTTGAATTCGAATCCTGCTGAAAAAGGCAGAATCCCGAACGAATCCTGGATTCGGTGCATCCCTAATAGGTATGGGACCTGTTATTCGGAATGCTCGGGATCTGAGGTTTTCTGGATAATAGATAAGTTCCATTATCTCCATAATTATACCGTATGTCTACCAAAAAATAATATAAAAATTAATTAAACCCAATAGGCTGGTTCTGCCCATATTAAGGATTAATTATATCTTAGTTTGGCTCAAGTACAAGGTAATGTTTTATTATTACAGAGAAAAAGGAAATACCTTTAAAAAAATTTAATTATTTGATGAAAATTGAGTCGATGGGAGATCTTTCCTGTCATTCTGAGCTTTCTGGATAATAGGTTCCAGATAATGGACCTGTATTTTCTTTTTAGATTTTCTTTAAATCCATTTCTACAATCCGTTTCGTGCGCGGCCATCGTTCTCTTCCAGAATTCCAGTGCGAATGTGCCAGCTACAATTAGACGCAAGCATTGCTCAGGTTAGTTCTAGTTCGTTCTGGTTAAAAACAGTAGCTTGTACTTGATGGTAACTAAGCCGCATGAATCTATATTTTTGGCAAAACAATCCCATTCTTTTCATGTGGATTTGGATACATTATATATTTTTTGGAATGCAGGCTTTTCAAGTAAATATTGTATCAGTACAAATGATAACACAGTCATTGGGGGTAATTTATTAACATTGGACAAAATGAACACCTGGGCACTATCAATTTTTTTCCGATTTACCTCCACCTGACTGAAAACAGCGAATCACTGGTTGATTACTATGGGTTACAGCCCAGTGTTGATAAATGAGCCCCATGAGTACAGACAATGATCCTGGTGGTTAGTTTACAGAGGTTCTGTCATAAGATATTATAGATACGGATCTCCGGAACACCTCTGCTTAATAAAGAGAATCATGCCCCAAATTACAGTACCTTTGAATTGGCCAGAAAATGTATAATGAGATGTTAACCTTGATGGGTACTTTAAGGACATGTTAATGAAATGACTTAATTAAGAATTAAAGGGGATTAATTCGGATCATTCCAACTCACAGGGCAATGTCAAGAACACACCGCTGTTGAGAAAAACTATCCCAGCATTGATTTCTGACCTTCTTGAAGAAAAGAATTGCACTTTCAGCTATTTTTAAAAGTTGGGAGCGCGTTTACTTTGTTTGACCCCCTTTCTACTATTTCTGAATTTACTGGATACCAATAGTATTTGTTACACTCCTTTTTAACCACCAGTCTCTCTACAAAGATTTATTTAAACCATTTTTACACATTTAACTCTTATTTAGGTCTGATACTGTACCAGGACACTTTGTAATATTACAATATTGTGACAAGAGGAAGATTGAATGCAGTAACTGTACACTGCCTGGTAGTTCTAGAGATTGATTATTTGTCTCTATAACAAATGTGCTACAGGTATGGGATCTGTTATATGGAAATCCTCCATTTATCCAAATAATCCAAATTTTTACAAATGATTCTATTGTTAATCTTTTCTCTGTAATAATAAAACAGGACCTTGTACTTGATCCAAACCAGTGGCGGAACTACCGGGGGAGCAGGGGCGCGAGCAGGCCAGGGCCTGCACCCCCTCAGGGCCCCCCCGGCAGCGCCGCGCGCCACTAAACTCCCTGCAATTCGGGCCGTACGGAAGGGGGCGGGGGCCCGGCTGCGCGTCATGCACCAGGGCCCGCCCCCCTCTAGTTACGGTACTGACCCAAACTAAGATATAATTAATCCTTATTGGAAGCAAAACCAGGCTATTGGGTTTATATACTGTTTACAGGATTTTCTAGCAGACTTAAGGTATACAGATCCAAATTACAGAAAGATCTGTTATCTGAAATACCCCAAGCATTCTGGATAACGGATCACATATCTGTACAAGTCGATAAAGTTTAGGTCTAGTAACCCATAGCAACCTATAGGAATGGCTACCTGTTAATTGGCTGCTCTGGGCAACTAGTGCAAATCTGTCATGGTAATTTGGGTTTCCTTTGTATTTTCTTCTTTAAATTCAGCATAAGAGCATGACAAAGTTAAAGATGTGTATAGATTATTTTTATATCTATATATTTATATATACTCTATGTACAGTATGAGTGGTCAGATTTGTTTCTGGGCTTGAATTATTTTCCATAGACCAAATTGAAAATAACAGACTGTATTTATTTTCATTCATGTACAGGTATGAGACCGGTTATTCCAGATAACAGATCTTTCTGTAATTTGGATCTTCATATCTTAAGTCTACCAACATTAAATAAACCCAATGAGCTGGTTTTGCTTCCAATAAGGATTAATTATATCTTAGTTGGGATCAAGCACAAGCTACTGTTTTATTATTACAGAGAAAAAGAAAATCATTTTTAAAAAATTGGATAAAATGGCGTCCATGGAAGACGGCCTTTACTTAATTTGGAGCTTTCTGGATAACGGGTTTCTGAATAACAGATCCCATACCTGTATAAAGAAGGGCTTAAAAGCTCTTGTATATCTGAACAAATACGCAGAAAACGAAATCTCTTGACCTGAGCTATTCCCCCTTGCTTTACACCATTTTTCATTTACACTGACAATGAAAGCTTTCTTATAATAATGACCTAATATAGGAACTGTAGCCCCTGAAAAATTGGGTTATATTTTACACTATGTTAGATAGAATATGGATGCCTAAGCCACTAACAGAAATTCAATAGATCTGGAGTAGCCAGAAAAACATTTCAAGACAGATAAATGTACTGATCTAATGTCAATAGGGCCCTTGTTTGAATCAAGCATTGGACCCCAAGGTTACAGTTCTACTGTGCCAACAAATGGACATTGGTGTTAAGTGTTTGGCAAGAAAAGAAGTTATGTAGAAAATAGTGAAGAATCTAAAGAAGCTAGCTTAGAGGCACCACCACAGAGAGAGAAGTAGTAAGGGCAGAGACAGACGAGAAGATTCGGGGAGATAGTCGCCTAGCAACATATCACCTCTTCTTCGGGCGACTAATCTCCCCAAACTGCCTGACCGCTGGCTAGAATCTAAATCACAGGTGGGATGGCACTTGGATCGCTTCATTTTCCGAAGTCGCCCATTTTCCGAAGTCGCCTCACGAGGAAACTTCGGGTGACTTCGGAAAACTAATTGCTCCAAACGCCCTCTCGCCGTCGATTTAGATTCAAGCTGGTAGGGAGGCAGTTTGGGGAGATTAGTTGCCCAAAGAAGAGGCGAGCGACTAATCTCCCCGAATCTTCTCGTCTGTCTCTGCCCTAAAGGGATAATTAGTGCAGAGAGTGTACATAACTGTTGGACTCTTGATCCTTTTGACAGGTTTGGAAAAAGAAACCTGTCTGATTAGAGACAATTAGTTACAGTCATTATTTGGACTCACTTGATGAATGGAAACTGAATACTTTGACCATTGCGGTCTTTGAAGTCTAAAAGCAACTCAACAAAAAAACAAAAACAAAACTGTTACTACAGCCTCTTAAAACAGCAGAAGTAAGTCAGGCAACTCTTGTATCTACCACTGTATGAAGGCAGTGAAGGTTTCTCATCTAAACTTTCAATCCAAAGCGACGTAAATTTTACCAATCTGCACAATTCAAAAACAGTGTGTGTGTTTCAGGAACAGATACATTAAATTGGACATTTCTTTTTTTTTTTTTTAAAGAGCACCACAACTGGCTTTCCTGCTGGGCAAATCCTATTCATGCAAGGGGGTTACTAACTAGATGGCGGTTTTACTGGAAGAGAGAATGCATATATGGAATTAATTCTATTTTTTGCAAATGCTACTTTATGATCTCCAGATGAAAGCACAGTAGGTGGAATTCTCCAATAGCATGCTGACTAAATAGTGGGTTTAAATAAACTGTGAATTAACAGACGGCTCTTCTCACTAAAATTAGAAGAATAAAAAATATCTGGGTGGTGTTACCTCCAGCAGTTACTCTTTTTATCAGCAGAGAAGGATCTTTAGCTTCTTCAGATAAGTCGTTTGGGATGAATTTGATTTGTATCTTTGTCTGACTCAACTTACATTTATTGAATCAGCCCTTTGTGGTTAATATCAGATAACAGTTTAAATAGCAAGCTTAGAGCTAATGGAAAGGTTTAAAAAAGCACACAAAATATGTACAGGAATGAGACTGGTTAACTCACTAAAGCGGCTGTCACTAGCCCAAATTCACAGCGTGACGTCATTTCTTTACTAACGGGCGCTGGCGTAAATTCGCTAGCGAAGTGGACCTACTCTAGCGCTACTTCACACCCTTACACCAGGCGAATTTGCGATATGATGAAGGGACATAACTACCATAACTCACTAACTTGCGCATTTTACTGAACGTTAACTCTTGCGCCAGATTTGCCTTCGCCACCTCAGACCAGGCGAAGTGCAATAGAGAAGATAGGGCTTTCCCACAAAACAATGGCGTCTTACTTTTTTTAAAGGGCACCTATCACAGCCAAAATCAAACACATATTAACAATCTGACCAGTACAAGCTAAACACGTTTAATCAAACTACATATATAGTTTTTTGAAAAAACTGCAGATTTTAAAAAAATCCCTTACTTTGTCAAATGGATTCTTTCACTGAAGGAGGCCATATTGAGACTCTAACAGAGACTCTAATATGCAAATTTCAGGAGCATGCTCAGATTGTAACACTGCTTTGAGTATTCTACCCAGAATGCCTTGTTTTAGTAAACTCCTCCACTAGAAGTGCTGCCACCTGCTAACTTCCAGCAGGGGGCAGCACTACTGTACAGCAGCTAACACACAGGTTTGGCTGATTTGAAAATAGCTTAGAAGGGTTGATAAGCAAACAAGGAATTTGAACTGAGCATGTGCGAGATTTCAGAGCTACAGTTGGCTGGGAAGATATAGGTAGGAGGAGCCAGTGAAATCCAAGATGCCTGCCTCAGCTAGAACTGCAGTGGAGATAGGGGAGATCTTGCAGAAGGAATAGTGAGCTGATCATTTACATTATACATACAATTCTAACTGTTTTAAAAATCGGATTTCTTGAACTTTCACATAGTGTATTTACTTAGTAAATGATTTTGGTCATGATTGGTGCCCTTTAAGGGCGATAGGCTGAAAAAGATTGCAACATTGTTTTGGGAGTACCCTCCTTCCCCCCTACATTTCCTAACATATGGCACCTAAACTATACAGTGGGCTCATGTATAGGGCAAAATAACTTTATTTTATGAAGCTTTCCCAGCCTTGTGTAGTGTAATGTACTTGCTGCTACATATACGTCCATTCAACTTTAACTTGGCGCCGTATGAAAATTAGGCATCGCTAGCTTAACTTCGCTTTGCTCGACGAATTAACGCTAGCGCAACTTCGCTACCTTTTGCCTCCCTGAGCGCAACTTATTGTTTAAATGAATTAGCGGTACCCTGGTGAAGCTTTGCCTGGCGAAGTGTGGCGAAGGCGTCGCTAGCGTTTTTTCGGCGCTTAGTGAATTTGCCCCCTGGAGTTTTCCAGATAATGTTTCCATAATTTGGATCTCCATACCTCAAATCTACTTAAAATAATTAAAATATTTAACCGAATAGGATCTTTTTGGCTCCAATAATTAATTACATCTTAGTTGTGATCAAGTACAATTCATTTTTAAAATTTTTAGTTATTTGATTATATAGTAATGGAATCTATGAGAGATGGCCTTCCCATAACTTTCTGAATTATATATATATATATATATATATATATATATATATATATATATATATATATATATATATATATATATATAATTATTCCAAGGCTACACATACCCTGGTGCTCCCAGAAATTCCACACTATAGAGAAGTAAATGCTGATGCACACAGGGATTTTTTTTTTCAATCCACCTCTATTCAATGAACGTTTCAATCCACACCCGGGACCTTTATCAAGATAAAACAACATAAGATTTACCAAACATTTAAAAGCTCACCCCCCGTGAACTACACCCACAGTCCACCCCTCTCTTTCCTCACAAGGGGCATTCTGGGAAATAAACAAATTACACAATAGTGAAAAACACACATTTTTGACAGTTACACTAATTTTGTAGAAATTACAAAAATTAAAGAAACCATAGTCTCATCTTGGTTCTAAAAATGGCACATTTAAATTTAAAGTAGGCAGCCTGTGTCCCAATGTTAGAAATTGATTTGCCAAAGGTACATCTGATCCACCGGTCTCAAATGGTTTCTTAAATAAAGACCTATGATTACCCATTCTTTACGTATTGTGTTCTGAGTCTTACCCACATACATCAGGCCGCATGGACATGTGATCATGTCAATCACGTGTGGATATACATGTAATGCTTCCAGAATGGGGATAATGGAAGGTAATACCATGTTACGACATGTGGTACAGCCTGCTAATTTAAAACAGCCTTTCTTCAAAGACCCTACAACCCCTTAATTTACCTAATAGAATTGTACGGGGTCAGTGTTCATTAATATATCTTTCAGGTTTTTACCACGTCTATATCCCCAAATGGGCATAGACTTCATGGTTTTAGACAAAGATTTATCATTTTTCTATAATGCTCCAATGTTGATTTACAATTTTTTTAACCACATGGGAATCTGTGTCAAAACCTCGTAGAGATGAAGAATTTTTTCATCACTCTGTTGTTTTTTTTTTTTTTTACTATGCACATATTCACATCTTAGAAAGAGATGTCTCCAGCAAATTCTGTTTATACCCCCTCTCTACAAAACAATTTCTCATATCCACCAATTGATTTTTACAAATATCTTGATCTGAATTATTCCTCATGGTTCTTAAAAACTGGGAATATGGTAATGATTTTTTATTACTTTGTGGGTGAAAACTGGTGAAAAGCAGTAAATTATTCCAGTCCGTATCCTTACAAAAAAGTTTATATCACAGAGAGTTCTCTTTTCTGAACACCTCTACATCCAAAAATTAATTTATCGGCGGATAATGTAAACTGAACTGGAGTGTTTCTATTTCTGCAGATGATACTAAATTGTGCAGAACTATAGGTTCCATGCAGGATGCTGCCACTTTGCAGAGTGATTTGTCTAAACTGGAAAACTGGGCAGAAAACTGGAAAATGAGGTTCAATGTTGATAAATGCAGGTTATGCACTTTGGCAAAAATAATGTAAATGCAAGTTATACACTAAATGGCAGTGTGTTGGGAGTTTGCTTAAATGGGAAGGATCTAGGGGTCTTTGTAGATAACACGTTGTCTAATTCTGGGCAGTGTCATTCTGTGGCTACTAAAGCAAATAAAGTTCTGTCTTGCATAAAAAAGGGCATTAACTCAAGGGATGAAAACATAATTATGCCTCTTTATAGGTCCCTGGTAAGGCCTCATCTGGAGTATGCAGTGCAGTTTTGGACTCCAGTCCTTAAGAGGGATATAAATGAGCTGGAGAGAGTGCAGAGACTAAGTGCAACTAAATTGGTTAGAGGGATGGAAGACAAATTATGAGGGTAGACTGTCAAGGTTGGGGTTGTTTTCTCTGGAAAAAAGGCGCTTGCGAGGGGACATGATTACACTTTACAAGTACATTAGAGGACATTATAGACAAATGGCAGGGGACCTTTTTACCCATAAAGTGGATCACCGTACCAGAGGCCACCCCTTTAGACTAGAAGAAAAGAACTTTCATTTGAAGCAACGTAGGGGGTTCTTCACAGTCAGGACAGTGAGGTTGTGGAATGCACTCCCGGGTGATGTTGTGATGGCTGATTCAGTTAATGCCTTTAAGAGTGGCTTGGATGATTTTTTGGACAGACATAATATCAAAGGCTATTGTGATACTAAGCTCTATAATTAGTATAGGTATGGGTATATAGAATTTAATTAAAATTAGGGAGGGGTGTATGTATGGATGCTGGGTTTTCATTTGGAGGGGTTGAACTTGATTGACTGTCTTTTTTCAACCCAAATTAACTATGTAACTATGTAACTGGAGTGTTCAGTCTGTTTAGGTCATTTAACATCTGGTTTAGGGACTCCACACTAAGAACACGTCATCGAAACAGTGTAAGTATACCGCCAAGTGATTACCATATCTGGGATATCTACAGTCTGGTCATTTCCCTATGGGACCAGACTGTAAATTATATCCTTATAAACAGTGAGTTCTGACGTCAGAACGCTCCGTTTATAACAGGGGCCCCAGGCCGCCGAATTTGACACATTGTGTTCAAATTTGACGCTGGGCGTCCGAATTTGACGCTGCACATCTGAAACGGACTAGAATTTGATGCCGGCGACCAGAATTTCAACCTTGAACCCCCCTCCTGACCCCCCCACAAAATGTAGATTACAATCAGATTATAATAATAGGCCTGCGGCCTCCTGCTTTTATATGGTCACATAACTCCTCAGTGACTTATAATATCTTTAGAAATTTCAGTAGGGGGGTACATTATCCAATATGTGTATATATACATATATATATATATATATATATATATATATATATATATATATATATATATATATATATATATATATATATATATATGATTAAAGACAAAATAGAAACTGTCTCATAATCTTACCCTTTACTAAGAGTTTATTTTAAAATTAACGTACCCCTTCATTGGTTAGAAGGAGGATCTACAATAAAGGTGATACGCTTTTACTCAACTTTAAAAGTTTTTTTTGTTTCTAGTCCAAAAAAAAAAAAAAAAAAGAGTGATTTATGAAACTCAATATAACTAATGTAAAACTGAAGAAGTTGAATTTTTTTAATGAAAATTCTCACATAAGAGTGGTTCTCGCTATAGAAATTTTTGTGGAAGAATTAACAAAAGTGTGAAAGATAGCTTGTGCAAAGACAAGATAGAGGTTCTAACATCATAGGCAGTCTGATTCTAACACAGACAGCTGAGCCTTGAACAGGAACAGGAAAAGCAATGTCAGACGCTTAGTCCTGGGTCTATTCTGCTGGATGGGTGTTGCAGCTAAAATAATCAGTTCCATAAACTAACCACTTTGGCTTACTGAATGCAGGCAGCTCTGTATTCATGGGTGAGGTTGTAGGTCTCTGTTCTCAGTAACAAAAAAGAGAGATCTATGGCAGGTTAACTAGTATGGAAAGTAGAGTGAAAAGTGCAAAACCATTGGAGAAAGTAGAGTGAAAAGTGCAAAACCATTGGAGAAAGTAGAGTGAAAAGTGCAAAACCATTGGAGAAAGTAGAGTGAAAAGTGCAAAACCATTGGAGAAAGTAGAGTGAAAAGTGCAAAACCATTGGAGAAAGTAGAGTGAAAAGTGCAAAACCATTGGAGAAAGTAGAGTGAAAAGTGCAAAACCATTGGAGAAAGTAGAGTGAAAAGTGCAAAACCATTGGAGAAAGTAAAGTGAAAAGTGCAAGACCACTGGAGAAAGTAAAGTGAAATGTGCAAAACCATTGGGTATTTTGTCTCTTTTTTGCACAGTGTACCCTGCCTTTCATGGCATAAATGTCCCCTTACAGAGGTGCCCGGTGTTGCGGTATGCAATGTAGCTCTAATTATCAACAGGCCACATCACAAGAAAACATCATAGGCTGGGGGAGGCTCACCTTTTCAATTAGAAAACAGAACTTCCAAATGGCCATATCACACTGAATCTTCAAATTTGATTTATAAGCAAATATGCAAATTGACATTAATTTATAACTACTTTAGATATTTACCAGTGAATATGATCTGTAAGTAGGTCATACAAACACATGGACTGCTACCAAAAACGTGTTTCTTTCATAAAGGGCAAAAATTTTACTTTTTTGTAATATCCAACTTATAATCAATCATGCAATGACAATTAACATACTTACACACACTTACACATACAATCTATAACATTACGTTTATACTGTTTCTTCCATGATGATGTCATGATAAGTTTTTTTGTGTCACCGGGGTCATTGTCATGTGAATCCACCCTTTATGTCTAGGGTATTGTTTTAAAATTCCAAAGCAAGGCTGTAAGGGTGTGTGCCCAGGGAAAGTTTACAGAACACGGCTCCTAAAAATCAAGGTGTAGTAGTTTATAAAAGCATACAGAAAAAGCTGTGTTTGATGTGAAGCTTAATTATAGATATAGTGATTCATGACTAAATAAAATACTTTTACAAGTACTATACCCTGAATTGTTGGTTCGTGTCATCTCACTATATATTTTCTATGTTTTTTTAGCCATGGTTGGGGGAAGTCTGGAAAAGCCAATCTACGGGCCTTTTTTTCTCCTAGGGGCAGATTTACTAAAGAGTGAAGTGGCGACTGCAACTTTTCGTCATCGTTGCCACCCGCAGGGACGTTGCCAAATCACTAACAGGTGCAAATTCGCTAGCGAATGGAACGGTCGCTAGCAGTCATTCACACTCTATTGTCAGGCTACTTTTCACTCTGGTGAACGAATGTTACTCCGCAAATTCACTAACAACGGATTTTACTGAACGTTACCTCTTTCACCAGTTTTTACATCAGACCAGGCGAAGTGCGATAAAGCAGCCAGATCTTCCTCAATCTTCTGTCACTTACATCATATCCTGTGAGCCGAAAATGCATTAAAGTTCAAAAAACACTGGCGACTTTTCCTTTTTTTTTTAAACAGGATTGGCTGCAAAAGTTGTAACTTACTTTTTTGGGTAAGCGGTTTTCTCCACACATTTTATAACATATGGAACATTAATTTTATAGTGGGCTCGTGTGTAGGGCATTATATAAATTCTCTTTTCTTGATTAAGGTTCCCTGGACATGTGTAGTATAAACCAGTAATTTAAACCATTTGCAGCAACATTTATAGTAAAGAAGTCCATACAACTTTAAATTTCCCGCCCTATGCAAATTGACCTGATGCAATATCACTAGTGAAGTTTCTCTAGGCACAAATGAACGCTAGCGCATCTTCGCTTTGAAATGCTCACACAGCTGAAGTAACGCTAGCAAAAAGTCGCCAGCGTTTGATGCCCAGGACGAAACTTAGCATTTTAGTGAATTAGTGTATTCGTAGCGCATCTGCGCCTGGTGAAGTGGTGCAACGGGTGTGAATCTGCCCCCTAGTCTCTTTTCTTTCGATACTATCTTCTATTCTTCCCTCCGTTTCTACTCCTTGTTTTATACAGAAATGGGATAAGACCATGGCATTGGTATAACAGGCTAAGTGGTAGATGGTTCATTGACACTAGTCCACCTGAAGTTTCCTGATACTGGTAAGCCAGTCCAACACTGTTTCAGTTCTTTCATTGGTGAATTCCTCTTTTACTGAAGGACTGCACTTTTCCCATGTGTTATGATCAGTTTGAGAGAAATACATTTATTGCTGTTTATTTCTTTAGGCTTCTTTTTACTCAATAGAATATACAGTTTCCATGTGGTGAAGGCTTTAATAGCTTCACTGTTCTTCCTTAGGGCTCTTTTCTCATCCCGTATTGCCCCATCTCCATTGTCTGTGCTTGAACTGGCATTAGCTATTCAGACTGATTTTCTATTCACTCTTTATGAAAAAACGGAAGAAAAATAATGGAAAACCTGAATCTTCCTCGTTTAGCGTCCTTGCATATGAAGGGAAAGCAATACTTTTATCGATTTCAATGTGACTAAGGTGTCAAGTGAGACATAATAAATAGGTAATTATACACATACAGGAATCAGGCTTCATGACAGGAGCAGCTAAACTGAAAATATAATCTTTCTAAAATGATAGTTTTTCTTTCCATTAAGCAGGCGAGAATATGAGGACATGGCTCATTGTGTTGTAGGACATGGCTCATGATGTTGACAGAACTGCTCTCTCATTATATGCACTGCAATAATTATTAGAAAGTCTGGTTTTGACTCTGCAGTTTTTTTTTCATTGCACCATTTCTGTCCACTAGAGGTGCAACTGTTGCAGCAAATGAAGGGCAGGCATGTATATTATTATTGCCTCCTCTATAGTCAACAGATGGAACCTTTCTGAAGGATAGCAAAGGATAGATAGTGGTAGGCCTTTTGGAATTTTCACCATTGATGGAAATCCTGTGGGTGTGTGGTACGTCTAGCTTCATGTGACAGAGACAGTTAGCTATATCTCAGTAGAATATTGGTTTTCGTTTCTTGGAAACCTCTCAGAAAAGACGGGGAATGTAGAGCCAGATCCTTCATAGATATTGAGCCAGTGTACAAGGCCTAGGGGGGAATGTAATTAAACGATTTGCACCAATAAGAATAAAAATCCACATCTCGCAATGTAATATTGTTCCTTAAACTGTTATTGCATTGCAAATGTGCACTCTTAAGAAGTGCTTGAATGTGTTGTAATCTTTTGGAGCAAACACAAGGACTTTTTCAGTAAGAAGTTTTATTACATTTACTTTGCATCGGCGCAAACTATAAAATTCGCAAACTGTCAGAAGTGGTCGATAAACAGTTTCCTGGTTCACAAAAACTATATTAAATTCGCGCAAAGCAAAATTTTTTTGTGCAAAGGTGTAACTTTTTGAATTGCGAATAGTTTTTCCGTTATCGACTTTTATTACATTCCTGCCCTAGACTGTTAGAGGGATCATTGACTTGTGTAGTGAGAATAACGAAGGATGTAAGTGCTAAAGAGGTTAATGCCTAGGTGGATCCAACCAGTACATGGACCCTGGGTTAATACAATAGGAGTGGGACTATAACCCTGTCCCACTGTGTATAATAAACTCAGCATTATGTCTGTGATCACAGACAGCACTGAAAAGGATTGTAGATCATCATACATCTCTTCCTACTTTGACTGCATTTTCTAAGTTCATGGGAGACAGTGGGAAAACCAAACTATGCTTCATTTGCATTCATAAAAAAAATATTGGCTTAGTAACATGGTATAAATGTGCCCAATGTCGTAACATATAACAACCATTTACCTTTATTATTATATTAAAGCTGATTGGTTGTTATGAATTATTGGTAGAGGTAACCTCCATCACTTTCCTGCAAGCTGCAGAGCAAAAGAGGCAGCATTAGTTCTTTGACCCCAGGCAGCGTGTCGTTTCTGGAAGCCTGCGAGCGGCAGATACCTGCCTTTATGCCTTACTAAGAAGGAGAAATATTGTTTTGCATATTGTTATTGCAAAACAAACAGTTCCTGCCACCCCCTCTCTTTAATGGGTCATTTTGTGTTGTGATATGTGTTGTTTATCCTCTTGCGTTACCATTATATCCATTGCCAGCTCTCCTGCTCACTTTAATGCCATCCGCAACCAAGAGCAGACGTATATATTAGAAATATAGCTACCATTTAGGAATGTAAAACGAACGCTATTGCCGCAGGCTTGGACCACAGCCCAGTGCTGTGCAGGAGAAATGTAAATTTTTATGTAAAATGTTCACACATCTTGCGATTTTTATTTGAGTCTCTGTGTTCATGTTAATGTGTCTGTGTTTTGCAGAGCCTTCTTTCTGCTGTCGAAATATTTACTTGGGTAACTGTAGTTGAGAATTAGTGTAGGCCACTTTACTGCAAAAAAAAACAAAAAAAACCCCAAGAAAGAGCTGATTGGTTGCTATGAGTAACTGCAATGGGACGATTTAGCCCTTTTGGGTTTATGATATAAACGTTTTATTGGTTGTTATGGGTTACAGAACCTGGGAAAACTTAGCTCCTTTTAATATATATATATATATATATATATATATATATATATATATATATATATATGTTTTTTTTTTTTGCAAAGTTCTATGGGGGCCCATCTCATCTTGGTGTCCAAGGGCTAATGCTTTCTGCATATTCCAGCCTTAAAAGCAATAATCTACACGCCTGCATGCCAATGCTCCTCTTTAAAATGAAGGGTAGGTTCCTTACTTTTACTATTGTGTTTTATGTATGTGTTGCTGAGTTATTCTGCTGCATTTTACAGAGATTATACATAATTTGCATCAGTCCCTGAATCTATACTCTAAACAGTGTCGGACTGGGGGGCCTGGGTCCACTGAGGCTGCCACATTGGGACCTGCACCACCAGGCCCCCAGCCTCCCCTCTGCCACCATCGGCCATCTACCTCCCAATATTGCCTATCTTCTGTGGCGCGGCACAATCATAATCAGTAGGTCTTCACCAGCGGGGTGATCTGTTTTTTTCTCCGCCAACCCGTCGGGCCCAGTCCAACCCTGAATGTAAGGTCTTGATCACATTCCCACACACACACACACACACACACACACTATGGTCAGTTTTATCAGGAGCCAGTTAAAGGAGAATTCAACCACCCACAGTGATAAGTCCCCACTGGCCCCCCTCTGCACATGCAGAGTGAGCGCAGCGGAGCTCACGGGCGCCATCCTCTTCTCTTCGGTAATCTTCGTAACGTGAGCAGCGTATTGTCGCATGTGTAGTTGGAGCCTTCAATTTGCGTCAACTGCCCATGCGCCGGAAGTGATGTAAATTGCAGAAGGGAAGAAAGAAGACCCCGAATACTGAAGCGCCAGAAGATGGCGCTCATGTGCTCCACTGCGCTCACTCTGCATGTGCTGTCAGTTATCCTACAGGGGACACAACTCTGGAGTAAAGGTGGCCATACACGGGCCGATAAAAGCTACCGACAGACAGTGTCGGCAGCTTATTGGCCCGTGTATGGGGGCCCCCGACGGGCTTCCCCGATCGAGATCTGACCGAAAGTCGGCCAGATCTCGATCGGATGGGTTTAAAAATCCCGTCGGATCGCGGCCGCATCTGTTCGTTGATGCGGTCCCGCGATCCGACCGCCCGTTTGTGAATGCTAGGATCCGATCGTTGGGCCCTAGGGCCCACAATCGGATCTGCCCGATATTGCCCACCTCAAGGTGGGCATATCGGAGGGAGATCCGCTCATTTGGCGACATTGCCAAACGAGCGGATCTATCCATGTATGGCCACCTTAACACTTAGCAGGGGGGAGGCAGGCAGGGGGGGTAGTGGGGACTTCTCACTGTAGGTGGTTTAGTTCTCAGTTAACTGGCCTGTATGATTTTTGATGTGTGGGTAGAAACTGGAGTTTCTGTAGGATCCCCCATAACCCCATAATGAAATTAAAAAACAGACCCCGGCACTGAAAGGCAGCAATGCTAACTACTATCCCACTGTGCTCCCCATGCACATACTGTATGCTATATTTTTCTTTATAGATTTTTCTTAATGAGCCAACGTCTTTCAAGATGGAACTGGATAAGACTTTGTGTAGGAAATGCCCTGAAATATCCCATAGATCATCCCATAACATTTCTTTTTCCCCATACCACATATTATGTGCAGTCACATCTTCTTGGGGATCAAAGTGATCATTCATTCTATGTGAATATGTTGCCGATGGTGGCTTGAAAGAATCTCTTTAGGACAAGGGGCTGATTTGCTTAAATTCGGATTGCAACTTTTTGCACAAAACTCATTTTTTCTCTAAAAGTATGTTTTTTTTCTATAATTTAAAATGTTATATTTATTAAGTGTAAAAGCCACAAAAACTCCTATACAAAACTTCACTGAGTAAAATGTGTTAGGTCTGCCCTGATCCTATAAGACCTTTTTTATTTTTCAGTCATTCAGATTTTGAGGTTTTCAGAATTTTTTTCACTAGCAATTGTCCTTGAAATTGTTTAGCGAATTGTTCAGTGTTTTTTCTGTTCTACTTATTATGTTTGGATCTTTTAATCTCTTTCATGGCATTTGTGGTTTTACAGAAAATGAGTTTAATTGTGGTTTCAAAAAGCTGTAATACCACTACAATTTGACCTTTAATAAAATCGGCCTCCAAATGTCTTAGAAGGTAGAAAAATTTGCAAAAACAACAATTTGTATTTTGCAATATAATATTCTTCACCAGACAGTTATCATGTTGCTAACGTTAATTGTACATAGCGCATTTTTAAGCTCTGATAAATAATAGCATATTCTTTTAGAGCAAAACAAATTACTTTTCATTAAGAAGTTTTAAGATGGGGTCACTAAAAGATTTTTGGGTCCAGCAAAGGAATATTTGCTCACATTGTCCGTGTTATTTCCGTTAATGGCTTTTATTAAATTTCCCCCTTAGTTGCTTAAATTTGTTCATACTAAACTATATCTGTGCTTTTTGGTTTATTAAACCAGATACAGGTATGGGACCTGTTATTCAGAACACTGTGGACCTGGGATTTTTCAGATAGCAGATCTTTCTGTAATTTGGATCACTGTACCTTAAGTCTGCTAGAAAATCATTTAACCATTAAATAAACCTAATAGGCTGGCTTTGTTTCCAATAAGGATTAATTATATCTTAGTTTGGATAAAGTGCAAGCAACTGTTTTATTATTACAGTGAAAAAGGAAATACTTTTTAAAAATTAGAATCATTTGGGTAAAATGTAGTCTGTGGGAGATAGCCTTTCCGTAATTCAGAGCTTTCTGGATAGGGGGTTTCCAGATAATGGATTCCATACCTGTACTTAAAAAGTCTTATAAACAAAATAAAATAAACGTAAGTTTCATTAAGAGAGCACGTTTCCTTTAAAACTGAACCATTTCTAAAGCACATTAGTTTGCAATATGGGGTTATTTCATATAAAATATAAAAATAAATACATGACCAGTTATGGGACCTGTTATCCAGAATGCTGGGACCTGGGGTTTTTCAGATAAGGGATCTTTCTGTAATTTGTATCTGTATATTTCTGTCTACTGAAATTAAACCCAATATCATTGCCTCCAATAAGTTTGGATCCAGTACATGGTACTGTTTTACAGTCTATGCAATTCAGAGTTTCTGGATAATGGGTTTCCAGATAATGGATCCTATACCTGTATCATTTTTTCAGGTAATTCAAAGTTTTACTTACATCACTGTGCAAGAAGTATTGTTGTGTTACTTTGGAATCTGGTGTCAGGTGAAATTCACATTTCCTAAAGTGGCAAAAGCTTTCGCATATTTGCACTAGAATTTTGCCATGCGTTTTGTTTTGCCTGAAAAAAAGCATTTTTGAAAAATGAAGTATTATGATTCGATTAGAAAGCAAGGAGTGGTATTTCATATAAATTAAGAAAAATTATACATTTTTACTGGAAATGAGGAGCTGTGTCAGGTGAAATTCAAGCAAAGATTTGCAAAAATTGTGAATTTCGCCACCCATTTTGTTTTGCCTGAAAAAAAAAAACTCATTGACAATGCATTTGGCACAGGAAAAAAACACTAATTGGGGCAGATTTATTAAAGAGCGAAGAAATCCCATCCGCAAGGACATCACCAATTTACTAACAGGCGTAGAGGACAATCATATCCTGTATGCCGAAAAGTCATAAAAATTTTAATTTTTTTAAAAAAAGTTGGTGTTTTTTCATATTTTAAAGCAGGAGTGTCTTTAAAAGTTGTAACAATCTTATTTTAACATTTTTTTCCCAACCATTTGAGAGGCATGCCACATTTGTTTTAGGGTGGGCTCATGTCTAAGGCATTAGAGGATCTCTTTTGTTTTTATTATGCTTCCTTGAACATTTGTATTAAAAATGACCACCAAGCATTTGCACCAACATCTCTAATAAAGACACATATCCAACATATATGAACCCACCCGGGGCGCACCGCTAATGAGGCGAGCTGAGACGATTGCCACAGTCGGCAACGCCAGAGAGGTTTCCAGGGGTGGCAAAAAGCTGCTCCTGGTACCTTTAAGAGCCAAATTTCCGTTTTCTAAACCGGAAATTCGGCTTTACTAATGCGAGAGAGCGCAATTCTGATCTTCACATTAGTGTTCCTGCCTCCACTCCCGACAGGTAAGTCGGCGAGGGGGGGGCGTCATTGCAGGAGCCGCCTCTGGCAGCCCTTAGGTAAGAATCGGCGCTGGAACCCACCCTATTCAAATTGACCTATGAGTAAGTGTACGAACAAAGTCTTTCTAGGCAGAAACTAACGTTAGCGAAAGTTTGCAATGAAATGCTTGAGCTGACGAATTAAAGTTAGTAAAACTTCGCCAGCGTTCGGCTGCCGAGATGCAACTTCGCATTTTAGTAAACGTATTTGTAGCGAATTTTCACCTGCCGAAGTGGCGCGGAGTGTGGTGAAGCCTTCACAGGTGAAAATTCGCTCGAGTAAATTTGCCCCATGGACGCCAATGCATTTGGCAACATTTTTGCTAACTAATTTTTCCAAGATTTTGCAATTTTTTTCTGCAAGACAGTTTTGCTCATTGCTACTGGAAGCTAATTATTTTCTTGGCCAGGGGAAAAGTTATTTATTGTAGGCAAAGTTGTATGTATTTAAAGAAAACCTAAATTATTTTACGGACCTATGCAACGTGGATTTAAAATACCTAAACTATCTAACCCCACTGTGAAGGTGGCTTGGATTTATAATATTTAAGAATTATATGCCATCACAAATGGAATAACCCCATATGTGAACTAATGTGCTTAAAGGAAAACTATACTCCTGAACAATGTAATGCTCTATGAAAATATATTGCATAAAACAGCTTATATGTAAAACCCTGCTTGTAATGTAATATAAATAAAAGATTTTCAAAATAATATACCTTTTTAGTAGTATGTGCCATTGGGTAATCCTAAATAGAAAACCATGTTAGGTCACATGAGCCAATTAGCAGACAGAGTTTTGTCTTTTGCTTCAACACTTCTTCCTGTTACTGTTAGAGCTGCAGTATTTCTGGTCAGGTGATCTCTGAGGCAGCACACAGACCATCACAAAATGGTGGCTCAAGGTAGGAGATATAAAAGGGTAATATTAGCTTAAATATATATTCCAGTTTGGCAAGATTCTTGCATAGGCCACTTAATATGATGTAAAGAATCTTTTGCTTAAGTATTCATTTTGAGGGTAAAGTTCTTCTTTAATAAAGGTGGAAATTGTTCACTTTTTAAAGGACACCTGTGGTCTTTGGTCATGTAGTTCTTCTGTGACTGCAGCAATCTCAAATGGGAACTTTTAGAGCAAGGCAAATATTTTAGTTTTGCTGCACAATTGTTCATCTTGACATATCATCAGAATACTACACAATCATAGGGAGCCAAAGACAATCAATCAAGGGGAAGACAAAGACAGGAAATAAAGGGCACATAACTAAAGAGACATTTTACATGCAAAGCACTTCATATTGTTCTTGGCCTAGAAAAGTAATTTGACTACTTCTATAGACTTGCAAAAGCCTGCCTTAAATTGTACAAAACATCTAAAATTTGCCCAAGAGTAGGCCTTTCTCATACAAATTTGCCAATGTTGTAGAAGGTCAGAACATAATATAGAGGACTTCAATCAAAGAACAAAAAGTGTCTGAAGCCCAGTTCCTGCTTGTATGCAATCCTGCTTGTATGCAACCATTGGCACATTAATATATATATATATATATATATATATATATATAACAGTGCTACGCAATATGTTGGCGCTATATAAATACATGTTAATAATAATAATAAATATATATATATATATATATATATATATATATATATATATATATATATATATGTCCCGAAGTGCCTGCACTCAATCCAAAGGATGAAGCCAGAGGTGCACAATCCAAATAGGCATAATATATGAAAAGAAGCTCAGCACTCTCTGTAGTTTAGTGAAACTGTGTTGATTTATTTATCAAAAATCACATCTTATCCGATGTTTAGGTCCCACATGGGGACCTTTCTCAACGTTTCGGCCCACATTGTTATCCTTGATAAAGGCCCCAATGTGGCCCGAAACATTGGATGCACGAGTGATGCTTCAATAAAATCTTTGATTAAATGAACTTTTGGAGTGCTGGTCCACTTTAAAGGCTATACATTACATTTGACCAGAGCACCCACTGTAAATTGTTGAAGGAAGAGTGCGGGTACTTTCAGAACTATTCTATATATATATATTCAGAATTATTATATCTTAATTGGGATCAACACAAGGCAACTTTTCATTCAGTGTTGAAGCAAAAGACATAATAAGGTAACTTTTCATTACTACAGAGAAAAAGGAAATCATTTTAAAATGATTAAAATAATTTGGAGCTTTCTGGATAATGGATTTCTTGATAACAGATTCTATACCTATATATATATATATATATATATATATATATATATATATATATATATATATATATATTTATTTATTAGCAATGGGCAAATTTGTTGGCAAATTATTTTACGTGCGCCTATTTTGTCCAAATGCATTAAAGTCAATGGGCATCTGAATAATTTTGACCTGCGACAAATTTATATTCCAGAGAAAAGGGTGATCCTTTTTTAAAATTAAGATTACTTGGATAAAATGGAGCCTATGGGAGATAGCCTTTCTGTACTTCAAAGCTCCATTTCTATATATTGTATCTCATACATTTCTAATTGTTCTTCCGGAGAATACATGAATTCTTGCATTAGTAATTGATGAAGATGCCAAGAGTGATGAGAGAAATCAACTTTTGTTAGCGAGTTGACAAAAACACAAGACACCAGTAGCGTTGCGCTCAACTCGGCAGAGTCTAATTGACGTGTGTTTGTCACAGAACAAAGGCCAAATGCACTTATAGCATTTCAGCTGAAATTTCCATACATTAAAATGAAAGCATTTAATTCGCATTCAGTATCACCAGTGAATTGTAAATACCTGGAAACCAATTTAAATGAAAAACATTTTCACCACTTGTCACATCTCCCAGTCTATTTCATGTTATATCTGTTATGAAATAGTGGCAATTTGTGCTTAATATAAGGTTTAGGAAGACACAGATTGGGTAAAAGACTGGGCTTCCAGCAGCACAAACAGCGGTTGAACTCCTTAGGAAATTCACTTTATCTTCTTATACTCAAGGGACCACACACACATATCAATACACTTTTCTCAAGTCTCTGACCAGGTGTGGGCAAGTGGAGTATTGTCCAGTAATATCTGGGAAGCTTCTGCTTTCCATTACGGCTTTAAACAGGCCATTACAACCATAGTTGAGATGCAGAATAGACTCTCAGCCAGCAGAACTTTTATTGCAAATGGTGTTCTTGAAACATAAGTACCCTCTTTGGAGCAGCGAAGGATTTACTCCAGGACTGAATACAATCTAACTATCCACTCCAACATGTATATAAACAGCACCTTACAGCAGGACACCACAGCAACAACAGGCGCTCCTGCAATTGTCCATCAGTTGCTGTATCATGACTAATTAATCCAGTCCCATATCATAAGTAACAGGGACAAGAGTGTATATGGCTTAGGTTAGACCCAGAAGCCTGGCATGCTAAAAGAGGTAGCAGTCAATGGAAGTAAGCCTAAAGACTTTGTATAGTTATACTAACAATGGTGCTGGGAAAGGATGTCTTACTTGTTTCCAACTGAGAGGGCCCACCACTATTAATTGTACCTTTGATTCACTACAATCTGTTCTGTTCACAGTAAACACCAGCAACATCTTTATTCAGAACATGATTCACCAACTATGTCTGATCTGCCTTCAAGCCTCTAGGACAGCCTTTATGTTGTGCACCAATGATCACTCAGATCTGAGGCTTAGGCAACTCCTTCAGCCATAGCACAGAGAATACAGGTTACACATAACTGATTTCTATTGTTACATTGGTCCATATAGTGTGGAATACATTTATCCAGGTAGCGCATTATGAGGTGGGACTTAAAAAGTATTTGGCTTAGAATGCATTGAATGACACACACTGCTGAAGGCTGGTGAGAATAGAATTTCAGAGATTTGAAAAAAAGAGAGAAATATATGGACACGTTTATGTTTATAGTTGTGTGTTGATTTCATTGACAAAAAGCAATTCTGAAAGGACTAGAGCAGTCAATGAAACCATGGGGCAACATGATGGGTCAATAGATATGAAGCCTGGGATCAATTCCAGCTTGTGCAAATATCTGCATAAATGTTGAGGTTTGAATGCTGTTTAACCTTCTGTAAAGCACCCTGAAAATGTGTTCAGTGCTATATAAATAACAGATAAATACTGGATGAGAACACAAACATTTTGATCCTGCATTGGTGAAAATACTGTGTATAGTTGTAGTTGTGTGTTATTGACAAAAACAATTCTGAAAGGACTAGAGCAGATACCAAGACCATGGGGCAACATGGTGGATCAGTGGATATCAAGTCTGGGGTCCTGGGATCGATGTCAGATTGGGCAACAACTCATGAGGTTTGAAAAAGGTTTGAAAAGCCCCCTGAAAATAAAGTGTTCAATGCTGTATAAATAACAAATATATACTGCATGAGAACACAAACATTTTGGTGCTGCTGTGCATGGCTGTGAGGATTCGGGTCCGCGTTCTATCCGGCGCAGGCGCGTCAATGCGCGTCGGAGCGTGACGCTGGACGCTGGCGACGGGCGCGAAGGCGCCGGTCGCCGTCCCAAGGACGCGGGCAAAAACTCCTAAGACGGAAGTGACGTCAGTACGACGACGTCGGCGGAAAAGACGCCAGTTGGCGCCAAACTAACAATATTTAAACCTGGTTCAGAAGGAGATGCATTGCCTGGTTATTAGGTTGTTTAAACTGAAACCCTAGCGTCTCTATTGTCTTGAATTCCTGTTGTTGACCTTTGCCTGTTGCCGGACTACAATTTCTGCTGCCTGTCTTGACTCTTCGGCCTGCCTCTTTGTTTATGAATCTCGCTGCCAGCCTTTTGACCTCGGACCTCCTGACCACGACTTTGCCTAATCCCTTTTGTACTTCGCTGATCGTCTCATTGGCTACTCTCCACAACCCTGCTCCCTGTTCCACTCCAGGTGGGTAGCGGTTGTGTGAGGCGCTTGTGAGTTCACTATCTACGGCTCCAGCTCCTTCTACGACTGGATTATACTGGTAAGCTTGACACATGGCCATTTGAGGAAGATACTGCTAGATCTGCTGTTGTACGGCAAGATCAGCAGAGATCCAGGAGAGACTGATACAGAGAGAGTGAGTGGCTGATGTCTTTACTGCCTAGGCTATTTTTCTCCTGCTGTGATGTGACATCTAAATAAGATTCTGGGAGTGAAGTAACCAAGAGAAATCAACTTTAGGGGGTGGACTTTTAGGTGATGATTTTTGGTCACACATTGACAATGTACAATTGTGCCTCAGCCATTTCCTGTTATACTTAGACCACACATTAGAGTGAATAAAACAGACAAATTGTATTGCGTATATTGAACAAAAGAGCTATTGTTGAACCCAAACTCTCCACATCCCTCTAACAGGCAAATGCCGAGGGCTGCAGGTTGTACGTCTGAGCCGAGTCCACTTCTCCTCCAACTGCAACCCTCATTTTACATCTTTTTGTGCCATGATTTGCAGTCATGTCTAGACTGCCCCCAGCTGCTGTATAACTACACCTCCCATTATCCTTGATCAGCCACTGTTGCAGCAGAATCACAGAGGCAGCAATGTGGTTAAACAATAGATGTTCCTGTTCTGCTAAGGCATGCTTTGCAGCTACGACTCCAAGACCAGTTCTTTTGCACACAGGAATATTTTCCTCTTTTTTTTTTATCACTTTATCCATTACGTGGCAGCTTATGGCAGCAGAATAGAAATGTTTCTCCAACCATCCGCTGTTATTTGCTGCCTGCTGCTTAGAAAATTCTCTACTATTGTGTTCAATAGTATCACATGCAGCAGTGTCAGGGGAACACAAAGGCTGCAATAAAAGTGCGCCTATGAAACATTTAAAGAGCAGAAGTTGTTGTTATCGGCTAATAATGATCCTTGACATGCAAATAAACCCCCCACCACACATTAAGGGGAACTTGAAAGGTATACAAATTATACTTCTAACAGAGCAGTGTTTGTCCTTTTATTCTGAAAACTCAATTTAACTTGTGGTTGATGCTATGAGTGGGAAGTCCACAATGCATTGAATAATAACTAATTCACGAAGAAGCTTGCTGATTTGTTATAGTATTTCTAGCAGGGGGTGCACATGAGAATATAAGAGCAAGACATGATCCAGCCTTTTGATTGGCAACCATCAGCACTCTTAGTCAGCTTAATAGGCAGGTGGGATGCAGTGGGTTGTTGTCCAATTACTGTTGCTGTGACTAAGAAAATGTATCTATAGCCAACCGTGTTGCTATCAATGACACCGTGCCACATGTATTAGTTACCATTGCTTGGGTTTTATTTAGACCAGGGTACTATCTGCATCTAATTATCTGCCTCGCAAGGATCAATCATGGAGAAACTTCAGTTTCCCTGTGTAGCTCAAGAACAAAAATCACAGATTCATGATTAAAACAATAGGCAAAAAGGATGTTAGGAATAATCACTAATAATCAAACTCGTAGTACAAATGGATCCAGGGACTAGTCCGATTGCCATTTTGGAGTCAGGAAGGAATTTTTTCCCCCTTGGAGAGGCTTCAGATGTGGTTTTTTTGCCTTCCTCTGGATCAACTGGCAGTTAGGCAGGTTAAAAAAAGTTAAAAGGTTGAACTTGATGGACGTGTGTCTTTTTTCAACCTAACTTACTATGTTACCTACTGCAAATGCGTCTGCCCTGGGAAATTTGAAGAAAGAAGAAGCAGGAAGACTATCATTCCTTGGTGCTCACTGGTATAACCCCGGGCCGGTGCCATTTTCTCCTGAAAGGAGCACTGGCCCAGGATTTCAGGTAACTAGATACAATCACTTGGGGCACCTTCAAGTAAAAATGCCTTTACTTCTTCTTTAATTTGGACCCTAGCAACCACAATGCTGAAATTGCAAACTGCAGAGTTGCTGAATAAAAAGCTAAACAACTCAAACACCACAAATAATACAAAATGAATGCCAATTGCAAATTGTCTCAGAATATCACTCTCTACATCATACTAAAAGTTCATTTAAGGGCGAACAACCCCTTTAAAGTGGTTCGTTGGTTATGTTAGAGCAGTTGGTAGAAAGAGTTCTATGCTATGGAATGATTTTTTTTTACCAACTGATAGACTTCACTTGCTTAGTAAACTAAACATGCATTCATGTTATAGCTGAATGGACATGCTTGACTTTAATGTACATTTTTGTATCTTCAGGATTCTTAAATTCTAGGTTGATTTAGCCTTTATTATATCAGATGCTCTTTCTTGTGTGAATGTGACTGTGCTTCAGCACTGTAACAAACAAAGGAACTGTGATAGCTGTACACATTTTCAAGTGCTAGTTATTCATGGTGGCAAATCTGTTTTATGGAGCATACTGTATATTTAATTGGCTGCTAATTAAATTGACGATAGTGTTCATGGTATGGCATGGTACGCTCCCCTGGGGCAGGGACAGTGTCATAAACAACATAATATGACCTGCTGCAAAGTATAATAACAGTAATAAAATAGCAGAAGCAAACAATTAAACCAGAGCACAATGCCTCTCTGTTGGACTCCTTATAAGGATCCAGAGTCAGGGGAGCCTGAACCCAGAAAGTCCTAAAACTATTCTACTTTGCACATTTGTAGTAATGTAGCAGTTGTGCAATGGCTCCCTAGATGCCTGGGAAGGACCTCAACCAGATGACAATAAAAGAAAAAATACAAGAGCCACACACACTAGAAAGTGAAAGAGTCCAACAAATCTGTAGTTCCTTATGTCAAAATACTGGATCCCAGAATCCTGGACTTTAGTCCCAGATAATATAGACTGAGATTGTTAAAACGCTTTACTCTCAAAAACAATCACATGGGAATAACTACTAAAACAACGTCAGTTTAGTAGAATAACCAATAAACAGATCTCTTTAGAGAAGCAAAATGCAGTAGGCACAAATTAAATATATTAATTACAAATAAAACACAGCTTGGAAAGATCTTCTAATTTTCAACAGCCGACGAGAATGACGAGTATACAGCCTCTAATATCTGTTATTTTTTACATTTCTAGCTTTGAAGCTCATAATGGCCTCTTTTAAAGCTTATGATTAAGTGTCCTTACTGTAGGTCACCAAACGCATAGGGCAAATGAAGATGCTGGTGTAAAGTTCACTTTAAATAAACCCAATTTTGCTTCCAATAAGGATTAATTATATCTTAGTTGGGATCAAGTACAAGCATTAAAAAAAATGTTTTACAAATTATTTGATTGAATTCCAGTCTATAAGAGAGACAGCCCTACTGTAACCCTGCCCCCCCAGATGTGAACCCTGCATCTCTGATACAATCAACTAATTGGCAGAGTTGTTAATATGGCCATGTATACTAAGATTCAGTCAGCGGTATAACCAAAACATAGTGTAGGGGGGGGGTCAACAGAGTAACGTACTGCACCACAGGTCAGACTTCACCAGTCATCTCCCATTCATTTAATGTTCTAATTATATGCAAATTCGCCAGATATTATTGTGCAGTACATTAACAATGCAGAAGGCATAATACATAATTGAAATCCTTTTAGCACATCAGCATTAATTTCTACATGCTTAAAATCCTCCAGAATATAGAATTTATTTTATGTGACTTTAAAATTAATCCTACTACAGAGATTATCCCTCCGCTTGGCAAGAGCTTATAATTACTTTAGTATAAATGTCTGCGCATATTTAATCAATGCTTAAATCAGGTGTATAACAAAATGAAATGCCACTGCAGTCCCTTTGGGGTATCTATAGTTATTTGTGCATAAAATTGTCATGAGTGCTTGTGACGAGAAAAAATTGTTGACAATGTTTTTTGTTATGTAGAAAAACAGCCAGTTGTTGACACACCCAGACCTGTAACTGGACACGGATAGTTAACAGATTCATGCAAAATAACCCAAAATATAGAGCAGTGCCATCCATTTCCCATGCCTTGGGCCAATTATACACTATTTAATGTGTTTGTGGCCAGATATATAACAATGAAGTGGTCTATGACCTGGCGTTGAATCACCGTCAGATATGGGTCACATATGGGTAAATAAAAGGCAAAGAAGGCTAAGCCAAATAACATGGTCTGATTTCTAGTCTATACTTCCTATGAATGATGGAGAACTTGGACACACTCAAGGAACTACCATTACTCAGACCCTGCAACCATGGAGGCCCAAGGATCGGGTCAGGATCTGCTGTATGGTAGTGCCTCTCCCCAGTCTGCTCAACCAGTTTGCTACTCAATGCAAACAAATGAGGGGGTGGTTAGCCTAAAGGTGGGTGGCGGGGGAAAGGTCGCTGAATTAAACTCCATGACAGGACCCCTGAAGTTTTCTGTTGTTGGTGGGGGAGAGGCGTTGGCCATTACTGCCACTGCTTGGGCATAATCTCAACATTTATCCCACATAACTCCAGTACAATAGCTCTAATGTAGAGTGGCAAATGCTATAAAATGACATAGGTCCAAAAATGGAAGCAAATACCATAGGGATCAATTCATATTATATTACTATATACAGGTATAGGATCCGTTTTCCAGAAAACTTTCCAGGAAGGTCTGAATTACGAGAAGGCCATCTCCCATAGACTCCATTTCAATGAAATAATTACATTTTTTTAAAAAAAAGATTTCCTAGTTTTCTGTAATAATAAAACAGTACCTTGCATTTGATCCCAAATAAGATATACTGTAATTAATCATTATAGGAGCCTAAACAATCCTATTAGGTTTTTTTAAGCAGAATTAAGGTATGGAGAGGCAAATTATGGAAAGATCTCCTTATCTGGAACACCCCAGGTTCTGCACATTTTGGATAGCAGGTCCCATACCTGTATTTTTGTTAGAGGTAGTGCAAACTGTACAATTATTTAGATTACTTGCTTGCTAGGACATAACCTGGTAGAATGGGGAGGAAAAGACAGTTAAGGTTTAACCTTGATAAATGTAAAGACACTGCATGGGCTGAGACAACAACAACAACAGATAACTAATTAGAACCAAACATAGTAAACGCTGATACAACACAACTACAGTAAGGTCATGCCTTACAGGGCAAGTAACTTCAAAAAGTCAAAAAGGCATTTTATGCTTTTAATGATTCTCTCTCTCTCTCCCTCCCCGGCATCTGCCAATAAAATACCCACTCTTATATTGTGCACAAACAAGATATTCAAATACATACTTTTAAATGAACACTTTCAACTTAATTAAGATAATTGTAAATAATGTAATATTTGAAGTTTAAATTGAGTAAAAATATTTTTATATATCTAATTTAATTTGAATTAAATGATTAATTATTTTTTATATTCGTAAACTATACTTATATGGAGCCCTTTCATTTTTTTTATATTACTGTCCCTTTAATGGCTCAATAGATTAACACACAATTTATAACATGGATTCCTCCATACAGCTTCATCATTTGCATACTCTTATTTGAGCACATCGTACACCATTGCATTAATTATTCCCAAAAATATGTCACCTCCAGTTGTCCAGTGCATTAAAGTCACATTACATTAAGTTGCTAAAATGAATGGGATGAATCTTAATTCTGAACTGAATGCTAGATTTGGTTCTTCTTCACTTTCTGTGATGCCATGTTCCCAGCCAAAGTGCGCAATTGAAAGCCTGCATTGTGTATTATTTGTATGCACCAAAAATATAATATAATGGTAGTACGTAGTGGCTATGGATGGAAATATTTCACCCCTTATTCAAGTGGCTTCAAGTTGAAATGAAGAAGCCTCTCGGATAAATATTGAAAATTTTAAAGAATATTTAGAAAGTCCAGTTGCCTTTTGTATTATCCTTTAAATAAGGGATCCTCAGCCTTTTTTTTTTATTATCTGTGAGCCATAGTCAGATGTAAAAAGAGTTGGGGAGCAACCAGGACTGTATTTAGGTCAAATGCTGCTCTAGGCATCAGACCTAAACATGCCCTTACGCTGTGCACATTGATGTCACGTGACATATTCAGCGGAAGTGACATCAGCGCGCCGTGCATGTGATGTCACTTCCGCGTGCTTCCTCACCCCCCCTACCCCTCACCCCCCTCAGCTCCATCACCAGATTTCGAAATCCGTGGCAGAGGGAAGGGGGGTTTAAAGGAGAAGGAAAGGAGAAAAACCATACCTTGCTCATAATATAGTACTCCCCCAGACCTCCTGAACTGCTATGTTGGAATTGCCATTGCGCTGATGTTATAACCGATGTTACTGTGCGAAACGGTTCAATATGCACGCAGGCGCCATATTAGTGCAGGTGTGCCCTCTTCCTGTACTTCTTAGTTATTAATGCACATGAAAAAAAAAATGATTGCATATGCTAATTACTATGCGCGTCATCATGGCTTGAGGAAAGGAAGCGCCCACTGTACTTGCGCAGTGGATGTTAATTGTACACAATGCACATCGAGGCTGCCTCTGGCAGCCTGAAACAAGATGCCTCTGCAAAGCGTGACGTCACCCCACTCTGCCACTGCAGTCTGCAGCTTACTGTCCATTGAACGGATTAATATTTTCAAAGGCTGTGTAAGTACTATTTGTAAAAGCCTTTGATTAGAGGCCTATTTATCCTTTGCCTTTCCTTCTCCTTTAAAAAAAAAAAAAAATAACCCCCCCCCGAGGACCGCCCCCAAAACCGTACCACCCTAGGCACAGGCCCTTGGTGGCCTTACTATAAATACGGCCCTGGTAGCAACACAAGCATGAAAAATGTTCCTGGGTAATGCGAAATAATTACAGTGATTGGCAGCCCCATGAGGACGGGCAGCCTACAGGAGGCTCTGTTTGGCAATACAAATGGTTTTTATACATCCAAAACTTGCCTTCAAGCCATGAATTCAAACTTAAGCACCGGCTTTGAGGCCACTGGGAGCAACATCTAAAGGGTTGGTGAGCAACATGTGTCAGGATTCGAACTCTTAACATGTGTTTTCCTGGGACATATGTACCTTCCAGTTGAGTCACTGGAGGCTCTCATGAATGCATCTGACCAATCCTCCTACCTATGCATATATTTGTTGTATTTTAGGTCGCCTCCCATCTTGTTACCCTCATGTTTCCCATATCCAGTTGTGTACCCTTTATAAACATGTCCCTGACCAGTGCTCCTTGCTTGATCATTTGAGCTCCTGAGCCCAATCCGTCATCTGGTTTCTGTGACTTCTGTGGTTACTGACCAGATTCATAGTTTCTGTGTTCCCTGCCTGGTTCCATGTCTGTTGCCTGTTTCCCTTGCTCCTGTTCTCAGCTGGTTCCCGATACCCGTCTTCCGTGGATTCCCTGGTTTGACATTCGGCCTGTTACTCGACCCTGCTTGACTGCTGCCTGCCACTGACCTTGCCTGCCATTTGGACATTGCTTTCGCTAGCCCTGACCTTCTCAGCCCATTACTGGATTCGCTTAGTCTTCTGTCTCTACCCAGGCCTGTATTTGTTTTTTTTAGTTTGCACTCCAGTTTATTGCCGTTTTCATTTTAAACTATTAAACCTCCTTCACTTTACCATGGTGTCTGCTGTTAATCCCGCAGTAAATGGCTTTTATCAGGGTTACCCAGCATATAGGCTGGACATTCACCAGCATTCAGACATGACAACATGTTGCTTGTGAGCCACTGCTTGGAGATTACTGCTTTAAAATATCATTGCTTGAGACATTTTCCATCAAAGGTGATTTAAAACCCCCTCCTGTTTTAAATGATAGCCCATGCTTGAGAAAGGGGTCACGCCCCGAAACGTTGCATCCGCAAATAAACGAGCAAGGTTGAATCCTGCTAGAAGTATCCATGTTGTGCTGGTGTGTCCTGTGTCTATGTTTAAATGATAGCCCACTCACACATTGCCCCCTCTTCTACTACCTTGTGTAAAGAGTACCTGCTCTCTTAACTGTAATGCTGCACAGTGGGGTTGGAGGAGCCATCTTTGGCCAAAGTTCAGTGACCTGACCAGTAGCATGCCTGGTGGAAGCCAGTCTCATCCTGACATGCTCTTGGCCAGCATTTGCTGCCAGGGAGACAAGTCTGGGGGGGGGGGTGCTAACCTGGACTTATACAGCCCACCAGTGATGCAGTTGTTTTCCTTTGTAAATATAGAAGCGTATATTTATAAAAGCTTTATGTTTCTGATTGACTGACTGAGATGCTGAATTTCTAATACAGCGGAGGCGTAAAAAATAAACGCCAGAAACTACATGAAAACGCAATCCCTCCCCATTGTGTTTTCTCCACCAGACATGATTTAAATGCATTAAAAACAGAAGTATTTATGTCTGGATTTTCATAAAGTCCTTTTATCAGTTATTGTGACAAATAATTATAATTCTACTCCTTGCTGAGTTAAGAAAATTGTCAGATTGTTCAAAAATAATGAATGGTATTCTTGAGAGTTAAAATAAAAAAAATAATAAAAAACACCCAACAAAATAAGTTAATTTGCAGCTTATACAATTAAGCCTTCTAAATCAACGAGAGTGAAATGTTATTAGCAGTGAACAAACAATCAGAGAGTTATAAAGCTGCTCCCATGAAAAGTCAACTTTTGCAATGCCAATTACAATTCTATAGAAATCGTGTCTCGTTGCCAGTTCCTCTGGTGATACATTGTTTGTTCCAAAAATGAGGCATTAGCTATGTTTTACCAGGCCACGGACGTCAGTGCTTAACACTTTGTTTTCCAAAGCTGCATGTGTAAACCTTGCTTTAGGACATATATATATATATATATATATATATATATATATATATATATACACACACACACACACACACAGGTATGGGATCTGTTATCCAGAAAGCTCTGAATTACAGAAAGGTCACCTCCCATAGACTCCATTTTATCCTTAGGATATAAATTAATGCTTATTGGAAGCAAAACCAGCTTATTGTGTTTATCTAATCTTTACAGGATTTTCTAGTCTAATTAAAGTATGGAGATCCAAATTACGGAAAGATCCAGTATCCAGAAACCCACAGGTCGAGCATCCCGGATACCAGGTCCCATACCTGCATATAAAGATAAAGAAAAAAATATACTCCCCCTTTTGACAAGCTCATGTGGTTGGGCTTTTGTAGAAATGTACATAAACAATGTCTGAACTTCCAGATCTGGATATACAGAAAATATTTCATTTTACACAGACATACTTGACCACAGATTCAAAGGAAAGCACACTAATGTCTCTGCTTGCAGGGACCAATTTCCTGTACCCTTAGGCTCACAGAGTCATCCTACCACAACCTCACCTTGTTCTATTGTGAAATGATGAATTCTGGGATGTAAAGTCCCTCTGAGGGACTTCAAGTTACAGGTTCCATCACTTTACAGAGGAATAATGTGAGGGTTAGCATGACACTGTGAGCCTATGTGGGATGGGCAACTGACTTACAAGTATCATGGTTTCCTTTCAATCTGTGAAATCAGGTATGTCTATGTAAAAAAATACATTTATATTTATATCTGGAAGTTCAGACAGTGTTTAAGCCCAACTAAAATAGCATTGGGCAGTAAGTTGATATATTTTTCTTTGAACACCATCTGGTTCCCAATGACGGGGAGTTGGCATATTATGGTTGCAGGATTTTTTTTTTCCAGCCACGGTACATGTGCTATATACAGTATGTATATAAAATTGTCCCACACCCGTGTACAAGTATGAGATCCATTATCTGGAAACCCATTATCCAGAAAGTTCCAAATTATAGAAAGGTTGTCTCCCATAGACTTCATTTTATCGTAACAATCCAAAGGAGGAGAGTGAAATAGATTGGAAAGTCCCTCTATATGCCACAAAATTACTTTGTTTGTGAGTACCCACTTTGAACCCTGTTAAGGAGAGTTTAAAAGCCTTTCTCCATCTATTATAATCAAAGTGATGGCAAGACTTACAAGGGTTCACATTCAGCGGTGATATAGCTAAGCCCTACTTCTGAGCACAAAGTGGTGTTATTTGAAACAATATTGCCCTATATTTTGTTTGCTGGTCCTGTGCCTATGGCACTGGCTCCATTTTTCTAGATACTGTTTCGGGCTTGAGGGGATACAAGTGTGAGCCGGATAAGGATTGTAAACACAATTGACTTTGGGACTCAAATTTGTTTTGGACTTATGCAATAAAGGGTTTTTGCAAAGCCACAGCGGATAAAAAAAAAATAGTTTGATGGAAATGATTTGATCTGAAAATCTATCCCATGTTGTTATGGTTACTGAACCTACAAGTAGAGTAACTTAGATTAAATTCATTTTATATTCAGCAACAATGTCCTGAGCAGACAAGAATGTAAGAAACTGTAAAAGCAAATTAATGAGAAAAAAAAGGACTAAAAGAATATTTATGTAAATTTGCCCTTGTCTCACTTATTTTTGGCGACTTGATACTCAACCCTCTTACAAACATCCTTGGAATGAATTTGTTTCCTAACACACACACACACCATTTTTCATTTCTTCCCCCTTCAAAATGAATTACTTCACAAGTGCCCATATCAAATATTCTAGAGAACGGAAGAATTTTAAAGGACAAGGACAGCAATTGTTTCAGCAAAAGGGATAAGAGAGGGCTGTTGCTTTGTAATCTGGATTAATGGAACGTGTTAATCAACAAATGCAATGAACCTCCATTTTCAATGTGTAAGAAAAGGAAAGGAATAGAATTGTTTACAGAGCTGTGATACACTCAGTTTGACATTAAGATGCAAAGACAAAAACGATCAATGAACAGAGGAAACAAATGGTCATTTTACCGGGACAGAGAGGAAGTTGTCTGCCAGACAAGGAAAATGTTACTCATTTGCATGCCCATGGGAAATACATTAATGCATTGAGTGGTGTTTCAGATGTAATATACTCAGTGTATACTAAGGTCATGACCAGTCCTGGTTTTTCGGAAGACCTCAAAGGCCCAGGTCGGATATAGTTGGTGTGCACCTCTAGGCTGGGCCACCCGTTTACATTTGCAAGACATGAGCTACACTGGACAGGCCGGATATTCAACATCATTTTTTTTTCAACATTGCCTATGTGGTCCATCGGCAGGATGAGGCTCCTAAACATTAAGGGCCCCATTTACTTAGCTCGAGTGAAGGAATAGAGGAAAAAAAAGTCGAATTTTGAATGTTTTTTTAGGCTACTTCGACCATCGACTTCGATTCGAACTGAAAATAATACTTCGACCTCCTACTTCGCCACCTAAAACCTACCGAGGCCAATGTTAGCCTATGGGGAAGGTCCCATAGGCTTCCTAACATTTTCTGATCGAAGGATAATCGTTCGATCGATGGATTAAAATCCTTTGAATCGTTCGATTCGAAGGATTTAATCGTTCGATCGAACAATTATTCCTTTGATCGTTCAATCGAACAAATTGCGCAAAATCCTTGACTTCGACGGTCGAATATCGAGGGTTATATCGATATTCGACCCTAGGTAAATGTGCCGCTAGATGTTCTACACTTGGGGATTTGTAGCCAAGCCTGAGAGGCAGATACTCTGGCAGCCCACAGTTACATAGTTACATAGTTAAACCGGGTTGAAAAACGACAAAGCCAATCAAGTTTAACCCCTCCCTATTCTCAGATAAATTCTATATACCCATATCTATACTATATAAACTATAGAGTTTAGTATCACAATAGCCTTTGATATTATGTATGTCCAAGAAATCATCCAAGCCATTCTTAAAGGCATTAACAGAATCAGCCATCAATCATCACATTTTCCTGTTTTCCACTTTTATAGTCTCAGCATTTTTTTTTTAACTCTTTTTGTAACTCTTGTAGGATTCCCTTCTTGGCCTGTGAATACTCCTACACTATATATTATATTAGAAGACATTTGGATTAAGATGGCAGTATCAGTCTATTTTATCTAAGGCTGACAATTTATACATATTCCATACTCCTTATTGGTTTTTACTTTTTTTGCAGTTGTATACCCAGGAATCTTTCTGCTGCTCGAAGAAAATCCTTTCAGAATATGCTGATTTCTATTTATCTAAAGGTTATTATTATATAATATTTATTATATTTATTTTTCACAGCTAAGTACCTTTTTTTTATTATACCACTGGTCATAACTAATTCTTAGACTTTTCTAAAGCAAAAACAAACAGTTTTAATTACTGTTTGAGCCTCCTGTATGAGTCCAAGGTGTTTGTGAGTGATGCAGACATTTAAAACAACGGATATTTTCATTATTTATCATTATGTAGAAGGTAAGAACATAGGAGGCATTTTGTTGCTACAGTTGGAATTGATTTCACAGTGCAGACAAACAGGGTCGGACTGGACTGGCAGGAACCCAGGCCAGACCTACTCCCCCATAAAGACCTGCTCCTGAGTTGTGACGGTGATTGCGCATTCTCGTTGTACGTCTTTCATTCGTGTCATTTGCGTGTTTGCTGCACGCCGTTTACACATGGATGTGCCTGGGCTAGACCATGAAGGTCAGGAGGGCCCTTTGTTTTGCAGACCTGGTGGGTCCCCAAGGGTCCAGTCTGACACTGCAGACAAAACCTCCTGTGTGTTCTTACCTTAATGCCCTGTTCCTATTGTTGTACTCTGGTTATTTATAAAAACTGTGCAAAGTTGTACCTGGGCATTAACCCTTGATAGCCAGATGAGTTTATAAATGACCCCCACTGTGTCACTAGCTGGGGACAATTTCAGTTGGGGAGGAAAGAGAAGAACCTACAATTTAACATTCAGAGAGAGGACAGTGATGGATTGGGGATGAAATATGATAGCAGAGAATATGCCCCATATGTATTCAGCCTTAAGGAACCCTGATACAAGAACGGATTTAATAGCACCTCATGTGTTGGCTATTTATTGCCACTTTGGGGCAAATTGTTCCAGTTGCAAGTCTCAAATTGGGACAAAATCTCAAGTTTTTCTTGTTTGCAATTACATTTTCCACTTTTTTTTTTTTATAGGAAAAATCTTGCCACCTAATACCTATTAAAATGTTTATTTTTGATATTAGATTAGAAAAATTTGAATACAATTATAGATAAAAAAAGTGACCAACATTATGTTGATTGCTTGAATTGTGCCTTAGAAGATTGGACATTTATAAATGTGCCCCTGTTATTAAAATTCAGACACCAAACTGTAAACTCATATGCATATCTGTCGAACCTATTGCATGTAATAGAAATAAAAATGTGTTTTCCCACGTGTGAAATGAATATGAAAACCCTGTGGCGAATACAAGGTCCCCTTTATGTAAGGCTACAGATTTCACTCACAGCACTTTATAACGAAACCTAATCCAGCAACCGATTTAATTCTATGAATATGCTAATCAGAACTTCCCCTGCTTGTGAAATCAAGACCAATTACATCATTATCATCACAGACACATCCTCAAGGAATATAACGCTTCAATCGTTGGTCAGAAGATGGTCTAACAGCCCTTGATATACAAGATATTCCTAAAAGCTGCACTAACATCTGCTCCCTAATTTTCAGTCTAGACACTACCACGAGTCTATCTGCAAATTCTACAGAGAGCCAAATGCTAATACATTTCTGGAACAAATAATTCTATTGTTTCCCTGAAACTGACCTCTTTCTCTTACCTTCAATTAAAAAAATAAATATACAAAAAAACAAGAAGTTTCTATTGTTTCTGCTTTGGGGTGAGTCTCAATTTAGGGAGGTACAATTTTGGGGTAAAAGTATTGTCTGGGAGTACAGATTCATCATAATAAACAGCCTTTGTAAAACCTGTTTGAGATGCAGAAATGGATGCACCTAACTGCATTATAGGTTGAATTGTATGTATGGATAACTTTATTTTTAAGTGCTGTAAGGACATGTAGCACTGTACTATATATAAAGTACACACAGGGAGGACACGTAACATAATAAATACAATAAATATATACACACACACACACACAGGTATGGGACCTGTGATCCAGTATGCTCGGAAACCTGGGGGTTTCCAGATAACAGATCTTTCTGTAATTTGAAACTTCATACCTACTAGACAATCATGTAAACATTAAATAAACCCAATAGGCTGTTTTTACTTCCAATAAGGATTAATTATATCTTAGTTGGGATCAAATACAAGGTACTGTTTTATTTTTACAGAGGAAAAAGGAAAACATTTTTAAAAATTTCGATTATTTGCATAAAATGGATATATATATATATATATATATATATATCTATATACAGTACGCACATATATGTAAAGCAAGCTAAAGTGCCATGTGTCAAGAGAGGCAGTAGAAAGGAGGTCCCTGTCCCGTTGAGCTTACAGTTAAGTATTTTGCCTAGTTGTACCCTCCAGCATTCATTCTGCATTATAACTGTCAGTTTTCATTGCATTTTGTTTTTCAATGGAACATGTAATTTGTCTAAGAAAAACTATATAAATGCAATCTACGCTATAACAGGGCGCTATAACAGGGGCCTGAGTAACTGAGAATCAATTGGCGGTTAAAGCTGCGCTCTCCTGCGTTCCGTTTTTCTGCGTTCAGCCGCAGGGGAGTGCAGGAATAGACGCATTAAGTTCTTTTCAATGGGGCTGTACTCACACAGGCGTGTGTAGGCGCAGAACGCAGGTTGAGACGCAACATGCTGCATTTTTCCTGCGTTCGGCGCCTACATGCGTCTGTGTGAGTACAGCCCCATTGAAAAGAACTTAATACGTCTATTCCTGCACTCCCCTGCGGCTGAACGCAGAAAAACGGAACGCCGGGGAGCGCAGCTTCAACCGTTCTTCAGTAAGAGCCCTTAGAGCAGGAACGTGCTACCTGTGATTCACTAGATAACTCCCAACACCCTCAAAAAGCCTTTCACTCAAGAAGAAGTGTTGGAAGTTATAGTTTAATAGCAGGGGGGGCATAGATTACCTTCATGACAAAGGGGTCCTATGAACCAGAGCAACCAAACAGAATCTTACTTACTATACTCATTTTACAGCTGACTGATGAGAGCTAATAGTTTCCATGTGTTTCCAGGCTGGGAGCACAGTGACTGCAATGCATATCTCTCATCTTATTTATATTTCTTATGATGAGAATCCTCATCCATACTTGTTAAAAATACATAAAAGTGAAATTCCTGAAAACATGTATCCTTAACCACCCACTGATCTCAATAACTTGAGTCACCCTGGTGCCTATTCATATCACACCTACATTATTAGGAAGTCCGCTCGTTACTAAAGCATTGTCAAATCTTTGTATTCCTGTGACACAATCACATTATTTCACATTCTTAAGGTATATGTTAAAGAAATATTTGGAGAGAAAGTTCCCCTTCCCTTAGCAACATGCAGCACAAATACTAGCAATGCTGGGGTTAAAAGCCAAATCAGATCTGTAACAATAAATATAGCAAGAATTCACATTTGAAACTCTTATTGAAGACTTATTATAAAACATATAATGTAGTATATAATGGACTCTTACCTAGAGCTGATTTTCCATACAGTCTGTGTAGGTTGATGTGAGTCTGGCCAAGCCCAAAGGTGTGTCCTAATCACTTTCAGGTGAGATCACTTTGTTTTAATGGAAACCTTTTACTTTTACAATTGGGAATTATGTTATCAAAGGGGTGGTTCACCTGAAGGGCTCTTACTCATGAGCGTTTTTATCTGCACTCCCCTGCGTTCCGTTTTTCGGTGTTCAGCCGCAGGGGAGCGCAGGAATAGACACATTACATTTTTTCAAATGGGGCTGTACTCACACAGGCGCATGTAGGCGCCGAACGCAGGAAAAATGCAGCATGTTGCATCTCAACCTGTGTTCGGCGCCTACATGCGCCTGTGTGAGTACAGCCCCATTTGAAAAAATGAAATGCGTCTATTCCTGCGCTCCCCTGCGGCTGAACGGGGAGCGCAGGTAAAAACGCTCATGAGTAAGAGCCCTAAAGTTATACGTAAGTTATAGAATGGCCAAATCTAAGACAATTTTCAATTGGTCTTCATTATTTGTTTTATATAGTCTTTTTTATTTTGCCTTTTAATTTTGATTCTTTCCAACTTTCAAATAGGGGTCACTGACCTTGTCTAAAAAAAATGTTCTGTGAGGCTATTCATTTATTGCTATTGCTACTTTTTATTGCTCATCTTTCTATTGAGTCCCTCTCCTATTCATATTCCAGTCTCTGGAAATCAATGCATGGTTGCTAGGGGAATTTGGCCCCAAGCAACCAGACTGCTGAAATTACAAACTGGATAACTGCTGAACAAAAAGCGAAATAACTCAAAACAATAAAAAAATGTACACTAATTGCAAATTCAAAATATTTTGAAAAGATTACAAAATATTTTTTAATTCCAATTTATTAAAGGGAAATTCACAGAAGTTGAATAAACTGAAATTACAGTATGACATACAGTATAATTGGAGTTAAACTAACAATAAAAACAACACTTTTTTAATGAGTTTAGGAAAGCACCCTGGGCTCTTACAAAACACAGATATTTTGTTGTTATAGTTTTTTTTAAAACACAAGTGTATTTTTGTGAGTTCCATATGCAGTTTTTTTGTCTAGTGTCTTCTGAATGCAAATGAAGCGCAAGATAATGAAACGTTATGTCTGAAAAAAAAACACAATGAATTGCATGTGCCATAAAACGCAAATGTTAAAGAATGGCTAATTCTAAGCAACTTTTCATTGTCCTTCATTATTTATTTTTTATAGGTTTTGAATTGTTTGCCTTCCTCTTCTGGACTCTTTCCAGCTTTCAAATTGGGGTCGCTGATCCCATCTAAAAACAATTGCTCTGTAAGGCTAAAAATGTATTGTTATTGCTACTTTGTATTACTCACTCTTCCATTCAGGTTCTCTCTTATTCATTTTCCAGTCTCTTATTCAAATCAATGCATGGTTGCTAAGGTCATTTAGACCCTAGCAACCAGATAGCTAAGAATTGCAAATTGGAGAGGTGCTGAATAAAAAGCTAAATAACTCAAAAAACCCAAAATAATAAATGAAAACCAATTGCAAATTGTCTCAGAATATCACACTCTACATCATACTAAGAGCAGATTTGTCAAGGGTCGAATTTCGAGTTCATGAACTCAAAATTTGACTAATCAAATCGAAATTTATTGATTTATTATTCGTGTGAATAGGACTGACCCACAACTCAAATCAACTTTGAATCAAATTCTATTCGAATTTTAAAAACTCGAATGTCAGGAAGGCTGCAAACATCACCAAATTGATCCCAGGACGTCTTCCATAGGCTAAAACAGCAATTCGGCAGGTTTAAGGTGGCAATTAATCGAATTTGAGTTCTTAAAGGGCCAGTATATTATAAATCTCAAAAATCTAATTCGAATTTTTAAAAAAACTCCAATCGAATTTAATTTCGCATTCAAAATCTGAATTTGACAATTTGAATTTTCACCTTGAACCTTGATAAATCTGCCCTTAAAAGTTATCTCAAATGTGAACAACTCCTTTAATTGCGCTGAGTAATTTCCGGTGCTTGTCGGAAAGTGTCTTTGAACACAAGTACCTTCAATGAATAGTGCCAATGCTCACAAAATCATATGGCTCCTTGGTAACTGAGTTCTTTGGAGAAACTTGCAAAAGTTTGTAGTTGGTGTAAGTTTTTTTGCAGGAGTTAACACAGCAAAATTGATTTTCTCCAACATCCTTTTCATTACTTGGATACTTTGTTTGAGCAATCCAAAAATTCACTTTAATTTTTTTTATGGCTCTTCAGCTGTGTTTTATATTATACAAACATCCAGTCCCTAAGTGCAGTCCTTCCTATCCACAGTATAATGGATCATACCATCTCTGATTTTCCTATATTCCTTGGAGAAGAGAGCAAGCCTACATAATGAAGCCCACCATATAGGGTTCACTCAGCTTCTTCTCATACTGTATCATTTGCTCCAAAGAGGATAGTTTAAGAATACTTTGCTGGCTCCTCGGTGATCCCTGCTAACTGGCCTTTCCTCAACCTCACACAGACCTCACGTGCATCATATACGTTGCAGCATGGGACGCATTCCAGTTCACTTTCTGACGTATCGTGTGCTGTGATGCAGAGTAGTTTTCACTTAGACGCTGCACACCTGGGCACTGGCCTATTTAATGTGCTTGGTTATCAAGTTTGGTTCTATCCTTTCTCTTGTTGTTGGTGATTCTTCTGGAATTGACTCCTGGCTGTTCTGTTTTGATTGCTGGATGACCTGACCTTTTTCCTGATTCTTGACTACAATCCAGTTCTGGCTGCCCTGATGTCCAGCCTATCTATTTATTCATTTTCCTGATCCCTGGTAACGCTGTAGACCTCACTGGCCTCTCTCCACTCCACTGGATTCCTGTCTCCATTTTGGGATGCCTTGTTTTGGTGTGGGCTCCTTGTGGGTTGATATCTATGTTTAATCTTAAACAACCATTACAGTACAGGACCTGTTATCCAGAATGCTCGGGACCTAGAATTTTCCGGATAATGGATCTTTCTGTAATTTGGATCTTCACACCTAAAGTCTACTAGAAAATCATGTGAACATTAAATAAACCCACATAGGTTGATTTTGCTTCCAATAAGGATTAATCATATCTTAGTTTGGATCAAGTACAAGCTACTGTCTTATTATTACAGAGAAAAAGGAAATCATTTTTAAAAATGTGGATTATTTTATTATAACATGGGAGATGGCCTTTCTGTAATTCGGAGCTTTATGGATATTGGCTTTGTAGTAGTGGGTAGGAATTATCAGGTTTGGTAAGTAATTTTAAAATAGGGATCAGCTCAGGAACCCAGGAAGTGACTGTACGATTGCCAGTGTCAGACAGTTCCATTGACTCAGCGGCGTAATGATGCACTGCTGGGTCTCCCGTAAAAATAAAACTTCTAAGGGCAGCGCCTGGCCAACCCAGCCAGGCGCCCTAGGCAACCTGGCTGGCCATGGCGCCGGCTGAGTGATTGCTCTGTTGCGCATGCGCAAAACTGCGCTATGGTGCGCATACACGAAACAACGCGCGCATGCGCAAAAGCACAATTATGGAAAAATATCCACGGCAGTCGGGGAGAGACAGGACCGGACAATGGGGTAGGCAACAAAGCAGGTACGTGCCTGGTGCCCCTCCAGCTTTGCACCCTAGGCACGTGCCTACTCTTCCTACCCCTAGTTCCGGCCCTGTCTAAGGGGCCCGATGCTGGGTAGGTAAGATTGTGGTTGGGAAGGGAGATTTCGTACAGCTATAAAGGAAGCAGACCCCACTATCAAGGCCTCCCCTGTTCCCCCACAGGGTCTGCTTCCACTATGGTTACACCACTACATAGCTTGTGTTGAATTTAAAAGGAAAATATGCATCTTTTTTGCCTAAGCCCAACTGCATGAGCTCATGTTAAAAAGGGGGGTATATTTCCCCATAATAATCATAGCAAAATATTAATGGTTATTTTTCTGCTGGACAAGGTTGCATCTTCTGTGCTTGTCAAAATTGAAAAAAGGGCTTTGTATATTAACAGGACTAAAATGCTTACAAATCCTAGCAGTCTTTTATGTTTACAGCATTTCCCACCCAGAATTCCAGTTTCACCCAATGAAAATGCAGAAGAACATTGCAGCAGGCAGTTTGAATGCATTACCGTTTAGTAACTTGTTGGCAATTGAGCCATATGGACAGGACATTGTGGGTATCAAGTACAGGGCTCCTGTGCACCTCTGGGTGCTGCGACTTGTACCGAATATCTTAATCAAATAAAAGGCAAAAAACATATTCAAATCCCGCTTAATGTATGTGCAGTGGTTCTTAAACCTAGAAGTTGCACCTGCCATAAAATGAAGCTCAGCATCTGCTGAAATGGGACTGGATGGGACAGGACGGTGTGGGAGTAGATCGAGACAGGACAGAGTGGGCGTAGAACAGGACAGGCTGGATCGGATAGGACAGGACGGGAGTAGAGAAGATCTTTTTTTTTTTAAAATAAATGTATCAGCAGTGTCAGTCTGCACAAGTCTGGCAACACAAATCTGTGCCAGGAGCTGAATAATGCGCATCTGTAGCAGCTTACGCTCTGCTTATTGCAAGCTTACTAATTTGAAACTCTCTATAACACATCCCTTTCCAGGAACAGATACAAATCATATCAGCCTTTTGTCTGGATGTCTTCAGTTATTTATAAATCAAATGATATATGATAAAGGGATTATATTCCTTGCAATTTTTCTCTGGGAAAAAATTGAAAAAGTAAGTCCCCAAATAAAACGATTAAATTATTGCTTCTATTTGATGGAAGGATATCAGCAGAGTAAATAAAAGCATGTCGGCCGGTGTGGGGAGCTATTGTTTGGCTGGCCAGTAGTCAGGGATTTTTTGTAGAATTCTAAGTCCAGTTTAAGATTAATAACTGTACATTGCAAACATGAACTACTCTGTGTCACAATACGGGTGCCGACCTTGCAGTCAAGTCAGAGATGAGCAATATTTAAACAACATTATCAACTGGGTTCAGCTGTTTTCATGAAGGTTAGTGTGGTCATGATAAGCAGGGAAACATCAATAGAGGAAGGTGCCCTTTTAAAATCCTGTTGACATATTGCTGAGCATAGAAGATGAGGTGTTATTGCAGGTGCTTGTGCCTATTCCTCTGGTAATATGACATACTAAAATAGCAAAGCTATCTTTGCAGAAAACGTATCTGGATAAAGGCACATTCAACTTCAAGATTATACAGGTATGGGATCCCTTATCTGGACCTTTTTCATCCAGAAAGTTCAGAAATTCAGCCATCTACAATAGAGCTCATTTTAAGAAAACAAAACAACTTCCCTTTTCACTGTCATAATAAAATAGTAGCTTGTACTTGGGCCTAATGAAGCTGAATGATTCCATTTTGGTGGAAAAATTAATTTTATGTTTAAATGGATTTTAGCAGACTTAAAGGGGAACTGAAAAAAATTAAAATGTAATAATAGCTTCATCATACTGAAATAAGAAACTTCCTTGATACAATCAATTTAAATTCCTGAAATAAACAAGTTTATCTTCAATATTTCTCTCTCAGCATCTGTTTTTCTTCGTTCTCTCTTCATTCAGCAGTTGGGTATCAGATAGTCATTGACAGTTAGATCCAATATATCTTATCCTTTTGCCTAGAAGATGCATTAGAGCTCACTCTATTAGAAACACCAGAGATCTTGTCTCTCTACATGCAGAATTTGTGCCAAAGTCAGTTATTTTGTTAGATTTTGTTTGTACTGGAATCAGTAATTTGATCGAGCTCTAATTCATCTGCTAGGACAGGAAGCCCCTATAAGAAATATTAGCTCATTCATCTGACACCCAACTGCTGCATGAAGACAGAATGAAGAGAAAGAGATGCTGATAGAGGGATAGTGACGATAAACTTGATTATTTCGGAAACAATGCAGATATTTTATTCTATTGTATTTGAAAAGTTCAGTATGAGGAAGTTTATATTAAATTTTTATTTTCCACGATGGTTTCCCTTTAAGGTATGGTTATCCCAATTACAGAAAATCCTCTTATTTGGAAAATCCAGGTGTAGCCCACCCATTGGTGTGTTGTAAAAATGTAGTTCTAGTGTGATACCGATGTATGCTCTGTGTGTCTTCTGGGACCCAGTGGACATCTCTTAACGTCTGTACCAAATACAGTATATATTACCTTTAGCCACTCTGGTGGGCATCAGCCAGATAGTTGGGGGGAAAAGGTCACACATAGGGGGTTATTTATCAAAGGTTGTTTTTTCCATGAAAAATGCACGTTTTTGTGGGAATTGTTAGTCAAAAATCGTTTTTTTTGGGTTAAAAATACTAATTTTCTTCAGTTTTTTAAAAAAGAGATTTATTATACCCCGAATCTGGAAATAGCTCATATCCGAAAATACACCATCGAAAACGTGTTGAGGTCATGTAGAAGTCAATGGCTTCTGAACCATTTGAAGGTGTTTGTAGCCTTCATGATGTTCGTGGATTTTTTTGTTGGGTTTTGCTCTGTTGAAAACTTGATCAATTAGAGTTTTTGGATTTCTCATCTCGAGTTCACTAATTCGAGTTATTTACATTCGAGTTTCTTCTTAAATTATAAACCATTCGAGGTTTAAAAAAGTTCACAAAGCTCTAAAACTCGACCTTTGATAAATAACTCCCTTAATTCATTTAAATAGCATATGAAGTATAACAGAGGATAGCTTCTTGGTCATGAGTAAGAATTAGATCACCCATTCGTGTCCCTACACTAGTGGCTTGATCACCATGGGTCCTAACTCCATAAAACTCCTTGTTGAAGCAAACGGCTGCTCAGCTAACTTTCTGTTGAGTCTACCTGTAAAGGATTATGTAGGGGGCGCTGTGGAGGCAGATGAGGGATGGATGAGTCTTTCAGGCAGGGACTGGCTGTGCAGACAAGGAACTGAATGGCAGGACAGGAATAGGGTTATGAGAACGTGGAATCAGACTGGACCGGGTGAAGAGGGCAATGAGTCAGACTGGATAGGAAGACGAGGACTCAGGACAGGAGCAGACTGGGTAGGTGCAGGATGCAACAGGCATAGAACAGGAACAGACTGGGTGGGACAGGCATAGATCGAGACAAGACAGAGCGGGCGTAGATAAGGACAGGCTGGATCGGAAAGGACAGGATTGAGTGTGAGTAGAGTAGATCAGACTGAGAAGACTGGATAGCAGGAGGATGGGATGGCAGGAGGACTGGATAGCAGGAAAGGGAAAAATAAGGATCAGGCTAGGCAGACAAGATTCAGGCAGGAGAAGGAAAGATAGGGCAAGGTGTAAAGTAAGGTCAAAGTCAGGATACGAGCCAGGAATAGAGCAAGATTCAGAATAGCAAGGAAGTCAAGGTCAAGGCAGAATAGAAAGGCAAGACAGGATAAGAACAAGGCAAGGTAACAAGGTAAGGTTCAAGTTAAGGCAGGACAAGGAAAGGAGGCTAGAGCAGGAACCTTTAGCTAGGGGCAATGCCACAGTGCTAGTATAGGTTATTCCTCAGGCAAGGAGTGTGAGGAGGGCTGGCTTTATATAGGGCAGAGTCAGTTGTGATTGGTTGACTGCAAACCAGTCAGCTGCTGCTGGGCTGGTGCTGCAAAGGCCAGATAACATATAGTGAGCAAACCTGCATGCTGCTCATCTGGCCCAATGGTTAAGGCACAGAGTCAGAAACCCAAAGGTCCCGGCTTGAATCCCTGCAGAGCCTGACACTACCCTTAGCTCCTAGAGTGACTATAAAGATGAACTCACTGCACACTTACTAAGCCTGTCACCTACTCAGGTCTGGGTCATGTATCCACTTTCCCAGCGAGGTCCCAGGAAAGCACATGGGTACTCTACCTTTTAAACTGAGGACATACTTGGTGTCCAAACTATAGGTAAAAATACAGCTAACTCTCAGGGTCTCTACACACTGGTTACAATCACACTGGTTACAATCATTCTGGATAATACATCCTATACTTTTTTGAAAAACAACATGCAGGTTGCTAAACTCATGGTGTGCCTCTAACACCTCTTGGCATGGCCTCACTCATTGTTTCCCTCTGTGTTGCAAAAAACCTGCAGTCCCTCATTTGTACTGGAAAGTCCCCATTTTCTCTGCACTGAACAGCCAGAAAAAGAAACAAAGTTTCTAACTTAATTGTCTTTTAGCAGAGAGCACAGAACACCTAACAGGTGCAAATAAGATACTTTGTAACAATTTTGAGACACAAAAAAAACTGTTTAGATAAGGAGAATTATTTTCAAATTTCCATAACCTGTCAAATTTTGTAAAATGAACATGGTAATTAGGGAGTGTGGCCACAGAAATGGTGCGATCAAAAAATTTCGCTGCAATGTTTGTCCCTCTTTTTACTTCCAAAATGTTGGGAGGTATGGGGTTGCCACCTTTCCCTACGGCGGAGCCCGAGCAGGGGTTGGGGTTGTGACATAGATGGCAGGAGTTAGGCCATCAGGGGGTGGGGCTATGACACAGCGATCTGCTATTGGCCGATCGTCATGTCAATCAAGGGAATCTTGCCCTTCAACATTCCATCATTTTATACCTGAGTTACCCTCCTGTTGAGAACACCTACAGAGGACCACTTGGGGTGAATGTAGAGTAGCGATATTGACTGTGTATCTCTTTGGCTGCCCAAGATGAAGAGACATTTCCTCCATTATGGAAGTGGTGGAAGTGTTATGCCTAGATATACAGTGGAACTCTATGCTTTGTTATACATTTGTGCTTAGTGCTGATAATTGCTGGACGGTCAAGTAAACATAAAAATATGCCAGTAAGAGCATACAAAAACTGTATCTCAGCATACATCCCCTTACTTGCCTCCTTGATGGCGTCTAGTACTAATGTTAGACTCTGGTTCAGATTAATGTACAAGCAGGTCTCTGTATGGTTTTCCCTAGCCTTTATAGCAACACAAGCAGAGTATACAAATAAGAGAAACAGAAAAAGGCAGCTCAAACTGGTTTCTCAGATCTGCTAAAAAAGCAGCCCTGAAAATGTATTACAGTCCACTCTTCAGTAACAATTATATCAAGACAAAAAGTCCAAATATTATAATATGCTGTTTATTATTTTTGTTTTGAAACCGGCACTTTTTAATAACATTCATTGCATATGATATACATGGCAATATCACATGCTTTGACTTAACAAATGCACCGTATGTTCTCTCAGATGGGTCCCTGATGGCAAGCTGCTCTAACCAGCTGTCCAATTCTGCTGACTGTCAATGGTGCCTGCAATGTACATGCCCCCAAGGGAGCAGCAGCAGTTTCTTGGCTTGCACCCAAATTGTATTTTTAATATATATAAGAAATGTTTCTGACTTAACTCTTTTGAAGAAACTGTAAAGATGAAACCGATCAGTTTATATTCATTTGGTGAATCTTATTTCATATGCGTCAGTCATACAAAATAAAAATAGGCACATGGAGTTCAAACTTAGCCTGGTTAGATAGGGATTGCTGGGAAAAGTGTCCTCCAGTTGCTTCTATACCAGCAGCCAAGATGCATTCAGTGTTCCAAATAGATATATAAGGATTATCTTTATGAGTTCAAAACAACCCAGGTAAAAAATATACATAAGAGAAATATACATAACCCTGAGCCATGGTATTTTGGCTGGGACCAGTCCATTTATGTGAGTAGCTGCCTATACATCTAGTTTTGGCTATTGAGATAACAACAGTAGATCTTACTCTTGTTCTTTGAGGATATCACAACCACCAATGAACAATGGATTTTGAATATATAGAAAGTATTGCTGTGGAAGAGGGCTTTACTAGTAAAATGCACGTTGTGTAGCACCTCACTTTTTTTTTTAATGGAAGCTTGTGTTCAATTTATATTTAGGATAAGGTCTCAAAATTGAAAAACAATTGCTGCTGAGTTGTGTGTATCATTGAGAGGTGGAAAAGTAAATGCTTTGAAGAAGGCTGGCAGGGGTCCCCATGGAACATACTGTATCCGCTATGTCCCTGAAAATATTCCATCAGATTGGTGGGTCTTCAAGCACCAAACCTTCCATGACTGTGGGATGAGTGAGCTCATGTGTTTTAGGGGTCCCATGGGACTGAATAATATGGGTTCTTCAAGGAAAGTTTAAATGATTCTACTGAAGAGGGAAACCTTTTGTTGGAAGACCTGTCAATGAACATTAACCAAGTGTTATTAATATAATTAAAAGTGCCCTGCACTAGTAAAACAAGACATGGGGCAGCCATTCAAAGAATAAAAGGTTACAAAGTAGATAAGATCTGTGGAATATAATGGTGTTCTACAGAGCATCTTTGTTATCCACTATGTAACCTGCACCATTCAGCCCTATTTCAGTTGCCTCCATTGCTACACAGCAGCTTGTTTATATAAATTATAGTAGTGTTTCTGAAGCAGATCAGTTTATCAGTGTAGGGCAACAATACATTATACTGTTATTTAAAACAGTTTTCATGTTGGTGCTCCTTTAATATCATGCAGATGAAAATCTTTTCTATGAAGGAGAAGCTTGGTGCTTTAGACTCTACTCCATAATATTACTAGAACTGAATTCTGAGATATCTGGATTAATGTCTTATATCCTCTCCCTGTAGCTCTAGTTATTTCTTTTTTTCACTTGCTAAAAATGAAATTTTCTGGTTCACATGAAAGGGATTAATTGTGCACTAAGAATGAGTGAGTAAAACGAAAAGCAGATAAACAATCACTCTGCGGAGACCATTTATGAATGGAGGGTTAAGTACCAATGCCAAAAGTGTTTGAGGAGGCCAATCATTTGACTATCCACAGCTACATATATGGATCCTATATACATAACACAATCATAGTGCTGGTGTTGTTAAATGCTAAAGCTTTTGTTTATATATCATTGTGCTGAATAGATAAAAGAGCCTGTAAGGAGGCGAAATGAAGATGTATTCCAAATGTAAATAGTTTGAGGCAATATTACAGCTCAGTGAGCAGGTGGCACCAACCCCAGGAGCTAGGCACTCCTCTTTGGTCAAAGAACACCAGTTGGGAAATTGGATCCTTCAGGGCTATTAGTAGATTGTTAGGAGCTCACTCAAGGAGTGAGAGATAGTTAGGCTAGCCAGCAAGGACTTTCTTTTGTACTGAGGTGGAGTAAGTGTTTTGGGATAGAGCCACAGGCAATATTGCACTACTTAGGGAATTGGAGCATTCAGGAATAGGTTAGAGGGAATCTATGGGAGCGGAAGAGAGACAGCTTGGGCACCATGCTGGACACTGCAGAGGAAAAGGGGAACGCTTTATGGGGAGAGGATGCCTATGGTCACCATGCAAGAAGCTGTGAATAAAATCTGCCTTGATTGATTGCATTGTTTGCAAAATGCCTGCTTCTTACATTAAAGGCCATTCCCATAACTTTCCCTGTACTGAGTGCCCAACCACTGGTAGACCCCGTTAAAAACCCACCATTGGCATGGAAAGGATAAAATCCAGGTACAGGATTAACTACAGGTACACTATTGTAAAAAAATTCTGTTCTATAGCACACTTTATTCAGGCTTCTTGCGTTCACTTATAAAACAAAAATAAGTTATCTTATCAGATCCACACAAACATTAATGTATGCCTATTTTAGCATGCTACTGTCATAAATATGTCTTCTTGGCTCTTATTTATTAAGTTTACCTCAAGGTGCAAAATCGTGTTTGCACACTTTTTACAGAATTCATAAAGTTCTTATTCAAAGTGAAAATGCAGTCTTTTTAAAAGGGCAGAGATGCAAGAATACAGGCCATATATTGGGCAATGTGTCTCTTCTGCTTATGAAACCGTGAGCAGTTGTTGGCCATGAAAATATATACCCATTACCGATCTACTAGGCTGATTTCTTTTTAAGACTTTGACCCTGTTAGCCTGTGTGGCCCCTTATAATTTTTCTAACTCTAAATACCTAACACCATATAATACCAACATTTTTACCGCTGACCTACAGTATGCTATGTATTACAGCATAACAGTTTGCATTCAGATTAAAATAAATGTTGCACCACTGTAAAGGCACAAGGTGTGCTTTCAGGTGTTTTGAGCCCTTTGTTTTTAAGCAACCTAAGTAGCCAAAACTGCCTACAATCCAACTGACAATTATTGAAACTGTCCTAAATTGCATCTTCCAAGAACTACATTTTTAAGCAGCTATTGCCTGTAAGAGCTTGCAGACATTGTTCTACAAAGGAGCGCCCAAAGTGCCCCACATGTCATTAGCCTAAGAGTTTTTGCCATAAGGAAAATGACAGTCATGACCTCAGTTCAATCTCTTGTCTCATCAATCACATAAAGGAAATCATCCACTGCATCTTTAATCGAAGGCTTTTATATCTCAGTGACCATAAGAATCTGTCTGGCATGAGAGTACTGACGAAAGAAGTCACACCTTTTCCCTCTTCTTCTTCAGACTCATCACTGCTTTGTTTCTGTACTTGCAAGCAGTCCCTCTCTCTAACACTGGAGATAAAAAGTCTGTGGAGAACATATGCTGTGATTTGACAGCTGAGTCAATAAAACAGTATTTTATATGGCCCCCAAGGGGTATTGATGGGGAATTAATGTTTAAATCCCCTCTTTTAAAATAAACTAGTGAATTAAACATGGGAGCAATAATTCTGCGCCATTGCCTTACAATTACAGTGCTTTGATGCATAACAGTAAAAGCAGAGCAAAAGAATGTTCCCAAGCCTCTGTTCTTGGAGATATTTGGAAGCTGTATTGGCTCGCAGAGATAGTCGGATTTCTTTTTGTCTGATGGATGTAAAATACACGCTGGCCTTGTGGATTCTACATAATGTATTAATGGCTGCAGCATTATGGTTGGAAATCTTAAAAAAGCAACCACAGTTAATTGACTTTCAATAGCCAACACTGCTAAGGATTCCTGAGAGAGATTCCCACATTGCGAAGCAGATCTGTATTCTCCGAGGTGCTCTCTATGATAATGAGGTGTCCACTTAGACTAAAGACATCCTGATATTCCATGTAAAATACCAACCTAGTGTCCAATTAAGAGGCTAAAATCACTTTGTACCTATTGATTTGTACTTGCCGTACATTAAAAGGGATATAAATCTTCAATGGCAATGTTATTCCACGCACAGGTGTCTGGACTACGTCTTAGGTTAAAGCAATACTGCACAATAAAACATTTTCCAAGTCCTTGTGGGCCAGGGTCCCAACTGATGCAAGAGGGTCGTCCAGTGGGAATTCCGCCAGCTCTGTTTACACATGGTTCTTTTTTGTTTCATACAATTGCCATTGAGAAGCTGTAAACAATTGTATTCTAACTTTAAATGCCAAAAAACACTGTGTCTGTCCTTCTGAAGTTTGTATAATGTTATCAAGCAAAAACTGAACTGTAATCTCAGTATTAGATCAGTGCTGTCCAACTGGCAGCCAACGGGCTGCGTCCAGCCCACGACCTCCCCTTGTGGCCCTTCATTGAAGTCTGGTTGCTTTGATTGCTTACCTTTGTGTAAGCTTCAAAAGGCATCAGAACTGACATTAACTGGCCCCTGCATTATTCACACTTCAGATTCAAACTGTAAAAACCCTGCATTGTTCACACATTCATGGGGTTATTTATCAAAGGTTGAATTTTAGAGTTATGTGAGTTTTTTAGACCTCATATGAACGCAAATGAGCTCACATCTTGAATGGTTTCTAATTTAAGAATAAACTCGAATGGAGAAAAACTTGAATTTAGCGAGTTCCGGGTTAACAACCCGAAAACTCAAATTAATTGAGAGTTTTCGGCGGATAAAAACTCGAATCGACTCAAACATCATGAAAACTATTAACATCTTCCCATGGTTCAAATGACCTCTGCCATTGAATTCTACATGACCTCAACAGGTTTTAGATGGTGTATTTTCAGATTCAAGCTATTTCCAGGTTAGAGGTTTTTTAAAAACAAAATTATATAGTTTTTTCTCTAACCTGAAAAATCTATTTTTACCCTTGAAAACTAAATTTTTTTCTGGAAAAAACAACTTTTTAATAAATCTGCCCCTTAATGTCATGTAGTGCCCACACCTGTAAAACCCTGTATTGTTCACACCTCACACCATAATGCCCAAATTCTTCATCTGGTCATATTGCATACAGACGGTAGGAGCAGTGCTGGCATTGTGCCATTGAACATAATATGTAAAAGAGTGGTCCTAGAATGTTTCCCTGTCTCCTACCCTGCTCTGTCTTGCCTGCTCTACCCTACCTGTGTGTGCCATGCTCTGCCTGCCCTATGCTCCCTGTGTGTGCCATGCTCTGCCTTCCCTATGCTCCCTTTGTGTATCATACTCTACCTGCCCTATGCTCCATGTGTGTGTTCCATACTCTGCCTGCCCTATGCTCCCTGTGTGTGCCATGCTCTGCCTTGCCTATGCTCCCTGTGTGTCATACTCTGCCTGCCCTATGCTCCCTGTGTGTGCCATACTCTGCCTGCCCTATTATCCCTGTGTGTGTCATACTCTGCCTGCCCTATGCTCCCTGTGTGTGCCATCCTCTGCCAGCCCTATGATCCCTGTGTGTGCCATGCTCTGCCTTCCCTATGCTCCCTTTGTGTATCATACTCTACCTGCCCTATGCTCCATGTGTGTGTGCCATATTCTTCCTGCCCTATGATCCCTGTGTGTCATACTCTGCCTGCCTTATGCTCTCTGTGTGTGCCAAACTCGGCCTGCCCTATGTTTCCTGCGTGTGTCATACTCTAACTGCTCAGCATGTGGGAATGGACCTAGTGGTCATTTGTGAGGTGGACCTAGTGGTCATTTTTTAGCATTTGGAAATGCTTGTTATGTGGTCACCAGGGAGTTTAATCATGTGCTGGGGGCGCTGTGTTATCCACAGCTGAGGAGGAGGTATATGTATTTAAGGGTATGTATTAATATGACTTAACTTTTTTCACATATGAGAGATGATAGATATCCTTGCTGTCAGCACCAAACCATTTGGGTTTTTGGTGTGTTACCACAATCAACATGGGTTTTTTTCTTAACATTTCTTGTGATAATGTGGTGTGGTTTTTAAAAAGAGAGTGGTCAACACTGGCTTCCATTATAGGACCTTCACCACGTAGCCCAGAAAAATATTAGCCCTTGGTACCACAGAAGTTGGGCAGCTCTGTGACATACAGTAGTTCATATGAATTGACTGATGAAGCTCTAATAGACCTGATTTCCATTAGAGAATCATACAGTTAAATCTGGGACTCTTTTGAGACCTACAGGGTGCACATTTTAGTAAATATTTAAATGCACATTACATAGCACCTATTGTCCCACTTAACAGCTTTTATGGGGAGGCTGCATTCAGAAAAGTGATGTGTAATTCAGAATAAACTCAAGCTGCACAACCATAACCTGCATAACCATAACCTGCACCCGACCCTAACCCGCAAAATGTTTCTATTGTTGAACCCACACCCAATCAACACCTGTGGATCAGTGGTTCAAGCCATAAAAAAGCCATATCTCAGAAAACACATCCACTATAGTATTGTAGTACCCCAGTGTGACCTGCACCCACCATGGATGCCCAAAATTCAGCCCAAACCTGCCAGACCTGAGGCTAAACCCATGGATCCTGCTGGTATTGGTTCAGCCCACACATAATTCATAGACATCAGAGCTAAACAGCTGAAATTACCTGCCACCTTTGTTGCCTCCCCATCTTTCTTTCAGGCTTCCAACAGTATGTGCAAACCCTGGTACTTGTTCATGTGCACCATGATCCTAGGTCTTGGGGTAGAGCATTTGTCCAAGAATATCTATAGTAATAAATCAAATCAACTGGACTTGCTGTATTTATTTCTCTCTTGAAAAAGTTTTGCTAGCAAAATGTCTTCAAGAGATGAAATCAGCAAGTTGATTTGACATATTACTATAGATATACCATGACCTGGATGAATGGGACCCTTCACAGACATATTTGTACAAGAACTTCACACTAACACTGAAGAGAAATAGGTGGGACCACACAGAAGGAATCTGGAGAAAATTGTACGTTAAGGCAGGAGGGGCAGTCGGTGGAACAGGAAGCCAATCTCTTTAATTGAGATTAGGAGGTTCCCCTGGTGGGTAGGGGAGAAATTGATAAAGGGGCAGGTGTTTTTCAGGAGGGACAGGCCGGGTACAAGGCTTGGGTGGAGAACAGGCACAGTAGGCAAAGGAGGTATTGATGTTTAGAGGTGGACACTTAGAGGCCGATTCACTAACTTCGAGTGAAGGATTCGAAGGTAAAAAAAGTTTTTTTTGGGCTACTTCGACCATCGAATGGGCTACTTCGACCTTCGACTACGACTTTCGACTTTGAATCGAAGGATTCAAACTAAAAATCGTTTGACTATTCGATAGTCGAAGTACTGTCTCTTTAAAAAAAACTTCGACCCCCTAGTTCGCCATCTAAAAGCTACCGAAGTCAATGTTAGCCTATGGGGAAGGTCCCCATAAGTTTGGCTAACTTTTTTTGATCGAAGGATATTCCTTCGGTCGTTGGATTAAAATCCTTCGAATCGTTCGATTCAAAGGATTTTATCGTTCGATCAAAGGAATTATCCTTCGATCGTTCGATCGAACTATCTGCGCTAAATCCTTCGACTTCGATATTCGAAGTTGAAGGATTTTAATTCCTAGTCGAATATCGAGGGTTAATTAACCCTCGATATTCGACCCTTAGTGAATCGGCCCCATAGTAACAGGCTTGCTATTGAGTTGTTCAAGGGGCATATTAATATTACTGTATTTTTGTTTTGATAACTGTTTGCAGCCTTCAATAGCTAATACTTAAACATACATATTGTGGATAACTGTTGTATAAAATGTGTTTATATGGTATTAATGTTAATAAAAAAAGTGGCGACCTTTAAACCCTGTTTTAGTTAGGGTTGCACCGAATCCAGGATAATAAACTTACCTCTAATTTTATTTATTTTTAAAGCCCAAGTGCATGCTTTCTAAGCACCCTTAGTGCACAGTGCTAAAGTGCAGCAGTGCGGGTGCCCCCAATGAGTCCTACCCAAAGGCATGGTCTCCAATACTCCAATGCTCCAGGCCAATGCAAGGAAGCAGCATGAGTCAATTGGCTCACCTTCGCCGAAGCTAGGGTGAGCCCCATCATCCCCGAACCCCCTGCACAAAAGGCAGGGGGCAAGGGTCTTTAGACTCCACTTCATCTCATTCCTAGGGGGAGACCCTTTAACCCTGAGTTCTGCCTAAGCTTCCCCCAGGGCACCAATCCATAGCCTGGGGCCAAGACCAAAAGGACTGTAAGCACCTAAAGCCCAGTGAAAAAGATTTCTGCCCACAAAAAAAAAGGACAAAAAAAACACAAAAAGCACACAAAAAAATAAGTGCTTCAGTGCTATGTGTAATAAAGTGCATAGGTGCCATATGTGCCTTGTAAGGCTCTGGCTGGCAGCCAGGATAAAAGATTTTTCCTGCTAGCCAAAAGGCCGGAGCAGATACTACACTTGATCTTAGCCAAAAGGCAGTCTATGTTAAAAAGATACTGCCACCAGAAAATATTTTTTTAATATCCATCATAACATTATCTTTGAATGCTGTTTATAATTTTACATAAAAGTATTTGCCTGATGCTTTTATATTTCCTATCTTACCCTCATGTTGCTCTATGAGGGGGCTGCCATATTTGTGCAGCAGTAGTCCGTTCGCATTAGAAACTCTAACTGACAGTTAGTTTGAGATGGGACAGTCAAGTTGGCAAAACAGTCAGGTTTAGGAACTTCAAGTAATAATTACTTACAAAAACAGAACTATCAGCAAAACATGATCAATGTGCCGTTTTGTAACTTTTAATGTAGATTAATATTTTGAAAATTATTTTTTTAGTGTTAGCATCACTTTAAACTTATCCCAGGGAAACACTATCCCATCTACTCACTTGGGTTATGCGCAGTGTATGCACATTGCAGGGATATTTATTCTACTAGCAAAAAGTATTAGCGTGATGAATGGCGGAGCTCACCCGTATGTCTGTGCCCCAGTGGTCGCTGCTCTCGCAAGATCCCGGTATCTTCCTTACCGGCTTCTACAACATGTCAGTAACCTCGCTCCTGAGCGCTGATGCAAGACAGGGGAGACTTAGGTAATATCAATTTCAGCTTCTTCTGAGGAAGTGGCGAGTTGTAGGCACAAAACGCGTTAGTTGTTGCACCCCACTGCTGTAATTTTGACTATGTGTGCTTAAATGAAGAAGCCGAAATTGATATCACCTACGGTAAGTCTCCCCTGTCTTGGATCAGCGCTCAGAATCGAGGTTACTGACGTGATATTTATTCTAGTGCTTTGCTTTACCTAGAGGAAGCCACTCCTCATAAGGTTGCCACCAGGTTTTGCTGGTTCAGACTGCCAGAATTTCAGAATTCTGAAACCCAGACAAAAACTCCCCTTATTGACATGTAAATTGGCCAATCATAGGCTGTCATGTAATAGCCCTGTCTGACATTACTGACCCATCACCTGCTCACCCTTGACGTTATAATTTGTGCTCCTGATATCATCCTCTTCCCTGTCTGGAGCGTCCAAAATTGAATGGTGACAACCTACAGCTTCTCAGCATTTCTCTCTCTATGAACCTTTCTTCTTAAAACTCAAGCTTAAAACATGCAGCACTTTGGCTTTTGTTTCTGTTTACTAAATCAACATATGTTTCAACGTCCTTAGATTTTGCTGTGATCTTACAAGAGCCATGTAATAATACCTTTAATCTCTATGAAAAAATGCTCACTCCAATACAGCCGTAGCTTGTTTTTCTATTCAGCGGAGCCACTTACGTGTTTATTTAGAAGCTCCTTAGATGTTTGAAAAAAATGGCAATTAATTTTTAATGGCAGGAAAAATGTTACAAAACCTACAGCTCCGGTTTTATTTAGGAATACAATGTCCTGTTTGTGTTTGGGAAGAAAAAAGCCTCTCGTTTTTGTAGTACAAAAGACTTTGTACAGCTTTTAACAAATAAGAATCCAAAGGGCTTTCCCCAAAGTTTAATGAGTGTACTATTTCTTGAAAAAAGACAGAGAACCATTATGTTTTAAAGTACAATGGCCACTGTGGAAAAAAAAAAAAAAACATGGAGGAAAATTACAGTCGGTGACATTTCCAGAGCTTTTAATAATAAAAAAAAAATAAATGTTAAAGAAAATAGGACACTTTCACTGATGCACAGAGCTTCCAGTCTGCTCCTATCTTTTATTTCCACTATATTTTTATCTCTATGACCTTTATTTAGTTATACCTCTTTAGCGAACTGTGATCCCCGGGGAGCAAAATAACATGTGCAGCTTAAATAACCTCTTGCTCATATATAATGATTGTAAGGAGTAGAAGTGAGATTCCGCTGCGGATGTTGATAATGTGCGATTACATGATAATGCTCCTTCATGCTTTCAATCTACCGCAGGGTGATTATTATTGCAATTTTAGGCATCTATACATTGATAGAAGGATCAGAAGGTTTAGAAAGGGTCCAGTGCCCTAAAAATTAAAAGAAAATCTTGATTTTGTCCTAGAAGTTATGAAATGTTTTTCTGCTCTATGCGGTGAATGTTGCTGATTTCTTGACATACCATTTCATTTCACCACTGTAAAACCGTAAACCCCATGGTCAAATGGACTTTCCAGGCATTTTGTATCAAAATCTGATAAATGGGCTTCCCTATCAAACTGGAGTTGATTCACATATTGCATATTGTTTGGAGACAACAGGGTGAAGGACTGAGAGCTTACAATCTAAAAGCCAGAGAAAATGAGGAGTAAGGGAATAGGGTGGTTGTCTAGTGAATAGATAGTGTTTGGGGAAAAATGGAAACCAGTACCTTAGTTAGAGTGCGTTTATGAAGGTTATTAAATTAGTGAGCAATTACGTTATAGGCTTAGTTTTAGGTTCATTTTTTTAAAGTTCTGAGTTCCAAAGGATAGGCATGAGCACAAGGAAAGCCCTTGATGTGGGGGTAAGAAATAGTACAGGTATGGGACCTGTTATCCAGAATGCTTGGAACATGGATCTTTTTGTAATTTGGATTTCTTTACCATAAATCTACTGAAAAATGTTTTAAACATTAAATAAACCCAATAGGATTGTTTTGCTACCACTAAGGATAATTAGCAGACAAGATAATTATATCTTAGTTAGGAATAAGTATGAGGTATTCTTTTGTTATTACACAGAAAATGGAAATCATTTTTAAAAATTAGAATTATTTAATTAAAACAAAGTCTATCGGAAATTGCCTTCCCGTAATTCTGAGCTTCCTGGATAATGGGTTTCCAGTTAACAAATCCACAGCCGCAGTGAGGATGTGATGTAAATGGCAGGAGTAGCGATACGAATGGGCAGAGTCATGGGAAATTTGGTGAGTAGGGCTGGTTGTCTGTGGAGGCTGGGAGGGGAGATTCATTATTATCTGTAAAGATTCCTCACAACTAACTAAATTCAACCTATATTGATTTATGAATTATGCATGTACTGTACAGGATATATTTATTTTATTGCATGTTCTGTATATAATTATTGTAATGCTGACCCCTGACAAATGCTGTGCATACAGATAGTCCTATTAATCCAACAGGATAATCATAACTTTAAACTTTCTAAAGGACTGCCATTTAGCCTGTGCTTTTTCACAATGCAGAACATCCGCGTCAGCAGAATGCAGAGAAAGTCGCATGCTAATATCACTCTGAAAATAAGGACTAATTCATTAATTAATGCATTCATTTTTTTTTCTGAGTTCCTTCGGCTATTATTTGTCGAGCAGGCGTATTCTCTCCCACTTTCTTATCATTTATAACAGGTGCAACCCATAAACCAAGATCTGACAAGTACAAAGAGAAAAATGAGTGTGCCTTCCAAAAAATAAAGAAGAAAAATAAATGAATAGATAAACTGCAAAGGCGAGGTCGGAAAGCAAAACACTGAAATTGGTATTACTCGGCGTGTTATATATACAAACAACAAAGACTTCTACAAAAGAAATGAACCATGGCTGGCAAAGTGGTTAGATTGTGAACGTGTGACTGATTATTCAAAACGGTTCTATGATTAATTCATTTTGTATTGATGCAAATAATCCTAACAGAGACCTCTGAAAGCTAATGTATTTTCTGTACCGTGGTTTTCTATTGATCTCTTCAAATGGCGGAGGAAAGCTATTTTCATAATATTAATAAAGGGATTACAAAAGCAGGTCACATAAATGAAGCGAGCTGACTCAGCACTAAGGAAGCCGGCGTTTTCACTGAATGTGAAAATTAATTCACTTCTGCGAACTAAATGCAAAGCTTCTTTCTTGCTGACTTCTTATTGGCACCACACTGGGCTAATAGATGACCCTGTATGGGGGAAAAGCATTTTAGAAGAATGCAAATTTATGATAGGAATATCGTATCATCCCATACGCCACCATTTTATAAATTATATGCGTGTCCTGGTGTCAAGGAATGTAGTTTTTTTCTTGAGGAATATTTTTCAGTGTCACGTTCCTAATAGGAACGACTTATGAAAATGCTTCCGATTATAATAAAACACTAAACTGAGATCATAAGGAAATCGTTGGACGTGCAGAATGTGGTCTTCCATTTATGCTCTCCATCAGTTCCTCCATTTTCAGTTAAATGTATCCTGAAGGATCATGTGTATGTGAGCTTTAAAACACATACATCTTTGTTAATTCAGTCATATTCTTCATGTCATGGGGATCTCGCCCTGGCTAATTACTACTGCATGCTGAAACAGCTGTGGTGGGTCAGAGAGATTGTTAGGTGCCCCCTGGTCTTCATACTCCCTTTTGCTTATGGTCATTGTAAGATTGTGTTTAAAAGAGGCGATCAAATAGAAGTTGTTATTTAAACTGTCAATATGTGAAATATATATGTAACAATTCAACTAGCCAAGTATTAAGTACAAGACTACCCTGGTAATTTATTATGTATACCAACTTAACACCCTTGAACCTTTATCTGCTACTGTATGTGGTATACTTTTAGTTTAAGGGCTATTTTTTGGTGTTTCTTTGTTAAATAAAAACTACAGGTAGTACGACTGCAATTTTTTCGTTTATGTGACTGTAAGTTATTATGTGCAGGGTAGGGTGCAAAGAGCAAAAAACATAGGTCCTCCCTGCATGCAGAGTCATATAGAGATCACCCCACCATTCCACTGTCTTGAGCAGCATTCAGCAGGGAGAGGATTTAAAATGCAAAAAGTGCATTTAGAATAAGCATGAAGTGCTGCTGTTTTGTTGCCCTTGTGTCAAGGATCATAGAAAACTATTCCTTATATAACCCTAATTTGGTTACTGTCTCTTTAAATAGCAATTAACCCTTGGCAATCCAGGGCCCTGAGTCTCTTTTGCATAAGAAAAGTACTGGGAACTGGGATTTCCAGCGCAGTGCCTCCACCTAGGGAACACTGAGGAGCACACCTCAGGGGATTTCCACTAGGAAAAATAAAACACACAGTTTGCAATAAAACAAATATAAACTTTTTATAAACTGTATTTAGTAACTGTAAATGTAAATCACACAATATCACTTTACTCTGGGGAACCTGTGTGGACTATCAACCCCTGGCACAGTCTCTCAATGCCACAGTCTCACACAGGGTGGAGTGAAAGTGCAGTCCATTTGCACAATGCCCCAATTTGGGCCTTTTTTGCACTTTGCACATTGCGTGGGACATTGTAAATAAGCCCTTTGGTCTATATGCTACATGAGGCTTCTCAAGAGAACACCTGCTATCCACGCACATATATGTATATCAGTGTCCCAAAAGATCATCAACATTTTAATAGACTAATCACATAAACAATTTGGATCACTTTTAATAGAAATCTGCAAGACTGGTATAAACTTTAACCATCAACCAAGACCAAGCACCACATTTTTTCATATAGGCTCCAATTCCCTGCACCTTATTTCCACTGCCAAAGCTCCATGTTGGATGCATATCCTTATTTTAAAAAGAAATGGGAGTGGAAGCCGAAAGGAAAACATTTACTGGATGAAGGGACCTTGGGAGATGGCAGTAGCATGGGTTGGTAGCAACCTGTCAGAGTTTAATTAAAACTGGTTGTCCAAAAAGTAGGCTTGATTAGTCAAATAAAATGTTGGTTTTGGGGACCCCAATGGGTAAGTAGTAAGAGTTCTCATGAGAAGCCTGGCAAACTGTAATCATACTATATTTAGCACTTACTCCTGACTTTATTTAGCTGAATACCTTTAAATGAAGATACAGTATAATAGAATCAGGCTTTAACTTTATTGTTTCCCTACATATTTTACTAGCAATTCAATGGAGCCTTAAATTGTTTTTCATCCTCATGCACAACAGTCTTCTACTAAACACCTGGCTAGTAGGAAGGTTTGTGTTCAATTCTGACTTTTTGCCTTCCCTCTGGATTTCTATATTCCCCTTGGGAATGGAATTCATTTTACAATTATTTTCTTCCATTCAGCCATAATTTGATTTAGTCATGACTATATGTTATTCTTATTGAAGACACACTTCTTATTTAAGAAGCACCATTCCCAACCACAATGATACAAGATTTATGCGACATGTACAGGTTGGCAAAGTCACAAGCAAGCCCTCCTCCAGGCTGATAGCATGACTCTGTGTAAGCAGGAGGTAAGTGCCATCTATTTGCTACTTCAACAGAAAGGTAATCACACTAGCAGAATTTGCTCACGTTTCCCCCGAGTCCTTTATCCTCCAGCGCCTTGCGAGCAGCAGGCAACATTACACAAGCTATTTTCGGTATACCCTAATGATAAATTAAAACTAATTATGAGTGTTTGTTGGACACCAGATGGCCCAGTTAATGTTTAGAAGATAAAGATGTGGAGGGTAAGCTTCATTTTCCACCTTCACGGGAAAACATTGATTGTGATATATTGCATATTAAAAGGGTTCTACAGAGCCCTTCAGATCTGCCAAATAATTAAACAATATTGTATGTTTTATATCAGCTTTAAGTTTTAGTTATAATACAAAAGTAAATGGTTTGGAAATTAATTTTTACTTGCTGTTGCTTAGTTGCAAAAAAGGATCGTTTTTTTATCACAGAGAAGTAATGGATTTTTTAGATTGAGAGCTAAGTAGGTTTTTGAACAGGCTTGTCATTCTATGTGGCATCAGGTTTACTGTAAACGTTGTCCATTATTTGTAAAGACTAGAAAATCATTTGCAATGTGATATCTCTGAATCAGTTTAGGGTGGTGGTATATTCACTAATGCCAATTGTATGTGGATTGTAATTCTTCAGGAGGTATGTCTTCTGCCTGGACACATAGCACTATCATTATCATTTGTTCCAGTTGGTCTTGTAGACTTGTAGCACTTAGTGATTAAACAGTTTGATGCTTAAAAATGGATATAAGATGGTTAAATGGACTAATAGAAGCTGGGTTTATTGAGATGCACCTAACGTTAATGAACTCCTAGGACGAGTAAGACATGCCACAAAGCAAACTGTCTAAGTTGGTGAACTTTCATTAGAAGGAATATAAAATTGTAACTGGGCAACCTGATGTTGCATTGGCTAACACGACTACCATGCAATGTTACCAACTTGGATTTAATTCCTAGGAGAGAACAATTCTCATAAAGGTTCATTTGCTAACAGCAGTATTCAATATTTAATTTTTGAATGCCAACTGCCATTTTGCCACAATTGTGCCCATTAAAAGAATGGTAATTATGAGACCGGTTTTCGATATATTTGGTGGCTAACATTTTTAAAGTCAGGATTGTGACAGTATTGAACTGGCATTTGTGTGTTCTCAGTATCAATAGGCACACTTGTAAAAATGTAAATAGTTGAGCAATGTTGTAGTTCAGCCAGGAGGTGGCACTAACCCCTAAGGTTGGCCTATAGGGGAATTCTGCTGCAGGAACCTATACAGTATAAGGGAGTGCAGGAGCTGTGCAGTTCCTCTTTGACCTAAGAACATCAAGCAGGCAGGATTGAAGACCTTGGTGTCCCAACCAGATGGAAGGCTGATTTCCTTCAGGACTAGAAAATGGCTAGTAGTGGGGTGTGAGCTCACTCTAGGGGGCATATTTACTAACCAGTGAAGCAAAACAATCGTTGCAGATCATTAAGGGTTGCTAGGAAGACAGTAAAGCTAGAGAAAATTTGCGCTGATAAATTAAGGCTGGTGAAAGTACACCAGTGCTCTCGTGGTGAGATGAAATTTCTCATTTTTCCGAACCTGTCACGTTAGGCTGGGAGTCGGTATAGTTCAATTAACTGTAAGAATGAGTCTTACCCCAACCTCATTGTGACCCGGGTGCAGCCGCCCCAAGTCCGTCACTAAGAGGAATGTAATCAGTACATCAGCAAGTTCAGCAGCACACTCCAGAACCACTTCAAAGAACCTCACGCTCCCAGATCAACCGGTAAAAAGACAAATTATGGCTGGTGAAAGTACTCCAGTGCTCTCGTGCTGAGACGAAATTTCTCATTTTGATAAATAAAAAATAAATTAAAAAAAATCTCAATTTGTCACAAAATAACATCTGACATAGCTGTATGAATTATGGCGACGTTTCCTGAAAATTCACACGTAAGTAAATATGCCACTAGGAGTGAGCGATAGTAAGGCTAGTTAGCAAGGACAACCTGTTTTCCCAACAAGGCATACAAACACTGGGGTAGAGTCCCTGAGGAGCTTGTGCTCCATTTATGACTTGAGAGCATTCAGGTGTAGGTTAGAGGGAACTTACGGGGCTGTGCTGAAGGTACTGTAGCTAGTGGAAGATGGGTGCTGTATGTGGACACTTTAGACTGCAATTTTTACAAATAGAAGACCACAATATCAGCATGTATAAAGGGGTGGTTAGCTGCCCTAGTTTAGTAGTAGTTTTGATATTTAAAGAGTCTCACTAATATATTAAACCATCATCGGTGGCTAATATAAATGCAGTTAAAGCTCAGTTTATGTGTATTCTTTGTACTTATTAATGTACATAATTCGACCAAATTCTGTCTCTTCAGATTTAGCCCAAACATTAATCCAATTCTGTCAATGGTTAAAAAAATGGTGAAAAAAACATATTGTCAACAGACTTGCCCTACTTTTTACTTTGCTTTGCTTTTGTTGCAATGTGCAAATAGCGTTGAAGGTCTTTGTCTACCAAACAGTGTCTTTAGTGAATACCATTGCATCTATTTACAGAATGATTACACCCAAGTAGTACTATAACAGAAAAAACCCAGCCCAAATTCTTGGGGAACAGGAGGAGGAAAGAGCCTGAGGCAGATTATGGACAATAAATTAGAAGTATGGCGGCAGCAAGATGTAGTGAGTTAGAGAACATCACATAAAAGAAGGACGAGACAGCCATAGAACTTCTTGAGTAAGTGAGAGACACTGTCAAGTTCTTAAGTACCAGAACAACTTCACAGAAATGTATAAACCATGTACGAGTGAATGTTTCTCTGTAAAGACTTGTACACACGGTGTAGATTATGAAATAATGAGAAACACTGCTGTATAATTAGGCAAGACTCCTCATACTAGAGGGGAATGACAGAATGACAGAGAGCAGAAAATTTGTGAAATAGAAGCAGCTGACAATGTGATAAACATTGAATTTTATTCTTCGCACAGGCTTTTCAATTATTTTTAAGAGCTCATGAAGCAAACGCCAATAAATCTCTCCCATATTTCTGACTTTTTGAAACACTCTGGTAAAGTATCCGTTTCTAAGATAGAAAGTAGATTTTATGACATGACCTTTGCCAGTGAATCTGTCGACTTGATTCGTACTTTTTAAAGGACCCTCTTACCTTTCTACTCTTTCTAATGGGAAACACAAACAACAGCTGTCTTCCTGGATTAGATTCATTAGACACCCCCTTATCTTGTAGAACAATCCTTAAAGGCCTAGAAGCATCCTAGAAAACAATAGACAGATACCCTAAAACAATGGGGCTCATTTATTAACGCAGCGCAGTGCTAAAAAGAGCGCAGTGGCCTGACATTTGCCCAGCGCATGCGAGTATTTAATAATGTAGCGCACGATACCTTAACAGTGCGATTTTGTGCGCTAATGTAGGTGCGACTTGTGAAACTGTGTGAAACTGCGTATCAGCTGTCGCAGTGCTTATAATAAATTGTGCGCACAGGAAGATACCGCAAAGGTAAGGATTAGTTGTGCTCATGTATGAATGCGCTGCTTTAATTAGTTGCGTCACATATTGCGCATATTGCGTTCACTTAGACGCATCTGCATTTGTTTCTGTGCTAATATTTGTTTGGTTGCAAAGGTGTTTAGCCTACCTGATACCCTTAAAGGAACCTTGGTCAATATAAACATGTTGGGTGGAAGGCGTGGTTAATATGCACTTTACAGGGGTTGTTCATCTTTGAGTAAACTTTGAGTTAACAAACATCCCCACCAACAGCAGCACCATTGTATTTGCCAGAACCCAGTTTAGCAGTGTGGCTCTGCTAGCGCAGCTGGGCAGGAATGCGCATTTTGAAGAGCGTTACTATTACGCCACAAAGAGGCAGTCGTAAAAATTGTGGTGCTGTTGACCGGGTGCAGTTTTGCACATATACAGACGCAAATCTGCGACGGCCGCAGTGCAAGCGCATTGTAGCCACGCCCACAGCCACGCCCCTAACAACCACGGCATCGTTTGCGACATAAATGCCCAATCTTTTGCGCAATGCGCATAAACAAAACCATCGCAAAAGCTCTGTGTTATGCGCAATATCACGCAAATATATTAGCGATCACACTCGTGATGTCGCAGACAATCTTTTGCGTCCACTTATGCGCTGCGCTGCGTTAATAAATGAGCCCCAATGTGTAATATTATTAACTTTAAAGAAGGCATTTATTTTATTTTCAAAAGATATAAGGGGTTATTGATGCATATATCTATGAATACATTTTGTAGCATAGAGACCAGTGGCTACTCCATTGAATAAAGTCTGCATTCGTTAGCGCTTTATTCAAAAAAGGGGTCTTAGTGAACTTACACGTATGGCCATGTATTTTCTACAGGGAGTATGAGTGGCCAGTCAAAAAGGGAAAGGGTTAATGGGATATTGCACCCAAAACCATAAGGGCACACCATAAAAGTATCACTACTTCTTCCTTAAAAAAACTAAAATATATTCAAAATACCATAAAAAAATGCCTTATGCGTTTCATACCCTCCAGTACTTAATCATGTGTAGTGATAACTTAAGCCTACCTAGGATTAAGTAACAAAGGGTATGAAACACGCAAGGCTCCGCCTTGGTGTCTGTATGTTTTTTTTTTTTAAATAGAACTTTGAACACATTTTTGTCTTTATAAGTGGTGTTATGAGATTCTTTTTTTGATATACAAACATCCCTCTGAGCAAGTACATTGCTTTAAAGGAAGAGGAAAGTCTTCTTCCACTTGGGGGTTTGACTTACCTGAAACCCCGGGCCAGTGCTCCTATCAGCAGAAAACTGCACCGGCCTGGGGTTCTTCCAGCAAGCACCATGTTCTTCCAGTGAGCACCACAAATTGATCCTCTTCCAGCTGAGAACATGGCAATCTCGTTAAAAATAAAGTTACACCTGAGTCATTTTTTTAATTAATATATTGTGACATTCAGGTTAGCTGATACCATATCCACTGCACAGCTTCACTGGCTTTTAATAGGAGCAAAATCAACACTTCAACTCTCTTGCTTCACATTAGAATTAGCAGTCCCAATTCAACACCCCAGGGCTGGAACTAGGGGTAGGCAGAAGAGACACGTGCCTAGGGTGCAAAGGTAGAGGGGCGCCAGGCATGTACCTCTTCCGACACCTTCCCCTAGTTCCAGAAGCAGTGGCAGCAGTTTTTTCTTCTTCCGCCTGCTCACCTATATATACAGTATCTGCATCCTCTGTGTATGGGCCGCGCATGCACACTTGCGTGTCCCTGGTGCATGCGCATAGTAACATAGTAACACAATATATCCAGCACTCACAGCTTTGGACATCACATGTCCCAGAATCCTCTGTTAGACACTTAGGAGGGGTTTTCTTTTAATCTCTCCAGTCACTTGGAGCTCTCTCCAACACATCAGCTCAGCAGGGAAACACTCTCCTTCCCATCTACTCACACACATCTCCTTCCAGCATATGGAGGTGTCTATAGGCCATTCACCCTTCTCTAGCACAAGAAGGTCTCCAGGGGGAGCACTGAAGTGTAGTCCCACACCTCTTTTTAACTGCAGATCATTAACATCACTAATTACATAGCCACCTCTAATTGGGCAGCTGAAACACTCAATGGAGCATGGAATGGAAAGCCCACACTGCTGTCCTCCATTCAATCCAGGGCCCCCTTCATCCGGTTTTTCTTTAGCCTAATTTGATGCAGCTTCATACATCTTTCCCTGGAGTTTTTTATTCACCAGTCTGGTAGCATACTGGTGAAATATACACAAAATTGCCATCATTTCCAACACATCTCTTACAATATATATATACTTGGGGGCCCATTTACTAACAATTGAATTTCATTTTTTTCCACGAATCAATAAAAAGAAAAGCTTTAGAAATGTGAAATATATGAAGCTTAAAAACGACAAAAAACACTTATACAAAACTTCGCCAGTTAAAAGACTTCCTATAGAAGTCAATGGGAGCTGCGCTGATCTTTTTGGACCTTTCTTAATCAATTCAGACTTTTGGAGTCTTTTAGTTTTTTCCCATACGAATTGTTTGAAAAATCTAGAATTTTTTGAGGTTTTCGAGGTATTCATATTTTTAAGCTCAAGATTCAGAGTAATTTTCTGTCCGTACTTTTTTATTCAGATTTCTTTTATTATTCTCATGACATTTATAGTTTTAGAGTTTGTGAGTTTAGTTGTGGTTTCAGAAACCACAAAAATTAGACTGTTGTTTTAAATAGGCCCCCACATGTGAAATCCTGCATCTGAGCTAAGGGGAGTGGGTAACCCTCTCTAATTGTCTCATGCACAGTAGCCTACACATCAATCAGATCGTAAAGGAGGGGTGGGGCGAGGGAAGGAGTGCCTAAGTCAAAGCCAAATGGAACCACACAGGACTATTGTCTGATCTGCCAGGCATGGGATAGCTATCTTGCAGCCAATAACCAACTTAACAACATTTTGAAGTCATTCAAGATCACTGAGATCAACAGAGTTCTAACATTTGTAAATATTTATTTAAGGGATCCAGTTCAACGGAGTTGCTTCTTCAGTGGGTGCTTAACGGGTAAGTGGATCAAAGTAGGTACATAGGAAGAAATTAAATGGATGGCTCACCCTTGAGTTACTTTCTAGTATGTTATGGCCATTTCCTAAGCAGCTTTTCAATTGATCTTCATTATTTATTTTGTATTGTTTTTTTTTTAAATTATTTTCATTTTTCTTCTGATTTTTTACAGTTTTCAAATAGGGGTCACTGACTCCATCTAAAAAACAAATGCTTTTTAAGGTTACACATGTATTGTCACTGCTATGTTTTATTACTCATCTCTCTGTTCAGGCCTCTCCTATTCATTCCTTATTCAAATCAATGCATGGTTGCTGGGGTAAATTGGACCCTAGCTACCATAGTGCTGATATTGCAAAAAAACAAATAAACCTCAAATAATAAAAGCCAATTGCTCAGTCTCAGAATATCACTCACACATTATACTAAACGTTAACTCAAAGGTGATCCACTCCTTAAATCTACAGACTACATGGGAAACTTTGGTTGGATAGAATTATCTGTCCAACAAAATCTTGTCATGAAACAGCCTCTTCCATCCGGTAATTCAAAAATCGGCTCAGGTAACATTTTTTAAGCCATTGCTGCAGTTTTTAAAATGCATGACATTAAAAGGGATAAAGGCACAACTCACCTTAGAATTAACTTTAATTATGGTGTACACAGAGATACCAAATTCACCTTCTGTTCTACCTCTCTACAGCACAAAAAAATAAAATGCTCCTGTATCTGGGTGCTTATTCTCAGGCTAATTTTGAACGTATTAATATTTTCTCTACCGACCCTCTGCTATTCATCTACCACTTCTTGGTTGCTAGGGTAACAGGATACCAGTTGGGAAGCAACAGATCGAAAAGTAAAATTAAACAAAATTACAAAGAATTAAAAAAAAGACCATTTGCAAAGTTCTTTAAGATACTGGCACCTGCTTTATGAAAGATGTTAATTTCAAGGGCAACCCCCTTCTTTATATGTATTATATGAGCCCTATAGTTTAGCAAGGAAGACACTTTAGAAGGTAGCTGAGCCTGCCCTAAAAAGTTTAGACTAGTTATTTTGTCACCTACTTTTTTATGTAATATGTTATCATGAAATAAAAATTATTCAGAGACTAGACTATGGGTTTGCTAGTAGCACTCCACACCCAAAAGTGATAATTATTAATTGTGGACATGGGAGAATATCCAAGTTATTAAGGAATGCCAGTATTCATTAAACACATAATAAATCATATGGCATAGATCCTGTCTTGCCTTTAACCTCCCAAGTATACGTAGGTGACAGTGTTTTGCATATTATCATTATTTATGGTGCAGGAATTTAGAGCAAAGCTGGTTTGTTGTGATGGAAAGACCCATAGAAGAAGATTGATATCAAACCTGCCAGGGATACATCCATCTGCTGTGATTCCCCAACACGGAATGTCATGTACACCTTGCTGCCTATAAATAAATGAATTTAGATAAGAGCCAGGGTAGCTTGCAACAACAGAAACAGAGATAACGGAGGCATTTATTGAATTAAATTGCTTTGTGTTTTCTATAAAAGTGCTTGGCGCCAGATTATGCTGATTGATTTTCTATATCATTAAAATATAATAAATGAACAAGAAGAGATCATGTTTCAATGCCTATTTCAGTTGGTCATCCCACAATGGAAGAGTGAACCACAACTCCTACTGGTGCACAGGACCGCCATCAGAAATCGCAGGGCCCCATACGACAAAATTTCCTGGTCCCCCTGGGCTGCGCCCACCACAAGCCCCACCTACAGGTCCGCCCTCCCCACCACACAGTAAAAAAACAAAAAAAACATTGGTGGCTAGGGTTCCCACATGTTAATAAAAAATAAAAAGATATTGGTGGTCAGGGCCCCCCATAAAAAACATTTGTGGCCAGGGCCCCCCCATTAAAAAATATTGCTTGCTAGGACCTCACATTATAAGAAAATTGGTGGCCAGGGCCCCTTAAACATCCATACCTTCCCGAAGTCAGCAGCTCTCAGAAACATAGGGGTCCTGGCTTAATCAAGTAAGTGTGGCGTGGCTGGGCCCCCTTACCCTAGGGCCCCCTACAACTCTCCCCCCCTGCCCCCCCCTGATGGCTGCCCTGCTGGTGCAGTAACCCCTGAATCTAATTCTGGTATAGGCATAGTCTTTCCCTTGCTTGGTAACCCAACATAAACTATTGTTCATGAATAAGTGCCAGGACACTAGTCTGTATCTAACTTTACTGTACTGTAGTAATTTCCATTAATTTGTGGTAAGTTTCACTAATTTGTGACAAAATATATTGTTCTTTTTAAAGGGGAAATCCTTAAAAAATATTTATGATTATTTATTATCTATTATTTTTAAAAGATCCATACTTGTAGTACCATTCACTGCCTGTAGTCCCATTCTCCTTACAACATCTGCCCACTTGAACTATTTCCAATTCCTGCCTCCCTTGCTTGTATTGGGAGTACTCGTTGTCTTTCTATGGGATTCCCTCTCTTATCAGAACCGTCTCTAACTTGCCAGAAAGGTTAAAGATCAAGGCTGGAAACTAGTGTGTCGAGGATTCTTGATATTGCAATGAAAATAGAAAGGTTTGAGATAAGTTAAAGGTGTAAACAAACTTAGTATGGAGTAGCGTTCCAAGACAATTTGCAATTAGTGTTCCTTTATTTTCTATTGTCTTTTATTTCCACTACAACATAGTCGGGATGTGGAGAGAGGCAATGTAAGAGAGTTGTCACTTTTATTTATTTTGTAAATTAATAACTTATGGCAAGGAATTATATTAGTTTGCAGATGACATTATGATGAGCAAAATGTTAGGCAGGTATGGATTTGTGGTGCCATTGGGTGCAAAGTTTGGCAATAAAAATCGCCATGAAAAACTCCCATAGACTTCAATGTGTAACAATTTTTCAGGACATTTCACTACAGATGACACAAAACCATGCAGCACAATTAATGCAATCCATGATGTGACATCCTTGCCGCAGAATCTTGACAAACTGAAAAATCTGAGCAGCTGTAGATGTGATTCAATGTTGGGGATCTAGGATCTAAAGATACCCTTAATGGAACTGTGATAGACAAATCCACAATGAAAAACAAAGTTCTAAGCTGTATTAATGGGTATATATGAGAAGAGGGTAATGCTTCCAATTTAAAAAGCCCTGGTAAAGCTCCATTTAGAATATGCCATGCAGTTTTGGTCTCAGGTTCTTAAATGGGACATTATTGAATTAGAGAGTGTACACTATATTCAGCTGGTAAAATGTATCGAAAGTGTCAGTTATGAAGTAAGGCTGGATTCAATGCCCGAATTTAGGTCCTTCTTCCTAAGATTTCCTAAATGTTCTTAATTGCTATTTTGAAATGTTCTACCAGACTTTGACCTCTTTTGACTCTGACCTTGCTGCTATCTGCGTGCTCTAATCTTTTGCGTGGAAATCGACTACGAACTTTCTTATTCCTTTGGACACTGTGAATCGGATTATTCTGAAAGCGGCTTCCTTGGTTTCTGCCTTTCTGATTCATTAGGCCAGACAATGAGAAGTGTAATGTGATGCGATCATTTTGTAGAAATTTCAGGGTAGTATAGATAGAGACACTTTTAGTAGTAAAGCACTCGTTTTTCACATATAGTTTATCTCTGCCTTTCTCAGGTCTCTTTTTATATTCCTAAAACACAAACACAAACACACACACACACACACACACACACACATATATATATATATATATTTATATATTTATTTATTTTTTCAGTATATACAAGGAGGTGATAGATCTAAATTACTGTTACCAAAAGAAACATGACTCATGGCTAAGGGGGGATTGTCTCAACTGTACCTTTTGTAGATTTATGACACCAGGGGACAGCTTTCATCTATCTGGTAAACAGTTTCCTATTGGATAACACATTACATGCACGCCCACACATCTTGTCTATGTGATAACATGTCCATGTGGTTTATCTTATGTAGGCAAGACGAGACCAACCAGACATTGAGATTATGCATGGATGGGCACCGATCGGCCATTAGCACAGCATTTCGGGATGGCGCCACTAATAAACCAGTGGCCAAAGATTTTTTTGGAAATGGGACATAGGTTGCCAACATTTTTAGAAAGGCTTTAGGAAAACATCGAAGCATAGAACTTTTTAACAGCGTCATAAATAAAAGCTGATATTTTTTAAAGGATACCCATAGTGCACTTTGCCTTTTTGGGAATTTATTGTATGCAACTTTGACCAGTAGCACCTGGGTCATTAACCTATTTAAAGTGGTGTGCTGGATACTTTTGGATCCTCTTTTTTTTAATTCTATAAAAATAAGATAGCAGTTATGCATATGAATCTGAATCAGTCTTGTCACAGAAAAGCCATTGTAGTTTTATAAAGTGGAATAAAGCAAAGCTTGCAACATCCAGATCTGATATGAGTGCATCAGTAATACATTAATATCTGAAATAACATTTTTCTCAAGCTACTGAAATAAACAGCTGAATCCAAGAGCCAAGATTTCCATATCTATAATGTCGGCCCCAAAGCAAACCGGAAAAAAAAAGTTTCAGCATTGTTGTAGTGCTTACATTTGCTGCTTTTGTTAGGCTCCAATAAGCACCTCACATTGATTCCCGAAAATGCTGCTGCGAAAATGTATCACAGTTATCATAAAATGTTAACTAGATTGGAGGAAAATACATTGGGTTCCATCTCTAATAGGCTTAAGATAAAGCAGTGCATTCCGCCCTACCACGAATTCTGAATATTTCACAATGGAGCATAGAAATAAGATTTAAAAAAAAAGGTAAAATAATGGATTTTGCAACTAATTTACACGGATAAAACAAGGGCATTTACTCTCAACTCTTCTTTCAGCAATGTCAGATGGTATAATAATCATTTAGCGCTCAGGAAATAAATATTGTATATTTATGCTAAATGGCCCAGGTTAAAAAAAGCAGTAATGGTCCTGCAACTTGTAATTACCTGGGAACCAATTAATGTTAAAACATTTCCAAATATGTATACAAATGATAGGGGGAAAATCGAAAAAGTCAGGATGAAAAAGCCAATAAAAAGAGCTCTACGCTAACAGAGATAATATTCCGGTTGTCTCTGAGAGACACAGATTGACAAATAACACAAGTGGCGGCATTTGTAAAAACGGCGGTGCATTCGCAAACTATTAATCATGGACAGCACTCACTCATTGTCTTGCTTGAGGAATAGTTTAATTAACTCTGTGTGGTTGTGGTGAGAGTTATCGGTGCCCTTTCCCTCTGGAAAGGTTATAATAAATTATGCTCACTATGAAAAAACGATATTCTTCTGGCTTTCTTAAAACACAAGCTATGACATCCTAATAGCTCACTGTATATTGGGTAAACATACACAAGGCCATTAATGCATTGTGGAATATGGGCATTTACTAAAGAATCTAATAATAATATGAATCTAGCTCAATTATTTTTCAGATGCATCTTATCCAGGGAAGAGATTTGCAGCTGTGGAAGAGGTAGGGAAGAGACACTTCTTGCCTTTTTTTAAGTTCAAAATGGCCGGAAAAGGAATAGTATTTCCTAATATTTTATAGCTATGATAATGTCTTAACTAATTACAATAGACCCTAACTTGTGTGATTTACTCAACAAGCCAAAATAATAGAAATAAAATTATAAATGTATTTTTAAGGCTATGAGCTTATGGCTGAACTATGATAATAATTACAAGAATGCTATAGTAAATGTACTGAGTAAGAAATAGCCCACTGGACAATATGGGAAAAAGGATTGCATCCCTTTTTAATGAAAATAATGAATAACCTAATAAATCAAATTGTCTCACGGCAGTTACACTGCTGCCTTGTAGAACTGGGGTTTTTAATCCTTATCTGCTTAGAAAAGCTAATGGAGATGTGCAGTGGCTACACAGCTCTGCCCCCACTACAGTAAATCTTCGGAGGGGCCTGATGCTCAGAGCAACACATACATGGCAGCCCCCCACTTAATTGCATGTGTGCCATGAATTTCCAGGTAGGAGTGCGAAGGGGGATTTCTATACTGCAGACCTCCTCTACAGTTTAGCCAGTGGTGAGGGATAGTGATGGGCGAATAAATTTGCAGCTAATTTCTGCTTTTCACATTTAGCGAATAAATTCATGGAACTGTGATGAAAATTCGCAGGCGAAATAGCCACTGTGCCTCAGAATAGTCGTGTGCATATAAATTGTCGCGCGCTAAAATTATTCGGACGCCCATTGACTTCAATGAGTTTAGCTAATTTTTAGGGACAAATTCGCCCATCACTAGTGAGGGAGAATTGAGCCTCTGACTGAGACCAATGCCCAGGTCAGGAGGAAAATTGCGAGGACCACTATGCACACTATGAAAAAAAATATGCTTACTTTACTAGTGCAACAGGGAACCAGGGAGTGTGCATTGATAAATATTCTCTCTTTTGTTTGCTTGTAGCCAGATCAGTTGTACTTCCATTGTGCATGTATATTTTACTTAGCCTTGGAGTGCTCCCTCAACCCCCCTTCTTGTGTATGCATGTTCTCCATATGACAGAGCAGGGTTTCCTCTGGGATTTACTCCCATGCTCCAATAATATATAGGTTATTTGGCTTCTGTAATAGAAAAAGACAAATTGGCCCCAGTGTGTAGGTACCTAAATTCCATTGGGCAGCCACTAATCTGAATGATACACTGTTTTCAGCCTCAGCGAATATATAATAATAAGTACTTTTGTGCCTGCATGTTAAAGGATACTTGGTGAGAGGCTCCAGCTAGTACTTTGATGTGGAAGGTTAAGGGATGGTGCAGATGTGCAACCTACCCAAAGACAAATATCCCAGAAATGTTTTTTTTTTATTCAAGCATGGATTCAACCTGTCGTCACATCTCAATACCATATTTGCAATTTATGCAGCACAAACAACAATCCAATTACCCCATCCATCATCATTTTCTGTATGTTTAATAGGTTGAAACAGTTGCACTTGGAGGGCTTTGTGCTATTACTATCAGTATTACCAGGGAACTGAACAGGGGCCATATGTCCTTGCCTTTTTTTCAACATTGATACCTTCTAACTTTACACAGAAAATAATTACTTTTGCCACATTTAAGTTCTAAATGTTCTAGCCTTTTTTAAGACATTGATACGATATGTAATATATTGGGCATAGGTACACATATTTTGTATAATGACTTTTATCAGCTGTAAATGCCTATACTATAAATTTATAGCAAATTATAAGCCCAACAAATGTCAACGTTCAACGCAGAACATTGGATAAATCATTACTATGGTATCGTTTATTTATTACATTCTCACATATTTTTCTCCATTTACTGGACTGGATTGCCTCAGACTGTTCTGCATTGTCCTGGGAAGATACCACTTCTGAAATTCTGTTACAATTCTGTTCTTTATTAAATTAAATATATAACTGCCTTCCACCTTTTCTGGGGAAAATCAGTGCCTTCCAGGGCTTCATAAGGGAAGTCAAGACAGGTTTGACTCCACTGGGCCCTATAGACGTCAAGCTAGAATTAAATCTAACTTGTTCCAGTGAAAAGACTCCATTGTAGTTCTCTTTTTTCATGTTTTCTATGTAGTCTTTGTTATAGGAGTAGGTCAGCCCCCACTTAGTGCTATATAGAGTACCAAATTGGCAACTGCATTGAAGACTGTGGGTGACAAAATGTCTTTGACTTTGAATTTTGTTCACCCATTGTAATCTATGGGTGTAATTTTCGTGGCAAAATTCGGTGAAAAAAAACTCGTTCACTACTTAAAGGACCAGTAACATCCAATTTTTTTTTTAAAAAAAAAATTCTTAGTATACCACGAAAAACAACAAGACTAATTAAACTTTAAAATCGCACAGCCTTTATTAAGAAATAACTTACCAAAACTCCTCCTCTTCAGAAAAGGCGATTCGGCGAACCATCGTGCGGCACTCGATTTCTCCTCCCTGTCTTCCTTATAGGAGATAGCGAGGGAAGAGAAATCGAGTGGATCGTTGCCGTGTCCCTTTTTTCTAAAGAGGAGAGTTATTTCTTAATAAAGGCTGTGCGATTTTAAAGTTTAGTTAGTCTTGGTGTTTTTTTTGTAGTATACTAACAATTTTTTTTAAAAAAAATGTTGATGTTACTTGTCCTTTAAGATCAAACAGAAAGGCAGTGGATTTGGACATTGGTTGTAAACAGAGAGATTTCTAGCCAACTAGTGCAAGGTCCTCAGCAACAATAAAGGTCTTTGAAGAGAACTTACCCAGAATTCTCGGGACATGGGATTTTCCAGATAATGGATCTTTCTGTAATTTAGATCTTCACACCTTCGGTCTACTAGAAAATAATTTTAACATTAAATAAACCCAATATTAATTATGCCTTGATTTAAGTACAAGGTTTTATCATTATAGAGAAAAAGGAAAAAAGTCTTTAACATTTTGGATTATTTGGATAATATGCAATCTATGGGAGATGACCTTTATGTAATTCAGAGATTTCTTGATAATGGATCCCATTTGTGCTATTGCGTTGTTTGATATGAATCAAGACTCTGTGCTCATATTTTCATTTCTGTTTCTGGTTTCAAACTACATTATTGTACCCTGTTCAGCGCTTCTCTGCCATGATATATAACTACAGTTCACGTGCTGCATTTATACATACACTAAAGAATACCCGATGGCCATTAATTGTCCCGACAAACCACAACACTACATTGTGATTCTCTCCCTGTAAACAGAGCTTCCATCTTTTTCTTACTGAATAGAAAAATGTACACGGTTGCAGGAGATCATGGCCTCTATATAATATATCCAATTTTTTATAACAAAGAAGAAGAATTGTGTAACATTCTTAGAGCAATATTAAATGTGACCCAGATACGCTATACACACATTGTAATTGCCCGCAACTGTCTGGAATCATCAAACAATACACAATACTGGATGCCAGGGTATTATTTATTTGTAGTTTTTAAATTACAAAAACCTGCAGGAATATAATAAATCAGCGGTTGCCTTGTGCAATATGTACACGGCCATGACATAATTAAAAGTAAAATATCACTGTATATTTTTTCTCCGTTTTTGAAGCTTGCAATTTCAGCATGCAAAGCAAATGTTCCAGCCAAACATTTGTACTGTTGTAAGATAAAATAAAATGCAGTGTAAAATTATGATAGCCCAATTAGATGCATTGCCTAAAGAAAGCCTTTCTGAAAAAAAAAATCAGATGAGGCATCACGGGAAACACGTTGCTGGTATTATTTTAGCGTATTCTTGTACCATCAGTGGTAATTTATATAAGTGTGCAGCTTCTGCTCCTTTGGCTGCAAAGGACAATTGCTTTCACTGCCAGTGCAATGGCTTCACGTTGGATTTAAATGAAAATCGCTAAATGAAAATTTAATATAAGCTTCCTCATAATGAAGTAAGAAACTTTCTAAATACAATCAATTAAATATTCTTTACTGTTTCTGAAATAATTAAGTTTATATTCACTATCCCTCTCTCAGCATCTGTTTCTCTTCATTCTGTCTTCATGCAGCAGTTGAGTGTCAGATGAATGATTCAATATATCTTATAGGGGGCTTCCTTTCCCAGCAGATGTATTAGAGCTCACTCAAATAACTGATTACAGTACAAACAAAATCTAACAAAATAACTGCCTTTTGCACAAATCCTGCATGTAGAGAGACATGATGTCTGATGATTTTAATAGAGTGAGCTCTAATACATCTTCTAGGCAAAAGGAGCCCCCCTATAAGATATATTGCATCTAACTGTCAATGAATACCTGACACCCTACTTCTGCATAAAGACAAAATGAAGAGAAACAGATGCTATGAGAGGGATTGTGAAGATAAACTTGATTATTTCATGAATAGGGAGGGGCGAATTTGATCTTTTTAGTTTTGCCAAAAATTCGCCACTGGCGAAATGCCACCAGCGCCAATTAAAGCCTATGGGCGTCAAAATGTTTTTGACGTGCGACAAAATATTTTTGACGCATCGCGTCATGGGCGTCATTTCCGCAGCGAAGCAAGGCGAAAATATTACTAAACTCTGATTTTATCTGGTCGAGCTTTTTGGGGAAAAACGCAAATTTTTTGAAATTAATTAAAGCCAGATGCTGCTAAAAGCCCAAATCCACCATCTAAAGCTGGCCATAGACACAAAGATCCGATCATACGAATCAACATATGATTGGACTTTCCCATCTCCCGACCCTCCACTAACCATAAAGATCAAAGCCTTACCATTCCGATCAAATAAAGTAGTAAAAGAACAGATCAGCCAATGTACTACCTCTGACAGCAATCGTACGATAGTTATGTCTGACAAAGCTAGTGACAGTCTCCCACGATCGGCAATACACACAGAGATATTATCGGCAGCCGACAGAAATTTTCTAACCTGTCCGATCGACCAAACGACCGATCTCCGCCGGACGAAAAATGTCCGGACTCTCCACACACAGTCCGAAATCATACGAATTCATGATTCGTACGATCAGATCGTTGCGTCTATGGCCAACTTTAGACCTGGTGACCAAGGTTGTGTATAAGTCAATGGTAGAGATCCCTATCCTATTTGGAAGTTTATGTGGTCTGTGCTGGATTAGCCTGAAAATCCTACAAATTTGTGCTGTTCGGGAAAAAGACAGAAAAAATAGTGATTTGGGAAAAAAAAATTACTCCCTATATTGTGTTTGATAAATGCAAGAAAGGCTGATTTGCTCCTGAATTATTACAGACAGATATTTTGATGAACATTTTAAACAAGTGTCGGATGGCATAAATAGGAGCAAGTAAATTGCACTGGACTTTAGTGCAATACTGAATATTTTCATGGGCTGCCTATATGACCATAACCGCCAAGAATATAAACTCTTCAGCTGGTATTATGCATCAAAAGCCCCAAGAATCCACTGAATTTGGAGTCTTTTATGCTTAGCTGCTTTTGAGCAACGGAGCAGTAAGAGCTTTAAAGGGACCTGCTGTCCTGTTGGCCCATTGATAAATAAATCTCTATATATCTTTTTTGTTTTGTAAAAATAGTGTGCAGTGCAGTTGTAGGTATCTGTTTCCTCCAGTTTTATCTTGCCAACCAACACAGTTAAGAGACAAGGCTGCTTTTATCTCCACTTTTGCCAGATATCACACTGAAAATAATCCTCTGTTTATTGAGCATCACCGCTGGTAATATTATTGAGGACTGGGATCAGCGAGCTACTGTTTTCAACTCCCTGCATTCTGTTCTAGGCAATAATTATTTAAGGATGATGGGAGCAATAGTTCACCTGGCTGCATATATTTACTGTGTCATATCAAGGTGATTGTGTGTGTGTGTGTGTGTGTGTGGGGGGTTGTAATAAAAATGGCAAAGTTTGCACCAGGCCTATATAATATAAATATTTTTCTCATGTCTTTCTAGTACTATTTCCTTTAGATGACTCCAAATTCAATTCATAGTAATATTAATACAGTATGACATTATTTTTTACTGACTTTGCCTACCATCAGGATCTCTTTTTGTGGTTTTTCACCTGAAATCAAAGTCATCGGGAACTGGAGTCTGTGACAGTGACTTGTATGTTCCAGCAGCTTAGACTAAATAACTTGGTACATTTGCAGATATGTCGTGTAATTAGCTGGCATGAGATACTGTCATAAGGCCTTTCACCGCCGCAGATGTCAAATAAAGTGTCATTTCTAATTAGTATTAATCAACAAAAGAGCCTTCCAGCTTCAATTCAGCAATACATTTTTTATAAACCTTCCAATATTATAATTGTGAAGTAAGGGACAAGTATAGTGGGACATCGAGTGCCTGGACATTGATGAACATTGTGTGCTTTTAGCAAGAGAGATCATCATTTAAAGTGGACCTGTCACCCTGACACAAAAAGCTGTGTAATAAAAGTCCTTTTCAAATTAAACATGAAATCTAATTTCTATGTTTTATTAAAACATTCATAGCTCATTTAAAAATCTCAGCTGTCAATATAATATTGTCTGCCCCTCCTCTATGCCTTAAGCATAGAGGCGGGGCAGACAATTACTTTCACTTTCCATTCAGCACTTCCTACATGTCACTGCTCTCCCCACATTCCCCCTCTCTGTTCATTTAATAGTGTTGCCAGGGCATGGGGATGGACATCTGGTCCCCCATTCTGGTGCACAAACAAGATTCTGAGATGATGCAAGGCTTGCCTTAATAACAGTGTTCACAAAATGGCTCCTGCCTGCTTGCTATAATTATAAATTCCCAGACTGAAGTAAACAAGATCCAAATAATTTATATTGTGTAGTTCATTTTGCTTGGCTAATGTGATAAAATTGGATTTTGAATAATTTTTTTGGGTGATGGGCCCCCTTTAACTGTTAGTTCTATCGCTGTGGGGACAAAATAGACTAGTTGCCCATAGAGAACAATGAAACATTTCCAGCCAGCGTCAAGCCTCCCAATGTGACCTCTGATTAATCTGACCAAACAAAAGATTTTACTAGATCCTTGGGTTTTCAGCATGGAGGAGCAAGCATTTACTTTACAGCCATGGCATCTAGAGTTTCCCATCAAGGCCCTATCTTTGTGGATTTTATATGTTCTTACCATGTTCTTATGAACTTCCTCACTTTTTGCAAAAACATGCTTCAAAGGATAATTGTCTTCTCATGAAACTCAACTAACCCACTTTACTATGGGGCCTATTTACTAACATTTGAATTTCTATTTTTCTCAAGAATATAATTTTTTTCTCTAAAAAGTTATTTTCATTTCTCTAAATCTCTAATGAGCAGATTTATCAAGGGTCGAGTTAAAAATGAGAATTTTCGATTTTTTTTTTATGGCCAAAACAGTCAAATTAGACTAGGGAATTGTTACAAGTCGATTTGAGGTTTTTTAAAATTTTAATTTGATTTTTAAGATTTATCCTACTCTGGCCCTTAAAGAACTTGAATTAGACTATTCGCCAACTAAAATCTGCAAATTGCTATTTTAGTCAATGGGAGACGTCCTGGGATCAATTTTGAGTTGTTTGCAGCCTTCCTGACATTTGAGTTTTTATCGGAAAAACTCAAATCCAGTTTTAAAAACTCGAATGGAATTCGATTCGAATTTGATTGAGTTTTCAGTTGATCCTATTCCCTCAAGTTTAAAAAATTAGATTTTTTCATAAATTTCGATTGGTCGAGTTGCGAGTTCATGGGAGTTTATGAGAGTTTTATGATTTCGAAATTGACCCTTGATAAATTTGCCGCTAGAAATTCAAGATTTGTGTAAAGTGTAAAAACCACAAATACCCTAATACAAACCCTTGCCAAGTAAAAGCAGTCCTAAAGAAGTCAATGGGAGCTGAGCTGATAATATTGGACCTTGTTTTAGCCAGACTTTTAGGGGGTTTCGAAATTTGTTTTGCTAGTAATTGTCCAGAAAACTAGCATTTTTCGAGGTTTTCATATTTTTTTAGCACACTGCCCAGCTGTCACTTCACTTGCGCTTTTTAAATTGAGATAGTTTTAATAAATGACAAGTCATTCAGGGTTTTACAGACAATGAGATTATTTGTGCAGGTTTCAAAAAACCCTAAAATTAAAATTTTAATGGATGGGCCTCTTATTGCACAGCACTGCATAATATATTGCCACTATATAACATAAACATTAAAGGAGAACTCCGGCTTCTAAACCAAAATTTGATAAAGAGGCCCACATAACACAGGAACCCCTAATATACCCATCACATACCTGGTTCTTCAAAAAGTATGAATAAATGCCATTTTCTATGCTGAAATCCAGCTGCTTAACAGTTCCTCTCTTTTTGCATCATTTAAATCCTGGCAGGGAAGGAGGGACTAAACACTGTCAAAATTGCTGCCAAAATTCTTATTCACCCTCTCGTCATATCACGTCTAGACTACTGTAACTCTCTTTTAATTGGCCTTCCCCTCCAGAGACTGTCACCTCTCCAGTCCATAATGAACACTGCTGTGAGACTCATACACCTCAGCAACCGCTCCTCCTCTGCCTCGCCATTCTGTCAATCCCTGCACTGGCTTCCACTACCTCTCAGAATTAAATTCAAATTAATGACCCTGACATTGAAAGCACTTCATAACTCTGCCCCACCCTACATTTCTGAACTCATTTCTATATACTCACCCAACAGCTTACTACGCTCCTCTTCTGACCTGCTACTCAACTCTTCTCTCATTACCTCCTCACATGCTTGTGTTCAAGACTTTTCAAGGGCTGCACCCCTCCTCTGTAACTCTCGCCCACGGTCTGTCCGACTTTCTCCCAACCTTTCTGCTTTCAAGAAATCTCTTAAAACGCACTTCTTTCAAGAAGCCTACCCTCACTCTGCTTAACTACCAAATGCAACACCACATACAGTACCACATTTCTCACCCACTTAATTCAAACTTGCCCACTACCACACCGTGTGTATTACTCCCTTCCCTTTAGAGTGTAAGCTCTTTCTGCATAGGGCCTTCCTCACCTGATTGTGATGTATGTACCTCCATATGTTCTATGTATATAATTCATGTGATTTAGTTGTATAATCACATTTACTTTACAGCGCTATGCAATATGTTGGCGCTATATAAATACATGTTAATAATAAATAAATTATAATATTACAGTTATTAGGCCATACCAATCTACAGGATTTTATGCTGAAAAGAAAAAGCGTCATTCTTGCTATTTTCAAAGCATTTTTTTGCTAGTTTATCTCAAAGGCTAAAGGTGGTGGCTCAGCCAGTCATGTGCTACACTAATGCTTGTATTATGCGCACTGGCAGTAGGCTGAGCACTCTAGTTTACATCATTATCCATATGGAAGTTTTATTTTGAGGTATCAGAGGAAAGTGCAAGATCGTGGAACTCATCTACCAGTGAAAAAGTCCTGTGCCTTCACCATTCCTTCCCTCCCTCCGTCATGGTACAGCTTGATCGCTTAGCTTTATGTTAGCTTTCTGTCTTTGAGCTGAGCAGCTACACACGATAGCCTGTCAAAGACTAAATTGTGTGTTGCTGTGCACCCTGTGTTATATTTCATCCAAGCTTTATATTTGTAATGCTCTCTAAACCAATAGAGCATGTAGTTTGTCCTGCTGTGATACTCTGAACATGACTTTTGGAATGAATCATTGTGATGCTCCTAATAGCAGTAAAGCAAAAGAGAGAAAAAAAAAAAATATCAATTCCGTCAGTATGAATATTTCTAGGCCTTAGAACAGCTGGAACCTGAACAAATCCTGCCAACCAATCTCATGCTCCGGACAATGCTTTCAATCCACATTAACACTCGTTACCAGCCTGAATATTTCTCCCATTACCATTAAGATATAGTCAGAGGTATGGAGGCAACGGTGTAAGAAAGCGTGAAGGATAATCCAAAGGACTCTTTGTATTCAGGGGACACACTCTTGTTATCACATGAATATATGTTTGCAGAATATAATATAATATATATTTCTCCTAGGATGCACCTATGAGAATGAGATAAAAGTCTTAAATGAAAAAAAAGAAACCATTTTAATTGCACCTGAGATTTTTTAAAACGTGGCGTATGTTTTGGATGCACAACTAATGAATTTATCAGCAAGATGTTTTACTTAATACACTGCTCTTTGGCACAATCTATAATGTGGCAAAATCATAACAAGAATTACAAGAATGCAATCTTCCATAGACTCTATTTTATTCAAATAATTGACATTTTAAAAAATGATTTGCTTTTTCTCTTTAATTATAAACAGTTATTTATATTAGTTTTGTACTAAGATATAATTAATCCATATTGGAGACAAAACAAGCCTATTAGATTTAATTGATGTTTAAATGAATTTCTAGTACACTTAAAATATGGAGATCCCCATTATGGAAAGATCCCTCAGGTTCTGAACATTCTGGATAATAGGTTCAATACCTGTAGTAGAGAATGAGATGCTACAAGCTTGGAAAACCTATATTACTGTACATACGCAGAAAGGAACATTAGTTTGCAGTTCACATTTAATTCCATTATCAACTTTTAAACTTTTATTATATTTCCCCAATAGAGTTCTCTCCCAGAGATACAGCCTCAAATTAAGTTTTAAATATGACAGCACCATAATTTTGTATTCTTAAGTGGTCAGTGTTATCCCAGCCTTTGTAATTTAAAGGAAGCTTTAACATTCTACAAAGTTATAATGGGTTATTAGTAATAGTCTTAAAGGAAAACTATACCCCCCAAACAATGTAGGTCTCTATTAAAAGATACTGAGTAAAACAGTTCATGTGTAAAACCCTGCTTCATGTAAATGAACCATTATCATAATAATATACTTTTTTAGTAGTATGTGCCATTGGGTAATCATAAATAGAAAATTGCCATTTTAAAAAATAAGGGCCTCCCCCTGAGATCGTAAGATTCACTGTGCACACATACAAACCACATGTAAGGTCACATGAGCCAATTAACAGACAGAGTTCTGCCTTTTGCTTCCTCACTTCTTCCTGTTACAGTTAGTGTTGTAGTATTTCTGGTCAGGTGATCTCTGAGGCAGCACAGATAGAGTCACGAAATGGTGGTTCAAGGCAAGAGATGTAAAAGGGCAATATTTATGTAAATATATATTCCAGTTTGGTACGATTCTTTTATATGTCATTCAATTTGATATAAACTATCTGTTGCTTAAGTATTCATTTTGGGGGTATAGTTTTCCTTTAAGAAAATACAGTGGATTTAATGGTTTTGATTAAAGGTCTGGAAGACTGTACTTAATAACTGTAATTATCAGTGTACTGTTCTGAAGTATGGGTAAAATGCCTGCCATAGATAAATGCTAAAATATACTGCAAGGTAGAGTAAGGGTTGGACAGATTGGGAAGTTGTGGGTCTAAATGTATATATGTAATAAGGCTCACTTTATCTTGCTACTACTCCTGGACTCTAGAGAATCTATATTCAGACAACATGATTGAATCCCATTGGATTGCATCCCCTCTATTAAAAAAGTCTAAAGTTGACTGCGGTCAATCTATCAAGACAATCTCTGCTGCAACCCTGCAAATGAAAAAAAATGTTGACCTGTGAGAGTCTACAGTTGTATTTTAATTGCTTCTTTGGGGCATTTTTTATCAAATATGAAACTAGAAGTCTCCATAGTCTGCCAGAGTTAAATTCTGCTACTCACAATTATTTTTTAAAGGTGAATGTTTCCAACATGCCAGCGTTGTTCTGATTCCAATCCACTGATTTTTTTTTTTTGGAGTTCTCTAGTCACCTTCTTTGCCCCTTATTTTTACCATGTACAAACCTCTTAATCGGAAGCATTCAAACAAGATATAAAATTTAAGTTAATTATTGTTGTAAATACTGGCAATTCAAAACAAACTGGTTTTATTAAAGTGTTTTAAATTCAAAATTATTTTTGTTGGCTTTTTTGGATTAGTTCTCATATTTAGTAAAGGTGTAGCATCTTCCAGTCTCAGGAGGCCCAAGAGGGAGTTGTAGGCATTTAACAACAGCACAGAGACTTGCAGAAAAGCCCTGCACAGTGGGGGTAAGTGGCATCATTTGTACAGACGATTGCAATAAGGTACCATTCCGCACAGCCCTCCTTGCTTAACAGTACACTTTTATAAATGAACTCCACTTGGCTTGCAGTTCAGCATCAGGTTCTCTTGCAAAACTCCTATTTAAGACAACTAAATAAACCTGAGATGGGGCAGCAGAGATTTCACCACATTATGCACAGTAGCTTTTAGGGGTACTTGTTTAAATGGGAATGTTAGAGACAATATAGTTACCAGTACACATACAACAATGTCATTCAAACCATGGAGCTCACAAACAAACATACCAACTCTTTAGGAACCATAGAGGTAATTTACTATATGCAAATCAGGGTGAACAAAACAAATAAATTAAGTGTAATCTGCCATGTTTTCTTCTTGCCACCTTTCTCTGCACACAAAATATTTGTCTCAAGTCTCAATGCTCCTAAATGGAGCACAATACCCTACAGCAGGGGTCCCAACCTTTTTTACCCGTGAGCCACATTCAAATGTAAAAAGAGTTGGGGGGCAACACAAGCATGAAAAAGTCCCTTGGGTGCCAAATAATGGCGTCGATTGGCTGTTTGTAGTCCCTGTGTGGACTGGCAGCTTACAGGCTCTACTTGGCACTATACTTAGTTTTTATGCAATTAAAACTTGCTTTCAAGCCAGGAATTCAAAAATTAGCACCTGCTTTGAGGACACGGAGAGCAACATCCAAGGGGTTGGTGAGCAACATGGTTGGGGATCACCACTCTACAGCCATCCCCATGAATACAGTGCTGCTTGTGTTCAGAAGTGCTGTATTCATGAGGGGTGGGATGGAGGACACTGTAAAAATTATAAATGGTGTGTGTAAATTCTGCTCTGAATCTTGAAGAATAGATCCAAAAAAAAGTGTGCAATTAGTGGAAGGCTTGCTGGCTGAATAACAGATGGTCTCACTACATGATCCCTAGTCTGTGGGTTACCGGTAATGACCAATAAGCAACTAAAGTGTGAGGACCATCAACAAATTCACAAAGTAGTAAAAAGTAACTTGAAAATGAAAAAATTGTTATAAGGACATGGTGGCCTTACAAGTTTCATGCCTAACAGGGCACTTACTCAAATTAGTAAGTTTCCTGCTAGGCACAAAACATGTTAGGCTGCCATTTACTTTTCACTACTGTCTGAATTTTTTGAGTATGGAAACCAAACTCTGCCAAACACTCCAAACAAAACGTAGTTCTACAAGCAAAGGAAGTAAAAAAGAACACTGGATGCAAAATGTCTTATTCATAGTCAAAGGAGATTTTTTGCAGTATTTCCCGTTAAAGCATTAATTGCAAACATCTATAGATAGGACCTTTCCCACCCCAAGTCCAAAATACAATGTAAAATGATTGATTAGTTTCTCATGATAAACACATTATACCTAAGGCACATCTCACTATTAATAAATAGATGCATCTCAACACTTTGTTTTTCATAAAGGACAATCCTGGCTTTAAGGAAAATGTTTACAGAAAAAAAATACTACTCATCAAATGGATTCTTTGATGTGTATGAGGCATCAAATCAAATGGAATAACCTCATATAAAGGTCAAGATCTGCATATGCAATGACAATTAAGGGAAGAGGAAATTCATAAAACATTGCAATTTATTCTAATAGAAAATCAAGTAACATGCCGTAGTTAAATTGGGTTGAAAAAAGACAAAGTCCGTCAAGTTCAACCCCTCAATGAAAACCCAGCATCTATACACACACCCCTCCCTACTTTCACATAAATTCTATATACCCATATCTATACTAACTATGGAGTCTGGTATCACAATAGCCTTTGATATTATGTCTGTCCAAGAAATCATACAAGCCATTCTTAAAGGCATTAACTGAATCAGCATCACAACATCACCCGGCAGTGGATTCCACAACCTCACTGTCCTGACTGTGAAGAACCCCCTACGTTGCTTCAAATGAAAGTTCTTTTCTTCTAGTCTAAAGGGGTGGCCTCTGGTACGATGATCCACTTTATGGGTAAAAAGGTCCCCTGCCATTTGTCTATAATATCCTCTAATGTACTTGTAAAGTGTAATCATGTCCCCTCGTATGCACCTTTTTCCAGAGAAAACAACCCCAACCTTGACAGTCACCCCCTTATAATTTAAGTCTTCCATCCCCATAACCAGTTTAGTTGCACTTAGGGGCATGTTTACTAACATTGGAGATAAATATCTGGAGAGATTTCTGGAGATGTTGCCCATAGCAACCAATCAGATCTTTGCTTTTGTTTTCTAACTTATAGAAGGCTCTTTAAATCTAATTGCTGATTGGTTGCCATGGGCAACATCTCCAGAAATCTCTCCAGATATTTATCTCCAATGTTAGTAAACATGCCCCTAGTCTCTGCACTCTCTCCAGCTCATTTATATCCCTCTTAAGGACTGGAGTCCAAAACTGCACTGCATACTCCAGATGAGGCCTTACCAGGGACCTATAAAGAGGCATAATTATGTTTTCATCCCTTGAGTTAATGCCCTTTTTTATGCAAGACAGAACTTTATTTGCTTTAGTGACCACAGAATGACACTGCCCAGAATTAGACAATGTGTTATCTACAAAAGTGCATAACCTGCATTTATCAACATTGAACCTCATTTTCCAGTTTGCTGCCCAGTTTCCCAATTTAGACAAATCACTCTGCAAAGTGGCAGCATCCTGCATGGAACCTATAGTATTGCACAATTTAGTATCATCTGCAAAAATAGAAACAGTACTTTCAATGCCCACCTCCAGGTCATTAATAAACAAGTTGAAAAGCAAGGGACCTAGTACAGAGCCCTGCGGTACTCCACTAACAACACTGGTCCAATTAGAAAATGTTCCATTTACCACGACTCTTTGTAGTCTATATTTTAGCCAGTTCTCTATCCAGGTATAAATACTGTGTTCCAGGCCAACATTCCTTAATTTAACCAGTAACCTTTTGTGTGGCACTGTATCAAATGATTTAGCAAAGTCTAAGTAAATCACATCCACTGCCATCCCAGAATCGAGGTCTCTACTTACCTTCTCATAAAAAGAAATTAAGTTAGTCTGGCAAGATCTATTACGCATAAAACCATGCTGGCACAAACTCATAGTATTATGATTTGCTATGAAGTTCAGTATCTTATCCTTTATTAACCCTTCGAAAAGCTTTCCTACCACTGACGTCAGACTAACTGGCTTTTAGTTTTGAGGCTGAGAATAGGATCCCTTTTTGAATAGCGGCACCACATAAGCAATTCGCCAGTCTCTATGCACTATGTCAGACCTCAAAGAATCCTGCCAAATTAAGTAAACAGGTTTGGCAATCACAGAGCTAAACTCATTGGGATGAATACCATCTGTTTATCTTAACATGCTCTAGTCTCTTTTGAATTTCCACATGTATGAACCATGCATCATTAGTTGTATTATTACTAGAATTGCTAGAATTGGGACTATCAAGAAGGAAACCTTCATTAACTGGTTCCTCATTTGTGTATTGGCCCACCATTCATCAGTGCCAACGTTTTTCTGTGGACTGCAGACAGAGACATGCCAAAAATATCCAGCCTATTTTTACGGCAGTACTTTTGGAAATCATAGGGGTTTAGCTTCAATCGCAGTTGTGTTCATGTAAATTTCCCCACAGTCATTTGCATGAAAAACTTAATTTACAAAAGGTTCTTGCATCCAATGGGCTCATACAAGTACATGTTTTTTTCTACAATGCAAAGTTTTTTACTTGAACGGCATTACAGATGCAAGATGGCAATGCAGTTGGTGCAATTGTGCTGCATCTGATTTGCCAAAATAAATGCAACTGAACACACATTTCAATGCAAATCAGAGGCAATTGCATAGAAGTCTGTCTGGCATCATTTATGGTGTTCAGTGTGCAAGTGATGTCTAAGTCACTCGTTGCCCTTCCTTATAGTGACACTCGGTCCTCAGTCCTTCCTGCCTCCCATTCAGAATTGAGCGAAGTTGCACCTTTTGATACAGAGATACCCAGGAGCTACTGCAACTTCCAGACTAGCTGATAGCTTCAGGGTTAACCCAGCACCCTGTGTAAATAGGCATCAAGTTCTTTATGCCCTACTGGATATAGCTAAAAAAATAAAATAAAAATGTAATCGATAAAATGAACAGTAGCCTGCTACAAGCATTCTATGGAAATGAAAGCCTATTTCCATATTGTATTTATTTCCATGACAAATCTCCTAAAGTATGTTAGATAAAACTAATCTTGTATCCTGATCCGAGTGCAGTGCATTATTGCAGGCCTTGGCAATCGCAGAGAGGTCATTTTGTAACACACGGAGGAGGAATATGTGCAGCGCCAGATATAATAGGCACCTTATCTTTATTCTTTTATAGTTCTTTGCTGTGCTGAACAGGCACAATTGAGTCCCTGCCATATACATCATGTGTTATCTAATTCTGGGTGCCTGAGGCACAGGAACATAAGTGATTTGAGCAAGATCAAAAGCAAGTGACATGTTAATCAGATCAGGCTTTAGTATGCAGCTTTTTCTTATCCATCTGCCCCACTTCCTCTATTTCTATTTTCATTCCCACACACATTCTCTCTCTACACATATATTTTGCATACATATTCAACGACCACATATTGTCTGTGAGCTTAACAGATTATACTTTTCATTTCTTCTTCAGTAAAGGTTAGATCATTTGTAGGCATAATATAAGGAATTATTTCATGAGATCCCTTACTTGGAGAGTGAGAGGTTCTTACGTAACCAGAAATATCCCAAAGGGGTATCTCAGGATATGCAAGAAACTCTGCAACCATCTGTTATACTGCAGAGATCTGATTCAATAGCCCAGGCATGATCACCTTTTAATATATTATCCCATATGTTTCATAGTAGGCTTTATATATTTTTAAAGTCATATAGTTGATGAACCATGAGCCCTCCTACTATGCACAAACCCACACACACACAATCTTCCTATATTGTGTAAACACTCCTCTAATTGGCAAACAAACAAATTTGAGACCAATCAGATATTGCTGGCTTGTGTAATAACCGGAAATTTCACTAATATAAGAAGCGACTAGCAAAGTAGTTACAAATTCATTATCCGTAAAGGACAGTTTGATCAACTCATCAGTGTTTAGGCCTAGATTATTAGGCTATTTTCTCCAGTATTAACAGGCACAGGGATTCCTGGGTTTGTTGTGTTGGTTAAGTAAGATTATGCAGGAACACCCATCTTTCAAACCAAACACATATATTGTTCTCATTAGTCACTTAAGGTCGCTAAATGAGTGGATCTTAACACGATATGCCCACTACTGGCTAGGCAAAATCGGGTGAATCAGAACGTTTGGCCTGATATTCCTGGCCTGATATTGATTGGGAGGACCTGTCGGGAGCCCCCACACATGAGCAGATACTGCCAAATCGGTTTAAAGGACCGATATCAGCAGCTTTAATCTGCCTGTGTATGTCCCTTTACTCGACGGTAAGTAAGAAATTACAATATTTACTGCATAAATTACTGTTTCCCCCGAACAAAACACAACACAAGTTCTCTATCTGGTAAGACTTCTTTGGCAGAAGGCAAGCCTTCTGATTTTTCCTACTTGTGATTTTTCAAATGATTTTGAATTTCGAAGTATTTTTTTGGGTACTTCGACCATCGAATAGGCTACTATGATCTTCGTCTTCGATTCAAACTAAAAATCATTTGACTATTCGACCATTCGATAGTCGAAGTACTGTCTCTTTAAAGGGCACCAATCATGACCAAAATCATTTACTAAGTAAATACACTATGTGAAAGTTCAAGAAATCCGATTTTTAAAACAGTTAGAATTGTATGTATAATGTAAATGATCAGCTCACTATTCCTTCTGCAAGATCTCCCCTATCTCCACTGCAGTTCTAGCTGAGGCAAGCATCTTGGATTTCACTGGCTCCTCCTACCTATATCTTCCCAGCCAACTGTAGCTCTGAAATCTCGCACATGCTCAGTTCAAATTCCTTGTTTGCTTATCAACCCTTCTAAGCTATTTTCAAATCAGCCAAACCTGTGTGTTAGCTGCTGTACAGTAGTGCTGCCACCTGCTGGAAGTTAGCAGGTGGCAGCACTTCTAGTGGAGGAGTTTACTAAAACAAGGCATTCTGGGTAGAATACTCAAAGCAGTGTTACAATCTGAGCATGCTCCTGAAATTTGCATATTAGAGTCTCTGTTAGAGTCTCAATATGGCCTCCTTCAGTGAAAGAATCCATTTGACAAAGTAAGGGATTTTTTTAAAATCTGCAGTTTTTTCAAAAAACTATATATGTAGTTTGATTAAACGTGTTTAGCTTGTACTGGTCAGATAATGTTAATATGTGTTTGATTTTGGCTGTGATAGGTGCCCTTTAAAAAATACTTTGACTACATACTTCGGCAGTTTAAACCTACCGAGGTACAATGTTAGCCTATGGGGACCTTCCCCAGCACTTTTCTAACCTTTTTTTGATCAAAGAAAAATCCTTCGATCGATCGCTTTTTCGAGGGTCTAATTCAAGGGTTTATTAACCCTCGATATTCAACCCTTGATAAATGTGCCCCATAGTCCTTTAAGGATGTGAACTCCTTTCAGCTATGTATGTGAAGACGACAAGAAGTCCATTTTTATGCCAAAAAATATTGACAAAATCAACAAAAGTACACAATTTTATAGGAGTACATTTCCTCCATAGCCCTGCATGAATTGGTCTGTACTGTATGGCTAGTAAAGTGGCAGTGGGGAAATGGAATGAAGTTGTATTGCTGAAAGTTGTGTAGCACTGATGTGTTCTTCAACTGAAGTCATTGTTGACATGTTCACATTAAAGATGTGTGAAGTCATTAGGTATATTCAAGTTTATGTTAAATAATATGGATTCTCTGGGTTCAGTGGAGTGATTTGTTCAGTCCTATATTTGACAACAGTTTGGTCCCCATAAAGTGTAACATGTTACTAACAAGGAGTCCATATAGGGCTAGGACTGAATAATGTCTTAAACAATTAATTAGGAAAATTTCAGTACAGGTATGGCACTTGTTATCCACAATCTACTATAAAATCATGTTGGCTTTGCTTCCAATAAGGATTAATTAACTTAGTTGGGATTAAGGACAAGGTACTGTTTTATTATTACATTTTATTGTTATTTTATTTTAAACAAACACTAGCTAAATAACAGTTTGACAGAGGAATTTTCAGGATATAGTTATATTTGCAATGGTACTTTAAAATACCAAAGAGAGTTTTTTTTTTATATGTCACATCTTTAAAATGCACTTTATTGAGTTGCTACTTTTGCTTCAGCTAAAAGAATAATCGCATTTTCTCATTGAATTCATGAATAAATATTTATTACCTGGCTCAAAGAAAGAACTTTAAAGTGGACTTATTTAAGTTTTAAATGCTTACAATTCCTGCAGGCTTTCTGTGAAGTTAACTGCACCAATTACTCTCAGTTTATAAATGATTTACACTTCTTCAGCAATTTTGTAAAGTGTAGTTATATATTTTTCCAAAAACATGTAAAGAAAAGCTCACAGCACCAAAGGGAAGGAGACTATGATACATGCAAACTATGGAGATATAAATGTATTTGTATTCTTAGCAATACCTCGCTTTCACGATCTCTTCCAATCCTTCTAAAGAGGAATTAAATGTATTAATAAAATACAACTATAATAAAGATACGCTTGTAACTGTATACCCCACCTATATTATTGTCCATTATCCTAGCCTTCTAAACATATTCCTTGCTAGACTGTGTATAGTACAGTGTAAAGACAAATACAAAGCCAAGAAACATGGGGTAGTGTTATCCAAGTTAGGTTCTCCAAGTCGAATAACCAATAACAACCAATAAGGGCTTTGCTTTGAAAGAGCAGACCAGTAAATGCTGTGTACTTTTGGGCTGCTGTGGGTTATTAGACGTGAAGCAAGCTCTGCTCCTTTGATTACATTACCCAAAAATTTAAATGGTGTTTGGTGGATTTTTTCTATCTTTCCAGTGCCTTATCTCTTCTGTTCTGGTTGTACCTCTCTTTTCTGTTGCCTGTCAATTATAACTAGAAAGTGTGCAACATTTATGCAGTTGAGCAACCTTCATCATACAGCAATGAAGAAATTGACTAGACAAGCAAACCTGGAACAACTGCAGGGGTCCCATAATTCTCTTTCACTGGCCCTGTCTATTTCTATTTTATGGCAACAGATATTTTTTTATTCCAAAGCAGTTTTATGTTCTATTCTGTCTGTAAAGGACCCCATAGACACAACGATTCTTCTTTGGTGAACGACCGATTTCAGTGCAGTCCGACCAATCCATCAAATCATCGTGCGGTTAGTGGAATTCAAACGATCATACATCTTACGATTTTTCGGCCGACATGTGTCAGAAAATTGATCGGCCAGGTTAAAAAATCTTTATCAGTCCCAGTGCAATCTATGGGGTAAATTTATCAAAGAGTGAAGTTCCGCCACTAGAGTGACATTCCGCAGCTCTCCATTCATTTCTAGGGGATTTTGAAAGGCGTATTTATCAATGGGTGAAAGTGAAATTTCACCCTTTGATAAATACGCCTTTAAAAACCCCATAAAAATGAATGGGAAGTGGCGGCATTTCACTCTAGTGGCGGAACTTCACTATTAACTTCACTCTTTGATAAATATACCCCTATATATGTTTGCAGGGCCAAACAGGCAGCTACTTTTCAGTTTTGCTGGCAAAATCGACTGAAATGTTCTTTGATGTTGATGGACACATCGTATATTTAAAAGATCATTTCGAGATAATTGTGGTCTCACGATAACGATTGGATCTTTTAAAAATCTTTACATCTATGGCCAGCTTTAGGCTGTAAGTTATCTTTCCTTCCATGCTGGCTGTAATTGACTTCCAGTGTACATCACAGATGATATTATGTAGATGACAAGAAATGTTGAGAGAGCCGTGATATACCCCTGAATGTAGTCTTTATGCATTGTATTCTCATCTTTTTCTGTGTCAGTAATAAAAAAATAAAGGTTGATTTTAATTAATACAGAGATAATATACTCGTAATGTATAGGGAAATCAGTAAGAAATCACATAGTAACATAGTAAGTTTGGTTGAAAAAAGATACTCAAGTTCAACCTTTTAAGTCTATATATACAGTATATAACCTGACTGCTAGTGGATCCAGAGAAAGGCAAAAAAAACATTTGAAGCCTCTCCAAGGTAAGTAAGATGCTGGACAGTGGGGGCAGTAGATGTGATCTATTTGGATTTTGCCAAATTGTTTGATACAGTGACCCACAAAGAACTGCTCTCTAGGTCTGTTAAGCTTAGTGAAGTCGTTTTCACATGGATCGGAAACTGGCTACAGGATCGGCTACAGACAGTGATTGTTAATGGTCATTCTTAAAGCCTTAGGGGCCAATTCACTAAGTGCCGAAGCGACGAACGCTAGCGTTAATTCGCTAGCGTTTGGCATTTATCGTTACTGCGCAAATTCACTAACGAACGCTGGCGAAGTTTCGCTAGTGTTACTTCGCACCCTTACGCCTGGCAAAGTTTCGCTAGCGACGTAACTACGCAAATTCACTAACGCACGCAGTGTACTGAACGCTACCTTTTACGCTAGACTTCCTTCGCCACCTCAGACCAGGCGAAGCGCAATAGAGTAGATAGGGATTGCTTCAAAAAAAGTCACATTTTTTTCTAAGTCCCAAAAAACACTGGCGTGTTTTCTACATTATGGGTGATAGGCTGAAAAAGATCGAAAATTTTTTTGGGGCTCCCCTCCTTCCCCCCTACATTTCCTGACTCATGGCAACTTACCTAGACAGTGGGCACATGTGTAAGGCAAAATAAAATTTTTATTTGCTGATTTGAAGGTTTTCTAGCCATTTGTAGTGCTGATACGTATTCCTCCATTGAAATTTGAATTTGGCGCCGTATGCAAATTAGCCTTCGCTAGCGTAACTTCGCTTCACTAAGCGAATCAACGCTTCGCAATCTTACGCTACCCCTGTGCGCAACTTCGGATTTTAGTGAATTTGCGGAGCACTGGCGAAACTATGCCTGGTGAAGTGCGGCGAAGCGCGGCGAAGTAGCACCTGGCGAAACTACGAATGTTAGTGAATTTGCCCCCAAGATGGCAATTGGACTAGTCCCTGGATCAACTTGTACTATGAGCTATCTTCCATAACCCTGTATTCCCCCACTTTCTAAAAAGCAATCCAACTCTGTCTTAAAGCTATCTAATGTATCAGCCTGTACCACTGATTCAGGGAGAGAATTCCACATCTTCATAGCTCTCACTGTAATAAATCCCTTCTGGGACATCCTTTCTTCTGATTGGAATGGGTGCCCTCTCTTCAGCTGGAAGGACCTAATAGTAGATAAAGCATTAGAGAGATTATTATATTATCCCCTTATATATGTATACATAGTTATCATATTACCCCTTAAGTGCTTCTTCTCCAGCGTGAACATCCCAAAACTGGCCAGTCTTTCCTCTTAACTGAAATTCTCCATATCTTAGATTAGCTTAGTTGCCCTTCTCCTCTCTAATTCAATAATGTGCCATTGGAGTGCTGAAGACCAAAACTGCATGGCATATTCTAGATGGGGCCTTACGATTGGTCAGGACTACAAGGTCCTTTTCCATAATGGATTTGCCTAGTGCAGTCCCATTAAGGGTATAAGTGGCTTGGATATTTTTAAATCCCAGGTGCATGACTTTACATTTATCCACATTGAATCTCATTTGCCACTTAGCTGCCCAGATTGCCAGTTTGTCAAGATCCTGTTGCAAGGATGTCGCATCCTGGATGGAATTAATTGGGCTGGATAATTTTGTGTCATCTGCAAACTCTGATACATTACTTACAATATCCTCCCCTAAGTCATTAATGAACAAGTTAAATAAGACTCTAAGGGGCAAATTCACTAGGATTCGTAGTTGCACCAGGCGTAACTTCGCCGCACTTCGCCACACGTCGCCAGGCGTAGTTTCGCCAGCGCTCCGCAAATTCACTAAAATTCGAAGTTGCGCACAGGGGTAGCGTAAGGTTGCGAAGTTGCGCTAGCGTTGATTCGCTAAGTGAAGCAAAGTTACGCTAGCGATGGTTAATTTGCATACGGCCCAAATTCAAATTTCAATGAAGGAATAGGTAGAATCACTACAAATGCCTGGGAAACCTTCAAAACATCAAATAATTTTTTTTTTTGCCCTACACATGTGCCCACTGTATAGTTAAGTTGCCATGAGTTAGGAAATGTAGGGGGGAAGGAGGGGAGCCCCCAAAAATGTTTCGATCTTTTTCAGCCTATCACCCATAATATAGAAAAAACACCAGTTTTTTGGGACTTAGAAAAAATGTTAACTTTTTTTCAAGCAATCCCTATCTACTCTATTGTGCTTCGCCTGGTCTGTGGTGGCGAAGGAAGTCTAGCGTAAAAGGTAGCGTTCAGTACACTGCGCGCGTTAGTGAATTTGCGTAGTTACGTCCGTAGCGAAAATTCGCCAGGCGTAAGTGTGCGAAGTAACACTAGCGAATTTACGCCAGCGTTCATTAGTGAATTGCGAAGTAACGAAAATGCCCAATGCTAGCGAATTGATGCTAGCGTTAGGCGCTTCGGCGCTTAGTGAATTGGCCCCTAAGGCTTTAAGAATGACCATTAACAATCACTGTCTGTAGCCGATCCTGTAGCCAGTTTCCGATCCATGTGAAAACGACTTCACTAAGCTTAACAGACCTAGAGAGCAGTTCTTTGTGGGTCACTGTATCAAACAATTTGGCAAAATCCAAATAGATCACATCTACTGCCCCCACTGTCCAGCATCTTACTTACCTCATTATAAAAAGCAATGAAATTTGTATGACATGACCTATCCTTCATAAAGCCATGCTGAGCATAATGCCATCTACTAGGACAACATTTTGAATGTGATCCCTTTACAACCCTTCAAATAATTTGCCCACCCATATGTCAAACTTACTGGCCAATAATTGCCAGGCTGAGATTCTAATCCATTTTTAAATATAGGAATTACATCAGCTTTCCTCCAATACATGGATACTATATCAGCTGAAAGCCATTCTGATCAACCAGAAATTGAGGCTGGTCTGAAAATGAATTAAGCTCTCTTAGAACCCAAGGGTGTATTCCATCTGGCCCCAGCAGCTTGTTTCATTCATTTTTAGTAAAGCTTTATGAACCATATCCTGAGTCAGTCACTTGGGCTGAGCCAACAATACAGCTATAAGGTGGGTCTGTCCCATGATCATATAAAGGGACATGGTCATGGACCTTCAGTCATTTCTAATATTCTTATACCTATATTCTTATAAATAGGGGTATGACAGAGTTTTTAAAGGATTCGTATGAAACAGGGGGCATCACTAAGTAGCAGTTGTAGTTGGCGATCCCGATCAATGACCTTTATAATGATATATTGTGCATGTTATTAATTTATTATTGAATTTTATACCTGTGTTAGATTGGAATACATTTGTCAAAGATTTAAGTACTTCTTTCATAGCAAAATGCAGTCAATTTGATTATTTCACAAAGGTTTGTACAGGAAGAATAATGAACTTACAACACTGGACACAAGTATAACATAAGTACCTTACATTTTACTTTTAGCTTTATATGACAGGCAAATACTGGATGTATTTCTTGAACACACAAATGAGCTCAAGAAAGGTTAGACTTAAATTAACAATACCCTCTACTTGATGGTCTGGCAGCAGTTGGAGTTATCTTTGATATGAAAAGGAATGCATTTAATGACATTTATAATGGGATCATCAAATATTTAAAAACGAAAATAAGGCTGGAGAATCTTATACAGCTCCATAGAGAGGAATGTATTAAATGTTAAGCAAAAAATGGCCTTGATTACTTGGAATAATGGAATAAGAATACAAAAACTAAACTGAGTGCTGGCTGGAAAAGAGCAGGACTAAAAATAGCAGAGAATAAGGCATGCTATTAACAAATGGTTTGTATATGTCACTAATGAACAAGGAAGGAACACAAATGCTGCCTTCCTATTTTATGCATTAGAAGAGCTCTCAGTACCCTTTACACACCACAATCCATATATTTCAAGGACTGCAATTCAGTAGAAACCTGAAACAGGCTCGGTAGGATTGTCATGATAACACAGATAAAATTAGAAACAGGAAGGAAGGAATGATGATACATTGAATGTATTATTAAAAGGGCAACTAAAGTTCTCAACTATGATATCTGCAAAGGGCTTTTCTGGCCTGCCTGTTAAAACTGACCCTTGATGCCAGTGTTATTGCTAAGAAATAAAACTCTAAAAAAATTATATATTTGTAAAAATGATAAAACAGAGCCTTTCTCGTTTTGCTTTTCCTTTGAATTTTGTTTTTCAGCATGAGAATTGTGTATAGGATTAGGAGAGCAGAACATCTAATAAAAGCATCCCCCCCGGATTGGAATTTAAAACTTTGCCTTTATTAATATGCATTTAAAAACCACCCATGAAAATTATGATGCACTTATTTCTTACTGATAGTAAGTACAACGCACTTGAAGGGGGATTGAACTTGTACGTAGAACAGTTCTTCTTAATTTCTTCAATAGGGAGTATGACTGCCACCTTAAATCTTTTAGTAACCTGGCACATTCTATTCCAGGATAATTCCAGAGTCAGCAATTATTGTATGCCAATTCCTTTACTCGCTGCTTTGGGAGGATTCTAACAACCGTTCTTGGGTATATTGGCTGCAGGCTTTCACATTCATCATTAACACAACCCCGAGTAAGAGAAATTGGTGTTTGCCGCACCTTCTAACCAAATGTCACTCCCAAAGGAAATCCCTTAACCGAGAGCAAATGGGCCACTCGGTAAAGATGTGCTGACAACTCCTATAAATGGGAAATAAACTCAATGCTCACAGAAGGAGACAAAAAAAGGAGGAGTATATGGCGTCGCACAATCTATTTGTAGATTTAAGTAAGTGATTGTGTCTTTAAAAACATGGTGATCAACTAGTTCATCGTGAACAAACAAGTAAATTGATTGTGTTGATTAGTGAAAAAAGCTTTTGTAATTAATAAAGTTAAATAAATAAAGTGAAAAATCTTGTGAAATTCATTGTGAGGTAAAAACTTTTAAAGTGCGAAGTGCTTATTGTGGACATGAAACATGATTAGACCCACAACATATGACCCCTGGATAAGAAACCTGATAAAATGTAACTTTTATTAACTCCTAAAATTCATCAGTTGTGAGGGGGAATAATTCATAAAATCACTTAAAAACAATTAAGAACAAGAGTGGAGATTCGATCTGAATTGCGTGTGAATGGGGATTACAGCGTAATTAATTCATTAGACTGTTCACTTCTAGATACTGCGTCACCCAATAACCCTATAATGAATTGATGGGGTACATAGAGAACAATGCTAAGCAATCGTAATGGTGGTAGGTGAGAGGATAAATGAGGATTGAATGATGTAGTGAGAGTTAACCTTTGGGTCAAGCCCTTAAACTCTCTCATGGGGGTGAGTTTGAGAATGGAACTGTTCAATAACAGTATTCATTGAGCACAAATGTAATCCAAATTGCGCTGTGTATACACTCAGGACACAAAAGCCCTGTATATAGTATTAATAAAGTGATCCACCACTGTACAGTACGGTGTGCAAAATTCGTTTTAAACTAACACTGTGTCCTCTCAGAGGCACCTACAGTATGTTGTATGGCTTATTCCCTAGACACTAAGAAAAGCAACACCTTGTACTGACAGAGTGGCTATACGTGTGCTCAGTGGAATTCCGGACCCCCCAAATAATAGTGGTTTCCTCCGTTCCACCTCCCCACGTTTTCAATCCCACTATAAGGCTTTCGTTGCGGTTCTCTTCTCCGATGTCCGATGAGACCGATGTCTTGGGAAAACAGCTGGCTCTCCCTTATACATTTCCTTATGTTTCCCCCAGGTTATAGTACTCAGAGTATTTTTTATTTTTTATTTTAAGCGGTAAAATGTTTATTGGCAGACTTATAGGGGCAAATTCACTAACCTCCGAAAATTCGCCAGCAACAGCTTCGCTCAAATCGTCACACTTCGCCAGACGTAAATTCGTCAGGACAACGTTAATTCACTAAAATGCGAAGTTGCGTCCAGGGCGACGTACGATGGTGAAGTTTTGCTAGCATTAATTCGGCAATCAAATCGAAGTTGCGCTAGCGTTGGCTAATTTGCATACGGCGGGAAGTTAAATTTCAATGGACGTATATATTGCAGCAAATACATTACATTACATGTACTACATACACAAGCCCAGGGAACCGTAATAAAATAAAATAAAGTTGTTATAATGCCCTACACATGTGCCCAGTCTATAGTTTATGTGCCATATGTAAGGAAATGTAGGGGGGAAGCCGGGTACCCTAAAAAATTTACAAAATTTTGCAGCCTATCATCCTGAAAACTGTTTTTTGGAACTATGAAAAAAAATTGCACTTTATTTAAACTGATGCAGGCCATTGAATCAATTAAGTCCACCCATCTACTCTCTCTTTGTAACAGGTGAGGTTTAGGATTGCCACTATCCAGAATTTCAAAATTTCAAAACAGCAGAATTCCCCTTATGTTTGTTATAGAAGTGTTTAATTATAGATGTCAAATCATCACTGAAGACAATTTATTTTTCTCACAGCCCTAAAAACAGATAGCGTAAGGGCATATGCAGTCCTCATAGCTGTGCCTTGCTGCTATAAGAAAAAAAATTTGCATCAAAAATAAAATAATTATGTGGCAGGACCAATATTAGCAGTACAATAAATTCATTGTGTCCATGTTATAATTTTATAGGGGCTTCTGTATTGCTTTCACACTATCTCTGTGATCAAGAAAGGTATATACGGCCTCCATATCTAGGGATACCAAGATTGTGTTATAAACAACTGATAGGCCCTCTAAACATTTAAGGACATCCATATTGTCCCTAACATAGGTTTTTAATCAGTTACATGAGTTTTTAGTCTGCCATTTTGCACCCTCCCCCCATAAACCCAGGCCGAAGTACTTGAGATAGGTTTGCTCAGCCTGTCTAAAGCTGGCCATAGACTCAAAGATCTGCTCGTTTGGCGACATCGTCAAACGAGCGGATCTTTCCCCGATATGCCACTAACGGCATGGCTATATCGGGGTTAATCCAAACGTTCGGCCGTATGGTCGAACAATCGGATTACGATACGCCAGGGGCTCCGACGGGTCAGTCGGGTAAAAATCAAACCTTCTCGATCGATATCGTGGCCAGATATCGATCGGGAAGACCCGTCGGAAGCCTCCATACACGGGCAGATAAGCTGTCAAATTGGTCTAAACATCCGATATCGGCAGCTTTATCTGCCCGTGTATGGCCAATTTAAGAATACAAGTATGTATGGACTAGGGCAAATCTGCCTCGATGAAACGCATTGAAGTCAATGGGTGTTTTTTCAGAGCTAGTATGTGTTTTTTGTAAGGTTTTTTTTTTTTTAAGCAGGAATTTATTTGAAGGCTAATAAACCAGATGCTTTAGAAAATAAAGCCTACAAATAAATCATGACTTTATAATACGATTGTTCTTTACCAAGAAGCCCTAGACAATACTAAAAGTCCTAAAGCAATATCTGCCGTGTATAAGAATTGTGGAAAATTCCACCAGTTACATTTAAACTTGAATAACTGAAGTTATTACGATAAGTGCTATGAAAACATAGCATAATTAAAACCTCTTCCATGACCTAAACATAAAACATCACAACACAGTGCTGGTATTCTACATTTATGTGAACGTAATAATCATTTTCATTTTCTATTTTTAAAGCTATTGTAAGTGTAGTAAAGTAATAATACAAAGTGATCAGAATGTTTTTTTTATAGAATTGCAAATTACTTTTAAATATTCCTATATGATGATGCCATTAGATTCTCTTGGATTCCCAGCCATAACCTCCTTCATTTGAGCAGGGTATTCTACAGGTATACCCTTGTGTGACAAATATATAATTTCTTCATTTCTTCACATACAATTACTGCTCTTCAGAATACAACCAATGGAACCAGCAGTGAAACATAAATTAGTGAAATACAGGGACATTTTTTAAATAACCTCAAGTCTTTATTTGGTGCAGTTTAAGTTATAGCAAACACTGTATGAAAATGCCCCTGTACATTTTTATCTGGCCTTAACGCTCACCAGAGCCAGGCCATGTGTAATGGTATCTCGCCTGTGGGGATGCCCACTGTCGCCTCTCCTGTTCACGGCTGGTGCGCGCTGCTTCCGGGTTTGATGCTCATGGGTTTGATGCTGGCATCTATGTGCATGCGTCCTTTTCATTTGGTGCACCAGCGTGATGTCATCACGATTTGTGCGAATTTCAAAGAAGCACCACGTTCCTAATCTCATCACCCAATGAAAGTCTATTCTGAGATGGTTCTTGGGTGTGCTTATTGTCTGGTTTCTTGTTCTTGATCCTTGCCTGTCTCTGACCTCTGCTGATTCACTGCCTGTAGTGACCGTAGCCTGTTATTGACTATTCCTCTGGATCCTGACTTTGTACTGGGTTTTCTGATTGTTGTCCCGGCCTATGTCCTTGACTAGGCTTCTGGTTCCTGATTCCGTACTGCACTGTCTGGTTTTAACCCCAGCCTGTTTTATGACTACACTTTGCTCTTACCCCATTCCTCCTGTTGCATGTTATGGTTCCTTTGTCTTCCTAGAGCTCTCACCTTGGTTCTCTCACTTTAAGACCTGGTGACATCCAAAGCGAAAGCTGGCTGGAACCTTGGCGTCTGTTCTGGCTTTTCGGAAACCACTGTGACATCATGTAGTATTGGCACACAAGGTAAAATTACTTGACCCATTGCCCCGTCTGCTTGGCCACCCCTGCCATTTGTTCAGCATAGGCCGCTAATCACTCCATATTTTATTGCTCCTCCAATTGCACCCAAGACATGCTCCCAGTGATGGGCAATCTGTGCTGAAATTACATTTTTTTTTTGACAGAGCATATTTTTCGTCTGTGAATTGTTGCCGCAGTTTCGGGAATGAATTTGCTTTCGGCAAAACATGAAAATTCACCACAAATTCATGTCTGGTGAATTTATTCGCCCATCACTACATGCACCTCTTCTGCCTACTTGCCATTTGTTGTTGGAGCTGGGGATGGGGGGGGGATTGAGTTATGGCACCAAATAGGCACAAAGCTCTCTGTAGCTCCATGTAACATTCTAAAGTGACCTGAGTACAGCATGACCTGGAAGTACAACAGGGATAGGTACTGGACACATCAACAAATAAGGGACCTAAGTATGAATAATGTATTATGTGATATTATGTTAGATATAAATATAAATATTATTTTGATACCTTAGAATTTATGAGGTGTCATTTACTTACGGGGCTAAATGCACCATGTTCTTCCCAACATGATTCCAGCATAATTGCAGTCATTGGGGGGGGAATTCTCCTGACGTCATTGCAGCAGAAGCATTTAAATGGATGCAATTGTGCTTGCGCTTCAATGCGAATTAGGTGCAATTTCCCTGAAAATGTTGGGGATGGTGTCATTTCTGGCATTGGGCGTGCAAGTGACATTTATGATTCTTTTGACATATTTGTTTGCTTCACTCTGTTTCTATATACCCAGCATCTTTTACATCTCATCTGGATTACATACAGTTATACGCTTGATCACATTAGCTATTTACTCATTAAGAGGAAGAGAAGTGCAAATGATGTTCTGTTTGGACCAAACTAAGATTGATTCCCACTTTATTCCAAGGGGTAGAAGGGTGAATGACCTGGCAGTGCCCTGTTCCACAGTTCATTGCAATCTGAACAACTACATAACTAGCTCTGCCAACTTCCCTGATGAGATTCATAGGAAATAGGGCTTCCACTATTGTTTCAGTCAAACAAGTGATTTATTTCTCTTGATAATATCATTGTTTTAGGTAATAAAGAGTCAACAATCAGCTTTGCTTAACTGGCAAAAAAAAATCACTGTATTGTACCCAAAGTAAATTAAATAAACAACAGATTCAGCCATTAAAATGGTGTCACAATTAATTGCTGAACAGCTGAATTTAGCTGTGGGAAATATACAGCGGATCAGATAACTGGGCTTTGACATCAAGCAGCAAGGCATGATTAGCAGCCAAACAATTGCTAACTTCAAATAAATCTCACAATACTATTGATCAGCAGAGGATGAATGCAAACACAAATCTACCTAATAGGAATAGGAATGCTAGTTCTCCAGAGAAATTGCTACTTTCATTTCTGTAGTGCAAAATAAAAAAGTTTGGCAAAAAAAAAAAAAGATACAAAAGGAATTGTTTTTGGGGATTCTGACTGAGCTGTATAATATATGAGTTTAGTTACAAGTGAGCCTTGAGCATTAAAATGCTTCTCAATTCCGTATAATGTTACAATTTCATCATCTACTGAGTTTATAGCGAATATGACCTATGCCAATATGTTTTTCTATAGAAAAGTAAATTCAATGGAAAACCTGCTTGGACAGCATAGTGGCCTGCCAAGTTGCTTCACAGTTCTTGGGTTCAAATCTGACCAGGGAACAATGTTAATATAGTTTGCACAGGTACAAGGTTTTCCGGATAAGGGATCTTTCTGTAATTTGATTCTTCATATCTTAAGTCTACAAGAAAATCATGTAAACATTAAATAAACCCAATTAAGGTTCAAGTTGTGTTTTCCATGAAAATTCAAGTTTGCAAGGTTATTTTTGTTGGTTTAAACTCATTTTTAAAAACATTTTTGTATAAAAAAAAACTTGAATGTATCCAGATGTATAATACCCCAGCCCTGGAAATAATAAAAACTCAAATAATTCGAGCAATTCAAGTTTTTTTCCAGCAGAAAACTCTATGAGTTCAAGTTTTCAGGTTTCACAACTCAAACTCGCAGAATCAAGTTTTTTCCATTAGAGTTTTTTCTTAAATTAGAAACCATTTGAGTTGTAAGTTTATTGATAAATGTAAGTCCTTTGATAGATAACCATTAAAGGGCATGTAAAGTCTAAAATAGAATATGGCTAGAAATGCTGTATTTTGTATACTAAATATAAACATGAACTTACTGCACCACAAGCCTAATCAAACAAATAATTTATGCTTTTGAAGTTGGCCACAGGGGGTCACCATCTTGTAACTTTGTTAAACATCTTTGCAAGACTAAGACTGTGCACATGCTCAGTGTGGTCTGGGCTGCTTAGGGATCGTCATAAACAAAGCTGCTTGAGTTCTGCATGGCTGGGAAGTAAGGAGGGGCTCCCCCTGCTGTTCATAAGTATGATTGTTTCCCTGCTCAGCAGTTAGGGACCATCTGACAATTCCTATCCACAGCAGTAAATGAAGGGGGAATTCCGCTGCATACAGTCAGGTTTCTTATAAAAACTGTACACATTTTTTCATTAAAGTATATTGGAGATAGGTTTTGTTTTCATTAAAGAAAGTAAAAATGAGATTTTATTTTTTTGCCTTTACATGCCCTTTAAGTATATATAAGTCTGGATCAAGTACAAGGTACTGTTTATTATTACAGAGACAAATCAAATCATTTTTAAAATTTTGGATTGTTTGGATAAAATGGAGTCTTTGGGATCAACTACAAGGCACTGTTTTCTAATTATAGACAAAAAAAGAAATCATTTTTAAAAATGTGAATTATTTGATTAAAATATAGACTATGGGAGATGTCATTCCTGCAATCCAGATAATGGATCTCAAACCTGTATAATTTAAATTTGTAAACATGACAGTCAAATCGGATTGTATCGTCTACTGGGACAGGGGCCAATGTGAATGATTAACCTCTGTGTAAAGCACTGAGAAATATGTTGTATGTTGCTATAGGAATTGAAAATTAACCTTGTCAAATCAAAAGATTGCTGTAGAGTTTTCCAAGGAATTCTGGATACTAATATTGTGTGAATCAAACATTTGTTATAAAATTCTTCTTTATTAAAGACTCTTGCTTGCCATCTAACAAAAAAAAATAGCTTCAATTACATTGAATTTGAGTTGTGCAAAAACTTTTTGTAGAAAAAAAAATGTAAGGGCTCATTTATCATGGTGGGACAAGGTGCAAAGAACTGGGCTCCCTCGGGTCTGATATACTCTTGTATCTCACTCTAGATAATTAATCTGACCAATGTTCAGAGCGTAACATGTACCTACTAATGCTGGCTTGGCAAGTGCTTCTGTATGGTCTCTAGGGGGATTCAATTTTGCACTCACTATTGCTCCAGAACTAGCACTCCCAGCACTGGTAAATGGGACCAACAATTGTCTGTCAGTACAGTTAATGGACACTGATTCTCATCTTGCAAGTATTGTAAGAGAACAGTAGATGGTAGTGATGCTACAAAATGTAGCAGAAGAAAATAATCACTGAATATAAAGAGCTCTCTCGGTTTTAAAACAAATTGCCCTTTCAATTTAACCCTGATCATTTTGACTGCATTAAGATATACATGCACGGAGAACATAATGTTATGTTCAGAGAGGAAAAAGTAATTTATATTCCAATAATTATAACAATATTATCTATAGATGGTTCTTTTTCTCTCTTGCGAGGACGTAAAAATTGTACTGTGCAACAATTGCTCTTAATGTAAGCAGAATGGAATGTTTAGAAATGTATCACTCATCTATACATAAATGCATCCTCTATTACAATAAAGGGCATTGATGTAAAATCAGATATTAAGTGCCTCTTTTCAAGGCATCTGCATTGTAGGCATTTTTAAATGGATGTGTTCTCAAAGAAGCGATATAAAGGCAGATGATAGCATAGATAAAGCTGCTCCTATACAACAGATCATTTTTGTAATACAGACTAATATACTGTATATACTTGGGACCCTTTCATAGAAATAATTCAATTATAGGCTGTGTTATGATTATAAATGGTTCCTGCGAGTCTTGTATTTCCAACATGTTTAAAGGACTGAGCTGTGATTGTTTTGTGGTTTGTCTACCCGCTTAGAACTTCAAGAGCTGAACTTTTAGGGGCAGATTTACTAACCGGCCAGTGTCCATTTCGCACCCATCGCAACACTTTGCCAGGCGCAAATCCATTCAGACTACGCCAATTCACTAATAAGCAGAGTTTTGTCTTGGGCACCAAATGCTGGCGACTTTTCACTAGCGTTACTTCGTCAGTGCGAGCATTTCAAAGTGAAGATGAGCTAGCATTCATTCCTGCCTAGAAAAAATTCACTAGTGATCTTGCGCTCAGGTCAATTTGCATAGGACAGGAAATTTAAAGTTGTATGGACGTCTTTATGTTAAATGTTGGTGCAAATACTTACTTTAAAAAGTCCACTTTTTAAAACACATGTCCAGTGAACCTTAATAAAGACAATAGAATTATTATAATGCCCTACACATGTGCCCACTGTAAAATTATTGTTCCATATATTTTAAAATGTATGGGGAAAACCGGTTACCCAAAAAAATTTCAAGTTAGGACTCTTGCAGGCAATCACGCTAAAAAAGGAAAAGTTTCCAGCGTTTTTTGATGCATTTTCGGCTCACAAGATATGATGTGACAATAGATTGAGGAAGATCTAGCTGCTTTATAGCACTTCGCCTGGTCTGAGGTGGCAAAGGCAACTCTGGCGAAAGAGGTAACGTTCAGTATAATCTGAATTTTAGTGAATATGTGGAGTAACGACAGATCGAAAAGAAGCCTGGCAATAGAGTGCGAATCACTGCTAGTGCCAGTCTCTTTCGCTAGCGAATTGGCACCAGCATCTGTTAGTAAATCGTTGATGTCCCTGTGGACGGTAACGCGGTATCGTGTTAGCCACTTCGCACCTTAGTAAATCTGCCCCTTAGAGCATTTACCTCTATCTCATAGGGCTTGTGAGTAACAGATTAGAAATCAACCCTTGTTGCCTTTTATTCAGCAGCTTCAAAAATAATGGTTCTAATGTCACAGCGGGTTATTTCCTGGCATGTTGTTTACTGTGGAGGCAATAATGGTGTGATAACCCAGGAATTCCTATAGAAGGCTACCTGACATTGTCACCCAAAAAAACATGGCTTTATTCAAAGATGAGTGTTTTCCTAAAACTGTAAGGTTAAGTTTATAAATTAGTATTGAACTTCACACTAAAACATAAAATTTTACATTTTACTTTGGCATATTTAGATAAATTGTGAACACGGTTCAAACTAAAGGGTCCACAGATGCCCTAAAATGAACACCTGCCATGAGGACTGGGGCTCCTTTTTCATGCTGCATCTCCACACACTACCATAGTGACCTTTCACGGTGACCCAAGCACTATGGTGGAAGATCTGTTCACACAAAGACTATGGACTTAGTCAGCAACTTGCACACTACTTGCAAAGACAGAGCATTCATTTCTGCTTGCTTCAGTAAATTGGGTGCATGTTGCAGCTCATGCTATTTTGAGTTTACCCACTATTATGGTGGAAATCTGGGGGGGGGTACCATCTTCATTCTCATTAAAAAATGTCAATTTAAGCCTCTATTTTAAACTGATTTGTGAGTGGAAATCCTGGGGGTTCTCCCCATGCAAGGTCAGCTTAAGTCAAAGTCATTTAAAATGATCAATTTAGCCTTTGACTTGTATGCATGGAGAAAACTCCAGGTGGACCAAATCTGATCATTTCACACCCACTCAGATCACATGGTGGTGTGCTGTGCTGACTTATTGGGAGAGGAATAAGTGCTGCCTTCACTCAATGGGATTTTCCAACTTTGCAAATCCGACCTATGCTGATAATATATTTATCAGGGATTTGGTTCTACACAAGAACCAAAAAGCTGACAACTAGGTATATGGCCAAATTTACTCTTCTAAATAGTTTTTTTTCTGACCAAAATATGATCAATAAAGCCAATAAAGTTACTGGTGGGAAAACGTCTTTGACTTCTCAGAAAGTCTTGGGCCTACAGGATGGAGAAAGATGAGTTTGCTGTTAATGAAAGAGGTTCCTCATTCCAGTTGATGGTGGAAAATTGCCAACGTTTCGCTTGTTCCTAAACTTTTAAGAAAAGGAATCATCTGAAATTTCCTCTGCAGTCCTAAATCCTATTCCAGTTGTTTTACCCTCTTACATGTTGGAAATCAACATCTAAGAGGGAAAAACAACTGCATTAGGATATACAGCTACAGAGATGATTCTAGATGATTCCTTTGGGCCTACAGGATGGAGAAAGCTGACTGTTTTCCCTCTTACATATTGAATTTAGAAATTTTGCCCTTTGGGTTTTGACATTAGATCTGTTACAATTGTAGTGGTCCCTAAAATTAGTAAATAGTAAAGCAGTATGACATGGAAACACACATAGCAGAACATTAATTTTTTATGCATTGCATTTTGCCTACAGGCAGTCAATTGATTGCACATGATTCAATACATACAGTAATTAATAGTTACATGTTTGTGGGTCTGAGCATTTTAGGTTGTAGAAACATGTAGAGCGAAATTGTATTATTGTAGCAATTACTCCTAAGGCGACATATTTGATTCTTAAAAGGACATCTTACCATGTCTTGACATTTTATCGTAAATCAATTTTAGCTGCACAACAATCATTGCAATTTATGTGTAATTTTCCAGCAGTAATAATGAATGGTGGTGTCCTGTTTGCTTAGTGAGAAAAATGGGTTTACAGGTATCAAATGATATGAATTGACCTACTTAATGAGCTGAGACTTTGCATTAAAATTCATCTTAATCTTGAAAGAAAATCAACAATATGCTAGCCGTAAAAAAATGGAAAAATGTGAATATTCAATAAAATCTAGAACAGTATAATAAATCCAATGTAAGAGGTAAAAAAAGAAATAGAATAACTTTTTTTTGTAAGCGCTTAAAACTCTTATCCAGAAACCTGATATCCTAAAAGCTAAAAATTACAGGAAAGATATTTTCCATAGACTCCCTTTTAAGCAAATAATTATAATTTTTAAAAATGATTTCCTTTTCTGTAATAATAAAACAATATGAGTCATTTATGACCTCAAGTGCCGTTGCAGTACCTGGAGTCAGTTGCATTGCACCCCTTTCATTATTTGTACTTGTGTCAAAATACACTTCTTGCACTTCCTTATAGTTGTGCTCAATGCCCCCTGCCTTCTGCTCTAAACTGAGCACTTCAGTGGAACCTTGAAGTACTTCCACCTACTAACCAGACAGTAGCTCCAGGGTTCCCTTTGTGCCTATCGTCAATGGGTGCAGCACACTTGTGCCTAAAGAATCAAATGCACACATAAACCATTGGAAATTCCGCTTGACAGATTTGCAGCGCAATGCTACTAGAATTCCGGAAAAAAACTCTACTGCATTGTGGGGAAAAAAATGCCAATTGTACTAGAAATTGCACTTTGTTGACTGTACTGTACAAAATGGGTAATATCTTGATGGTAACTAAGTTGCATGAATCCATATTGGTGGCAAAACAATAATATTGGATTTATTTAATGTTTAAATGTTTAGTAGACTTAAGGTATGGAGATCTAAGCTATGGAAATAAATCCTTATCCTGGAAAATCACAGATCCCAAGCATTCTGGATAATGGATCCCGTGCTTGTACAATGAAAGCTGAATTTGCTATGTAATTATCTGCACAGAATTGCAATACTGTTCTCTTATGACGGACAATTTTCTTTCCTCCATTATTGGGCTCCAGTTTATCAAATTATCATTGTATGTAGCGCCAGATGCAAACAGTCAGTTGTCTAAATGAGCTGTCTGGTCATCCTGCAGTAAAGTAATAATCAGTGTCAGAGAAGGGATGGGTAATAAGTAATGAGTAGAATTAATCTTTCAGCCATTAGCTAGTATTATTAAGCTTTCAGTAATGGAATCTGGGATCCTGTCTCTTCTCTAATTCTGACAATGTTAGAACTTCTACATATTGTATCAGTATGGCTTGGTAGAACTAACCCATAGAGAAAATGTGCAATGTGCAGAACTTACCAAACCAACCCAAAAATGCAACAGCCCAGTGCCCGCTCCACATAGCAGAAATTGTCAATGGAGCTCCCCATCTTTCTTTTTTTTCTTTAGTCCATGGGTAACCCATCTGGGTACCCAGCTAAGGTGTAGGACTGGTCCCTACCACCGTCCCCCAAAGTTGTGGCCAAAATTCTTTCCCTACCCTCTGATTAGGCTGCAGTGTGATTTCACTTTTGTTTCACTTCTGGTTTTGCGGGTCCCGGGTTGGAAGGTAAGTTAACTATTTGGCAGGCCAAGAAAAATACAGGAGCAGCATATGCAGAGGATTGTGAGAATGGTTACAGACAAACCAAAGACCTGCAAAAACATTTTGCTGCAGATGGTGTATCTGTACATCCTTCTACAATTCAGCGAAATTTGCACAAAGAACATCTGTATGGCATGGTGATGAGAAAGAAGCCTTTTCTGCACCCACGTCACAAACAGAGTCGCTTGTTGTATGCAAAAGCTCATTTAAACAAGCCACAGTCATTTGGAACAAAGCTTTGGACTGATGAGACAAAAATTTAGTTATTTGGTAATAACAAAAATCATTTTGCATGGCGGAAGAAGAACACCACATTCCAAGAAAAACACCTGTTACCTAATGTCAAATTTGGTGGCGGTTCCATCATGCTGTGGGGCTGTGTGACTAGTTCAGGGACTGGGGCCCTTGTTAAAGTCGAGGGTTAGATGAATTCAAACCAATATCAACACATTTTTCAGGATAAGGTTCAAGCATCAGTCACAAAGTTGAAGTTATGCAGGGGTTGGATATTCCAACAAGACAATGACCCTAAACTCATTTCAAAATCTACAAAGGCATTTATGCAGAGGGAGAAGTTCAATATTCTGGAATGGCCATCACAGTCCCCTGACTTGAATATCATCGAAAATCTATGGGATGATTTGAAACAGGCTGTCCATGCTCGGCAGCCATCAAATTTAACTGAACTGGAGAGATTTTGTATGGACAAATGGTCAAAAATACCACCATCCAGAATCCAGAAGTGTCTAGAGGCTGTTACATTTGCAAAAGGAGGCTCAACTAAGTATTGATGTAATATCCCTGTTGGGGTGCCCAAATGTATGCACCTGTCTAATTATGTTATGATGCATATTGCATAGTTTCTGTTAATCCAATAAACTTTATATCACTGCAGAAATACTACTGTTTCCATAAGTAATGTTATATATTAAAAGGTAGTTGCTACTTTGAAAGCTCAGCCAATGATAAACAAAACTCCAAAGAATTAAGAGGGGTTCCCAAACTTTTTCACATGACTGTGTATATGTACCCCACCCTTGAGTGTGCTTAAGCCATGTTTATTAAAGTGTGTGAACAGGATTATGCTGCTTGTGTTGTGCCACTGACACACTTGTACCCGGGCAACTTCCAGCAACTCCCGGTACCTTGTGTGCTCCTCTGGGCAGCAAAGGATCCAAATCAAAGAGAGGCTTCTTGCATCAAAATAATTGGTTTATTAACAAGGAAATGTTTTACAGTTGCTTTGTTTGAGCCAAATTCAAATGCATTAGTGACAGATCCCTCCCAGAGGTAAAGCAGACAAAGTATAAGTTACTACACTCCCGAGGCAACTCCCCCCCTGAGAGTAGAGCACTGTCCTTTAGTACATTGTACATTGTGCATTGTATCTTGGCACCCTACCTAGACCTTAACTTACCCACTGAAATCCCTGCACTAGTGTTCACAAATTACAGGGTCCTAATCCCACTGTTTCTCCTTGTTGGAGTTAAAGACTGCTCACTACCTTCTCTGAGCTTTCCTCTCGCTCCTAGAGCAACTATAGCAATCTGGCTATCACTAGCTAACCTTATCTAAAACTTAAACAACTGGAGCCCTGGGCCTGTATCAACCTCCCCGAAAGGTGAGGTGCCAGGAAAGACCCTGAGCATGTGTGCTCTTTCTTTAACACTGTCCCCTACTGGGCAACAATAACCTACATCAAATTACAATGGACCCAGAAAGGGAGACATTGCTGCCTGGGTAGAACAAAGGACCACTTAGGTGTTCAACTATACAGGGAAACTGACTGAGTAAACACTTGGGGGCACATTTACTATTGGTCGAATATCGAGGGTTAATTACCCGATATTTGACCATCAAGTAAAATCCTTTGTCTGATTTTATAAAAACAAATCATAAATTCTTCATGATTTTTGCATTTGGAGTTTAATAAATAACCCCCTTAAAGGAGAATATAATCCCCCACTAATTAAAACCCCTAAAACATATATATTGTATGTAGGACCCCATAGGGGTAATATGCCTATATGGTTTTAAATCTCTACCTTTCCTCATCTCCATAGTTGCTAGCCCGAAGCCTGTGTGTCTAGTTGTAATTTACTGTACATATCCCAGTTATTGGCCAAGAGGCTTCATGACCATTTCCTACCACACTTTAATATAGTGCTTGGTTAGGGTGGATCTACCTCTTTGGCTTCTGGTTGTTGACCCATCTGGATGTTCCCACTGAGCCTGGGAACACCAAGGCCCCGTAAAGCCAATATTGCCCTAGAGGAACCAGTACCTCTAGAGATACGTCAGAGAGCAGGGACCCCGTGAATGAGGTCAGTTAGAGATAGGATACTACCTTTGATTGTACTCTCTCGAAGAGTAACATAGGTAGGTTATACAGCATGAGCAGCTTTGTCCTTCATCAAGGATTTTAGCAGGGAGTAGCTTTCCTAGGCCAGGGATGCCCAAAAGGTAGATCGGGATCTACCAGTAGACCTTTAGCTGGTGATCAGCAGATAGCAAAACACTTTCAACAAACAGCTGTTTTACTGCAAGAACCTCCTGGCATGCTTTCTTTTACCTTCCTATGCACAGTAGCCTATGCGAGTTGTAGTTGCTCTATACCATATCTTCATCTCTTCATCTCTTCCACTGTCCTGCCTGTTAAATTTAACACATGTTCTATAGACATAACTGGACATTAACCCTGTTGGTCTAATATAGCCCAAAAAAGTGTTACATATCTACAGTGATGTAACTAGAGTGCATCGGACTATCCTGCAAGAAAATCTTCAGAGGGGCCTTGCACACTCCGATCCCCATCCTCCCGCCCACTTCCCAGCCCACATCTGCCTCGCCCAAGTCCCACATCCACCCCACCCATGTCCCACCTCCACCTCAAGATGTCCCGCCCAGACTCCGCCTACTCCCTCTCCAACTTGCTTCACCCTTCCTCGCCGGTAAGAGAGAGCAGCTTGGTTGGAGTTTTTTTTCTATTAACTATAAAAGAAGCAAACCCCACAGTCTGGGCCTCCCTGTTCCCTGGGCCCCCCTGCTTCATATATATATATATATATATATATATATATATATATATATATATATATATATATATATGTGTATATATATATATATATATATATATATATATATATATATATATATATATATATATATATATATATGTATATACTAAAAGCAATTTATTCATGAATTTAATACATGTTTTCCATTTGTAAAAGAAAAAAAAACACAGTACTTACTGCAACAAAACCTAAAACGTTGAGACCACAGGTCAAAATTCTTACTTATGAAACATCACTTGTTTCTATGGTGAAGGGCAGGGAGCATTCAATTAATAATATATCTCGCCCAAGGGGTCTGCCTGGTAATAGAAACCCACTAAAAAATGTACAGCATAATGGGAATGAATTATGATGAAAGAAAAGGATAGATTTTACCATGTACAGCTTTTCTAAGAAACTCATCTGTGTTTGGGAATAGGAAGAGGACATAATTATCTGCAGGCAATTGCCCAACACCTGGTGAATATTGCTTAATTAACTTCTTTTATCCTTTTTTTTCCCATTACAAAGAAGTTTAAACTTGTTGTTATGCTTATGCCTATGGTTTGTGTGAGGTTTAAAAAGAGCTTGTGTATAAATATTAATGCCTCAGCATTGCAGTGCTCAATTACATCCGGAATGCTTTCAGATATTTACCTGGAGTTCAAAGGAGTGTTTTAAAATCAAGGTTGACAGACAGAGAGATTCTTCTTATTTTTGTAGCTTCTGAGTACAAATGTTCAGTTGGTTGAAACATTTTCCAATTGTCTTGACAATCTACTGTATTTCTCTCCCTGACACAAATGCGCGGACAGCAGAAATATCATTGAATCCCATCCCGGCATCATAAAATAATTGAGAGCAAAAACCAAAGAAAAATTCCCAGCTTCTCTTGTGGGCTCATTTAAATAATTTCAGCAAAGCGCGAGGAAAACTTAAATTGATTCATTATTGATTCCCTTCTTAGGAGACTAAAGAGGATGGGAATGTATTTTAATTTAATATATGTCGGATACGTTGCATCGCAGAGTCTCTCTAAAGCGACTCTGCTCAGGCTAAAACCGTTATTGTGTACTGTTTGGCATTCAGTAATGGCGAATCATAAATTGATTTTCCCTTATCTGTAAATGTCAATGCTCATTATTATTTACCTACTTGCAAATTAATTCTGTCGTGTCCCAGACAGTTCAACATTTCTGCGCTGGTAAGTGAGAATGACATTTGTTTTGCTCTATAAAGCTCACTCTTCTAATAAACTCAGAGCAGACTTATTAATCCATTAAATATGGATGTTGCCTATCTAAGTAAAACCTTGGGTATACTCTGAGTAGTGAGTGCTCTACTTGATGGACATCATTGTTACTTGCTTAGTGCTACCGCAGTCCCTTTTGCAAGTCCATGAAACTTTAATAAATACAGAATGTGCAGTTTTACGATTCACCAAAAGATTTTGCACGAACATGTTCTGTTTATTATTAATATCATGCTTTCCTATGTCTTCTGCCTTTTGGGACCATTTCCTTTGGAAAATAATGCTTTGTACTGTGTGCTAAAACCTACAGTCGCTAAACAACTCACTGAATATTTAACAGAGCTGAATTACTTGGGGTCCTTGTTTTTTTCTCCCAGCCTGAACATTCTAAGCACTCGAACATCACAGAGCAACGACTGTTCTAAACACTGGACAATGTCACCGTGACATTTTGGGTTATTACTCATATCTAAGCAAGCAGTTGCTGTTTTCCAGTTCTGCGAGTGGTAACTGCCGAGAGTTTTTTTTTTTTTTTTTTACAAATATAGCAAAGTAAATAGAACTCTTCTCGGCAAGGCATAACACATTCGATGCAGCAGGTATTCTGGATTGAAATGAAAAAAGGCTCATTGGAACACAAAAGACATGTTTTCATAAGGCTGGATTTCAAAAAAGTCGTTTTCATACTAGTGGAGTGCAATGCCTGTGTTCTATGGATGATTGCACTGGAGCAATTTAGCACATATGTTAAAGGTTTCTTCACCTTTAAGTTAACTTTTTTATGTTATAGAATGGCCAATAGGCTTGGGCGAATTGGACCCATTTCGTCAAAAATTTGCCACCATTGAAATGACGCTGACGACCATTAAAGTCTATGACCATCAAAATTTTTCGATGAACAGCATTTTTTTTGACTCACATAATTTTTTTTGATGTGCGACGCCATACAAGTCTTTTCACAGCGAAACAGGGAAAAAAATTCGCCCATCCCTAATGGCCAATTCTAAGAAACTTTTCAATTGGTCTTCATTATTTATTTTTTTATATATTGTTTTTAATTATTTGCCTTCTTCTTCTGAATCCTTCTAGCTTTCAAATGGTTGTCAATGACCCCGTCTAAAAACAAATGCTCTGTAAAGCTTCAAATGTATAGTTGTTGCAACTTTTTATTACTCGTCTTTTTATTCAGGCCTCTCCTATCCATATACCATTGTCCTATTCAAATCAATGCATGGTTGTTAGGGTAATTAAGACCATAGCAATCAGATTTTGCTGAAATTTTAAACTGGAGAACTGCTAAAAAGAAAGTTTTAAAACTCAAAAATCACAAAAAAAAAACAATTACAAATTGTCTCAGAATATCACTCTCATACTAAAAGTTAACTCAAAGGTGAACAACCCCTTTAATCGAGCCGCTACAGAGAGTTGTTCTTCAGACCCAGGGCAATAAGTGTGGGACTTGAGTGGAAGCAGCTCATCGGAAACAATGATCATCTAGTCAGATCAGTGTTCACTGGTTTCATTTGGCCCACTTAACTGTATCTTTAAATCACAATCATTTACTTCTGGATCAACCAG